>CM063597.1:950489-966618 GCA_032356905.1 Salix exigua | reverse complement strand
TCACTGTAATGTTAATCTTATTTGGTAACAAATATGAAAACCATCGCCAAAAAAGGCAAAATCTACACTGATCAATCCATCTTCATCTTTGTCTCAAGGAAAGACTTACAATATGTATTATCATCACTTTAAATCAACAATTATGTAATTTATAATTAACAAAGAAAGAGTAAATATTTAGGCATAATTGTTTTCTCATGAAGTGACATAAAATGTAAAACAAGTTGCTTGAATTCATATAGTTAAGCTGTTCAGAATCCATTGAAGACATATACAGTCTTCACCGATTCATTTTTTCCAACCGATCCCATTGGAAAAAAATTGCAACTCTGAGTCATCAAGTTCAAAGAGCTTTAAAAGTACAGGGTTCAAATCATAGTAACTGACCATTTGACATGGTATCCAAGGCATAAGAGTTATGGCGTCAGTATCAATCAAATTCTGCATAACCTTTATTCTAAAATGAAGTTTTAGAGCTAACCAGATTGCGATCCTGCATCACTTGACATAGAACTATGTTGGCTTGAGGGCAGAGAAGAAAAGGCAGAGGATCTATCATCCATGCTTCTTGTGATTGAGAATGACATTGATTGTCGTTTTGGAGAAACTGGTTTAGACATCCTTGTGGGAGACACAGAGGCAGAAAAACTAGGAGGGGAGCCTGGAGGAGTAAACCGGGGCGTGTTTGTTTGGGATGCTAGCAGAATCTGTGATATGCCAGGTCTGGGAGCTGCCATGAAAATATTGAGATGAAGCAAATGAATATGATAGCAAATTGAGATGCTCTGTATTTATCAACCAAGTAACATAAGTACTGGATTGAAAATTGAGTCTATTGCAAAATGTTGGGTTTTTGTGTAAAGAAACAAGCTTAAAACCACAAACTTGTGGCATACCATCTGTCTCCCGATCCTCTGCAAATGAGTTTCCCATTTCTCGAATCTTGCTTTGTATTGAAGAATATCTTGAAGGTGGCAGGGTGGCATCATCTTCTGAAACAAATTAAAAAAAAAATGACAAGCCAAATAATGCCAGACCAACGCTCTCTTTAGTAAAATAAGAACAACTCGTCACAAAATTGGTGACGATAAACCTCTAGGCAATTCTATGTTCATCCTGTGAGACAAATCAAAGTAGAAACGGCGACTGCCGAATCAATCAGAATGTTTTAGCAAACATTTTACACAATACACAAGCATTTTACTTCAAGGCATTTTAATTACGCGGGCCAAACGGGAACTCTATTGGTAAATGAAAGCCTCTTCAAGGCCTCCAATTCATCAACAAATAGCAAAACACATACCATTTGGTGTAGGCTTGGCAATGATGTGTGGAGCTCCTGCCTGCCACAAAACCAGATCAACATCACCCTAAAACCTCCATACATTATTTCACAGCAGTTTTCTCGAAGGAGCAAAGGTAAAACATATTCATCAGCCATGATAAATCCGCGGGATAACTTACCGAGCTTTCATCATCCTCTTGAAGTGACTGCACAAGCGTCTTCCTAAACACTTCCAGCTGCACACATTTAAAGTAAATAAAAAATAAATCCAGCCGGTCATCCACACCCGAGCCTGGGCGTTCATGATTCAAGTAACAAGTACTATTAGACGCAATTATAGCCCAGCCAATCCAGCTGGTTCTCTTGGGATACAATTATGAAGAGCTGGATTACAATTAGATAAAGTTTATGGAGTAAAAGATCTGCAATTAGGCAAAGCTGTAACTTAATTACCTTAGAAACATCTCTTTGAAGCTTCTTAACAGTGCTAGACAACGACGCATTCTCTTTCAACAAATTCTCCTAAACAACAGCAAAAGTCAAGGCTAAAAAGAAAAAAAAGAAGCCGTCGACAACAATAAACTTGAAAACAAAGAATCCAAACAAACCGGGGCCGGACCTTCTCTTGGGTAGCCTGGGAGAGCTCATCGGTGGAGTCGGCGAGAGAAGACTCGAGAGATTCGATCTGAGACTGGAGGTGGGCAATGAAGTCTTCTTTCTCGGCGAGTTTGGCGCGAAGAAGGGAGGACTCGGATTCAAGAGCGGAGACACGTGTAGATAGGGCAATAGAAGTGATCTTGCGGGCCACATCGAGTTGCTGGAATGGATCAGAGGGTAAGACATGCAAGACATCCTCGGGAAGATCGAAGGCGTAACCACCTGATTCCTTCGATACCATCATCTCCGTCTTTAATTTCTCGGTTTTAAAATCTATCTGTTTCCTTTTTTATCATCATGAGCGTGAGGGACGGAGGGAGGGAGCTTTTACTTTTGGCATGTACATACACACATAGATGCATGCATACATACATGCATACATGTGGTCACTGATAAAGGGGGTCCGGGAGTGGATAGGAGGAGATAAAGAGAAAATAAATGAACGAATAAATAAATAAATAAAAACACGACAACTAATGTGGTGGTCTGAAGATCAGCTGCTTCTCTTACACAATGCCAGCCAGCCATTTTTAATGGGTTGTTGAATCTGGGTGATGGCTCTTCTTACAGCTTTTGCCACGTTCAGCCCAAGGTTTTGGCATGTTTGGGAGCGATTACGATGACTTTTGAAAATATTTATGGTGTAGAAATACATTAAAATGAATTTTTTTTATTTTTTAAAAATTATTTTTTACATCAGCACATAAAAATGATCTAAAATTTTAATTTTTTTTTAAATTTAAAATAAAAAAATTAAAATTAAATTTTTTTATAAGAATTTTCGGATCGCAATGCGGATCTCAATGACAAACAGATTATTTGTATGGATTCAGGGCAAGGTAGTCAAAATCGAGATTTTGACACGGATCGGAAAGGGCTCCGAAAAATCGGATCGTAAAATCGTAGAAAGATCGTAAAATGTCCGTACAAAAATTATTATTTTTAATTATATTTAAATTTAAAAAATGAATTTAAATATAATTAAATATTATTTTTTATTATTATTATTATTCTACGATTTTTCTACGATTTTTACGATTTTTCTACGATTTTGAACGATTTTTCTACGAGTTTGACCGGTTTCGATTTTTCTTTCCGGTTCAACTCAGTTTTGAGCCAACTCGCAAAATCAGATCGATTTTGCGTAGTTGACTCGCGATTTTGACTACCTTGATTCAGGGTGCCGTTAGCATTATTTATTAAAAGGATTGTGCTGAATTGATCTCTACTAGACTATTTTAAAATAAATAAAAATACATTAACCTAAAGTTGCAATTTGACATGATTAATTTAATGGAGCTAACTCATGAGCTAATCATAAGAGGTATGTACTTGATTGTTATATGTAAAATTCCAAACAGGATGACAAAACCATAGTCTTTTAAAGTTTTAATTGTGTCTCTCATCCTCCAATAGTTATAAAACTTTATGATTAAGGTCTTTAAACTTGATTTCTCTTCAATCAAGTGCTTGCTTGATTTATCCGCAAAACTAATTAGAAATTTAAATAAATACTTAATCTTGATTTCAATTAAAGAACGAAATTGAAACAAATCAAAATTTATATGATAGCAATAAGGGTCAGAAAAATAAATTTTAATGTTCATAGACTTGAATGAAATTTGACAGAAAACAACTATGTTGACATCAACTTGCGTAAGCAGGAGAGAGAAATGTGGGTGGGGTGGGGGGGGGGATTTCAAACTACCATTAACACATTCCCGAACACCATATCTTTACACGCGCTGCACCATGTGGAAGAGAACATGCATGAAGATTATTCTAGATGTCGGTCGGGTATTTTTGGACGCCGGAGTAAGCCGCACGCGCCGTCCAAAACATGAATGAGCCGGAAACGAACAGCGCGTCTCCGGACACCCCAATAGTAAATCGGCGCAAAAAAGAACAAAAAATTGACTAATTACCGGACCCCCCCTCTCCTATGCATGATTCTTGTCCTTTTCAAGGGACAAAATGGTTATTGCACTGTTCAATGAAATATTAAAAAAAACCCGGCCAGATGAACCAGACCGGAACGAAAACGTGCAATTACCGTGGAGCCCCTCAACCCAAACAACTTTTTTTTATCCTTTTTGAGGGGCAGATTTGTTGATATACTATTCCTAGATGAGAAAAAAAGGGCTCATGTACGCGCGAAGCAGTGGAGCAAATATCCAGTTCACAGTGACAATGAGTCTTGATGAATGATATTTAAGCATTTTGTTCTAGATTTCTTTGTAATGTGATTTTCTTATGGTAAGATTTTTTTCAGGGTAGCTTACGCATCAATTAAGGCTGAATATTTTCTTTTGACAATATTACATGTATATTTTTCATATTAGCATGATGTATTCAAATAAAAAAAATTCAAGTCAACATGTATATTTTATAAAAATATGAGACGATTAAAATTTTACTTGCTTACTCGAGACCAGAATCCAAAAAAAGATTCAAATATATTTTGTCCCAAAAAGCTTACTATGATGTCAGAGTATTTACGATTTGTCCCAAAAACAGGTATTGAATTCAAATAAAAATATATATTATTTGTAAAAATATGAGACAATAGTTTTTTTTTGTATAATCATCCGGTGTCCATCCAATATCGACTAATCTGGATTTAAGCCGGGTGAGACCCTTAAGAAAGATAAAACTCTCCCACATATCACCACTGTATAGTCAAAATTTCAAACTCGAGACTTGATTAAACAATGATAATCCTTTGCCGGCTGAACTACACTCTCGGTGATTATGACAATAGTTAAAGTGGGTCACAAAACACGTTTTTGGAGCAAGTTTCCTCGCATCAGCCAAGAAATTCAAATAAATTTCATAGTTACAATTAAAACAAAACCGTAAACCCAGTCCCAGCAAAGACCCGGTCAGGTTCATACGTCTCCTCACGCGTAGAAATATTGTAATGAATATGGGAAGCCGGTGGGAAACTCTGCTTTCGTCCCCACCTTCTACTCCTTTTCTTCTCTATAAAATACCATGACAAACCTCCATTTCTCCTTCACATCTTCAGCCTTCCTTCCTTCCTTGCAACAATCTTTCTGTCTTCTTTCCTTCTTTCTTGTTTAGTTAAGGTGTAGTTGTTGTTGTTCAGTACTGTTATCATGGGGACTGAGGTTGCGAGGCCACAAGATTGTCTGATTGAGAGAATCGGAGTCCCTCCCTGTCGTCGGAGAAATTACTACTACGGGAACGGGAACTTTCCTAACCCTGAAGTTTATAACACTAGCAACTACCACAGCAACAGCAACAGCAACCCCAGTTTTAACAAAAAACCTACAGCGGTACGGTTTGAGGGTTCGGGCCAGAGAAAGAAACAATCAGAGCCGTCGATTTCAAGGAAATCAGGCACTGTTGATGATCTCAAGATCCCTAGGAACAACAGAGTGGTGGAGAAAGTTACGGCTTTACGGCGAGGAGAGTCGCTAGAGTCGTCCTTGAAGAAGGGACACGGAAATGGTGGTGATTTTGTCGTTGCTAGCACGGCCCGATTGGGTCCGCACCCCAAGACGTTTTCAAAACAGATCAGGAACCTGCGGTGCCCGGTGAACGGAAAGTGTGATGTGTACGCTGGATCGGCTTTTGCAGTGTCTCCGGCGCCGAGTTCGCTTCCTTTGCCGTCCTTTTCGAAGAAGAAGCAAGTTTCAACTGATGACGCAGCCACCAGAGACCTAAGACGTTTGCTTCGACTCGAGTTCTGAGGTCCGGGTAACATTTTCGGGTCTGGACCCGGGTTATCTCTCTCTCTCTCTCTCTCTCTCTAGCCTCTCTGCTTCGTCTCTGCCATGTTTCCCTCTGAAGATCGGATCCTCCTGTGAGTTTTTAAAAAAACGGGAGACAGAACCGGAAATCAGGGGAAACATGGGGGCGAATTAGATTAACTTCTGGTTGTGTTATGTAATAGCAGGATCAATTGATCTGGGGTTTGAACTTGAAGAGGTGGACGGGGTAATTTGGGATTTGTGTAGGGGTGAGAAATGAAAAGAAGAGGAAATTGTGGGCTAATGTTGTAATATTTGGGGAGTAAGGGGGCTGTGAAGGAAGAAAATAGTAAAAGTTGGTGAAATTGTACGAAAAAGTCTTCATCATGCCTAAAAAGCAAGAAAAAAGAAGACTTCCCTTCCACCTCACTAAATAAAGTTGAAATATATATTTTAATAAAATATAAAAAATAGCACAGAAATATAAAAACAAAGTGATTTTTTTCTAAGAAATTAGCATATTAATATAAAAAATTTAGCAGGTTATAACAAAATAGTATATTTTTATCTTGTTTGTTTGAAAATATATATTTATGGCAACAAAAATTAAAAAGTCTAAAATAATTTTTAAAAGCCTATCTCTATTAACAACAATCTTTTTAAGAGTTTAATTGATATTGTTTTAAAATGTGTATTTTTTATTCAAAAATATATCAAAATGATATTTATTAATCTTTTAAAATTATTTTTGATTGAGTTTGTTTTTTAAAATGTTTTTAATTTAGAAATATATTAAAATAATATTTTTTATTTCTTACAATTATTTTTGATATAAAAACATGAAAATATTTAAAAATAATAACTTAAAATAAAAAATATTCAAAAACACTTTTGAAATGTAATGTGAAATATATTCTATATAGAAAAGATAGTAACACCACCGTAACAATTTTAATGACTTTAACATGTTCAAGTGATTAGCTTCTTTTTACTCTAAATGACTTTATGTTTCAATAAAAAATTTATAAACCTGTACAAAAAATTTGCTTAAAGATTTATTTATACACTTGAATGGAAAAACAACCTCCATGAACTTTTGTAAGAACTTGAATGCAATTCAACAATCAAATGTTATGACCTTTTTTTTCCGGGATGGATCGGAATTAAAACAGAAATGAAAACGATGCTATTTTGTCTCGGTTTTTTGAATGAAACGGAATGTTCTGGCTTTTCCAGCCGGAACAGAACATAATTAACAACTATGATTTTTCATGGCTGGAACACAATTGTATTTTGGCGTTAGAAGAGTGTTAATGAGATGTTTTTGAATTGAAATACTAGAAAATTGAGTTTTATTACAAAAACAAATATCACTACCATGATTTTTTAGTCACCATCATGGTGGTCATAATATAGGCTAGTAACAGCATGTCAAAAAAAATTTTCAAAAAAAAAAGTGCTTCCACCCCTTTATTTATTTTTAAAAAAACAAGACTAATACCATAGGTGTGGGCTTGAAGGCTCGCTAACAGCCTCAAGTTATTCATTGCAATGGCCCAGGCCCACTAAATTATAGGATTGTGAGTTGAGGCAAGTGACCTTTTTTATTTTTTAAAAGTTGAATATATATTTAAAAGAAAACAATTATCGAACTCATTGAGTTCATGGTTCAGATTACGAGTTAAGTCACAACAAATTCATCTATAATAGGGCTCACAAAACTTTTTATTTTATTTAATGTGTGAGAGATGAAATGTCTCAATTTTCTGGACTTATTTTTTTAAATATTGTTGATAATTATTTTTTATTTATTAATACATATAATTCTTGATTACATGTAATCAAGAATTATATGTATTAATAAATAAAAAATAATTAGTAGTAGAGTTAACCATTTACTAAAAACAAAATGAAGATAAAAGAGAATCTTTTGGGTTATTTGTCGAAATTATTTTTTAAAGTATTTTTATTCAGAAAAATATTAGAATGGTCTTTTTTATCAATTTTTAAAAATTATTTTTGATATCATCCCATTAAAGTAATCTAAAAATACAAAAAAACTTAATTTAAAATAAAAATCTAAATTCTTATTTTGACCCCAAACAATCAGTATTCTGACAAGAAGTGGTCATTCACCGATCAACTTTCTGCTTCTCGATGAGGTAATTAAATATGCAATTAATTTATTAAGTGCGTGTTTGGCATTGTGGTGCGATCCACGATTGCCGATCACACCACAATCAAGTGTTTGGTTTTGTAAATAAACAAGTGGTTTGTGGTATGGGTCCCACATATATTTTGCTCTCAAACACCCAAAACTTTTTTTTCAACCTTCAACTCAATCACGGTTTCAACCAAACACTTAACTCGCTTATTTTGAACCACAATAAAATAATTTTTTTGAAACTGTTTTTTAACCTCAATCATAAAAACAAAAGCAATGCTAAACATACCCAAATTTACACATCCATTTCAGTTCTTACATAATATTTTCCACGAAACCTTTAAATAATACAGGAAAATGAACTCGTAACTACTATAAATTAATGTCACAATCACTACTACCTTACGTATCCGAAGTTTCCCACGCGTTGAAGAAAAACCTAAATAAGCTAATTAGAGATCGTTTGTTTGTATAAAAAATAAAAACAACACTTATCAGCAAGACTTGTCAGCAAGGTGTTTGATTCCCAGTATTTGCTGACGATCTAAAAACACTGTGTGAGAGCAGCCTTTTCCTTTTTTAGCTGCTAAAATGCAACAAATTTCAATGCTTCAAGGTTTGGATTTGTTAAGGATCAATGGCGCCACCCTTTCGAGGAGTAAAAGCAAGACCTTTTCTTTCTGTTGCTGATCACGCCATTATATATACGTGCAAGCAACATTTTCTGATCATGCCCGGCTGATCATCTCTGGTCGAATCTAATTTCTACTATATATACTTGCGAAGTTTGTCTCAGGAATCATCGACGAAGAAGACAGGAAATTGAAGCGGAAAATAGCAGACACATGCACAGACGATTAATTATGGCTGCTGAGATCAAAGAAAGCTCCTCCTTCCCGCAGAAGACATTTTCAGGAGTTGGGAATCTAATAAAGCTCCTCCCAACAGGAACAGTTTTCCTGTTCCAGTTCCTCAACCCTGTCTTCACCAACAACGGCAGCTGCCACGCCGTCAACAAGTACCTGAGCGGTATTCTCATCGGACTCTGCGGCTTCTCTTGCTGCTTCTCCTGCTTCACTGACAGCTACAAGGGCAGCGATGGCTTGACCCACTACGGAATCGCAACCATGAAAGGGCTCTGGCCTTCTTCTGGGTCTTCCGTGGACCTGTCAAGCTACAAGCTTCGAGTCGGTGACTTCGCTCATGCTTTCTTTTCCTTGATCGTGTTTTCTGTGGTGTCCCTGTTGGATAGCAATACGGTAGAGTGCTTTTATCCTTCTTTCAAGTCCACCGAGAAGATGTTGCTCATGGTGTTGCCGCCTGTCATCGGCGCGGTTTCCGGTACCGTGTTCATGCTATTCCCTAACAGACGCCATGGAATCGGATACCCTTCAAGTGGTTCATCACAGAATTCTTAGTGCTCTGAGTTCATCTGCACTACAAACAAATAGGTTTCTGATGATATGTGCAGCACTACACCCTGAGAATGATTCTTGTTTGAATTTGTAAGATTGTTTAAGAAAACAAGAGGGGGAGATGAATCTATCATTTCCCTTCAATATGTATAATAAGTTTGTATTCTGTCAAAGCATTGTCTTGATTCCATTAATTTATACTTTTGAAGCTGAAGACTGACCGACTAATCAATCAATTATCAATCCTTGCAGGTGTCACAAGAATCTTAAAAGGCATTTCGTAGTAACCTTGAGTTTTAAATTTGTGTTTGGTAATGTTTCTCCTAACTCATGTTTGTAACCTTCTATGGTTATGGGACTGTTTAGGAGTGCGGTTGCGGTAGCTTTTTAAAGTGTTTTTCGTGCCGAAATACATCAAAATAATGTTTTTTTATTTTTTTAAAAAAATTATTTTTGACATCAGCACATCAAAATGATTTAAAAAAACCAAAACATATTAATTTAAAATGAAAAAAAATCAAATTTCAGCAAAATACTTGTTGAAACGGAGAGCCAAACAAGCTCTGTGTCTACATGTGACTTGTTCAAAATCATATATAGGTTAGTTAAGTAGGATCTAATTTTGAATCATTCAATATATTTGATTAAATATAATCTTGAGTAACTCAATAAATTATCCATGAATAAAACTTAAAAACAACTATTTATGTTCTTGGCATGCACTTAATATATTAAAAATGGATTTATCATCATCTAATTAAGTCTCATACAAAGCATGACATAACAAAGATATATATTTAATACATAACAATTTATGTATATAAACATGCATCTCTAGCATGTCATTCTAATTAGATGATTATTGACATATCTAAGCTGATTTCCTAGAGTCATGGAAGAAAATTCGATAGTCAAACCCTAGATAGTTATAAAAAGTCTTCATAAGTCCATCGCAAGTACATTGGTTATCCCCTTCATCTTTATTTTTTTCTTCATCTTGGATTACATAATAATTTCCGATCTAAATTTCTATATTCCTAGATTATATAACAATTACATAACTAATTAAGAAAGTTTGGGTTACATTAGAGAGGAATTAGATGAAAAATAATTGCAACTTAAAATAAATTGAGACAAATCCTATTAATAAAATTATAACCATTCAACCATAAAATAAAAGCACAATCACAATTAAATATTTTTAACTATCTTATAGATGCATCCTTATATTGATCAGGTGTATGAAAAAATATTTTTAATGTTGGTTTCTTAATTTGAATCTAAAATATAAGAAACCAAACAAATATCCTTAACCACTACATTAATTATTTTATTTTTGTAATAAGTGGAAATGGAGTTATTCCAATTAAAAATTAGCTATTATTAACATGGATATATAGGTTTAATTAATTATCATGATTGAATGATATTATAATTTGACTATGAGACAATCCAACTAATTTCCAAGTCCATTGATCTTATAATTTTGTTTTGTTTTAAAACTAACCATAATATAATTTCACAAAGATCAATCAATAAATATAGATTGTGTCTTAGACTACTTTAAAAAGTCATCCTAACTTTATTGAGATGAGAACTAACTACAATTTACACATCAAAAATTATATTTTATTTTAAAATGGTTAGAGATTGCTAAAAAAATTTATAGTTGAAAAATGTATAGATCTTATTCCAATGTAACAAAGTAAATTTGGTTGGTCCAAAAATAACTTAGATGATCAATAAAAAATAATTTGATTCAAACTAAATTTTTATATAAATATTAAAATGGTAACATATTGGATCGATTTGGGCCAACCTAAATTAACCTTTCAATTCACATGGCAAGTCATAAGACTATAATAACCTATATAAAGTAATTCAAAACAAATCATGAAGCCTATTTTTCAATAAACTCAATATTGAAGAATAAAATTGAAAAGAAAGAAAAATAATAAAAGAGACAAAAATAATCTAGGTCAACATGGGTTAACCATCAATAGAAAATAAATTGAAATCAAATTTCAATTTTCAATCAATCTAATATTATAAAATAAAATTTTTAAAAATAAATTAAAAAAGAAGAAAACAACAAATTGAGTCAACTCGAGTTAGTCCATAAAACTCGTGACTTGAGTCATGAAACGAAAATAACCTTATAGATAGCAAACTAAAATAAATCATAAAAATAATTCTCAATCAACTCAATGTTAAGAATGGAATTAAGATAAAAAGTCAATTGAAAAAAAACTTGAGTTAATTTGTCAAATGTGTAAGCTATGTCATAAAATTAGAATAACCTCAGTAAAAATAAAATAAAATTCATTCCTCCATCAATCTAATATTGAATAAAAAATTGAATTTAAAAAATATATAAGAAAAAAGGCAAAAAAAGAGGGCAAACAATATTAGAGTAAATAGTGATTTATAACCTCCTTTTGTTGACATATAATGTCATACTTTGTATGCTTTATATATTTTGATGATAACAATAAAAAGAAAATGGGCTAATAATATGCTTGGATGAGATTAAGCTATAAACAGGTTTTATTCAAAGAATACATCAACAAGCATAATGGAGTTCAAGAAGAAATCACTCCAAGAAGTCCAAGATGCAAGCAAGTGAAGACTTAGAATAAGTGTTCATTTTAGTGCTTTGTGTAAATCTCAATTTCTATCTTGATAGCACAAATTAAAATGAACTCACACACTTCACAGTGCATGCATTAAAAGGATTTGATGATTAAAAGGTTTAAGTCATAATCAATCGGTTCAAGAAATTCGAAAAGATAATTTGTCAAAATAGATTCTGCATGAACCGGTCGACCGCTGAGGTATCCGTTGTGAACCGGTCGACCAGCTTGGAAGACAAATTATTTTATCCGTTGTGAACCGGTCGACCGCTTGGTTTTGTCCGTTATGAACCGGTCGACCGCTTGATATGGCAGTTGCACTAAAACGGCTAGAAACGGCTAGTTTCTTTTAGAAACTTATAAATAGGCCTCTTAATTGCAAAACTAAATACACATAACTTTCATATCTTATAGTGAGGCAATTATAAGTGCATAAACACCTTCATATCATCATTCCTTATTAATACTCATATTTGTGTTTAAACCTTCATATCTTAACACAAAGAGTATTTCTCATTCTCACTACACTTAAACACCTTCAAATATCTTAAGTGCTATTAAGTGAGAGAAAGAGATCATAGATCTTCATTTGTAATATCCACACTATTAAGAGTGTATTGTTGTTTTACTAAAACAACCATTGTGAAACTCT
Organism: Salix exigua; assembly: GCA_032356905.1. Taxonomy (NCBI): domain Eukaryota; kingdom Viridiplantae; phylum Streptophyta; class Magnoliopsida; order Malpighiales; family Salicaceae; genus Salix; species Salix exigua. Next base: position 954,096 of record CM063597.1, on the reverse strand, counting down.
TGAGAGTTGAGTATAAAACTCTTGGTATTGGTGAGGGAACATCACCAAGGAAAAATCTTGAAGAGGGGACATCTTCAAGTGGGAAAAGGAAAATCTTGAAGAGGGCATATCTTCAAGTGGTGTAAAGTCTTGGTGTGGATTCATCAAGCAAGAAATTGTAATCTTGTTACTTGGTTTAGTAAGAGAGTACAATACTCAAGTATGGGTTGATACTTGAGTCGTGGACGTAGGCTTGCCGAACCACGTTAAAAACCCGAGTTAGCAATCTCTTTCCCTTATCTCTTTACTTTCAAGTAATTGATTTTAGAATTGCTATAATTATTGTATTTGCACCAATTCCGCTTTTAGGTGCATAGTTGCTTTAATCCGTGAATTTCAACAATTGGTATCAGAGCTTAGTTCTCATTTATTAAGTTTGCTTAGACTTTGAGTAGAATGGCAACTATATGCAATAATTTCCAAAATGAAGGTGCTTCAACTTCTAGACCACCATTTTTTGATGGTGATGATTATGCCTATTGGAAAGCTAGAATGTCAATATATCTTCAATCTATAGATTTTAATTTATGGCTTTCTATTGAAAATGGACCTCATAGACCACTTAAAATTGTAAATGGTATTGAGATTCCAAAAAGCATAATAGAATATAGTGACCTAGATAAAAGATTACTTTCTATGGATGCTAGAACAATGAATATTTTATATTGTGCATTAAATAGAAGTGAATTTAATAGGATATCTTCATGTAAAAATGCTAGGGATATATGGCATGCTTTGGAAGTAACTCATGAAGGAACTAACCAAGTAAAAGAATCAAAAATTGATATGTTAGTTCATCAATATGAGTTATTTAAAATGTTGCAACATGAATCCATAACAAGCATGTTTACTCGTATGACTAGTATAACAAATAGTTTACATGCTCTTGGTAGAACTTACTCAAATGCAGATATCGTAAGTAAGATTCTAAGATCTCTACCAAAAGCTTGGGAAGCTAAAGTGACAGCTATACGAGAAGCTAAAGATCTCACAAAACTTCCATTAGAGGAGCTCATCGGTTCCCTAATGACGCACGAGATATCTATGGATAATCAAGATCAAGAAGAAAGGCCAAAGAAAAATTTGGCATTTAAAACTGCTCATCGAATCGAAAGCGAGGAAAATGATGATGATGAAGACAGTAATGACGATCTTGAAGAAGATATAGCATCAATCACAAGACAGTTTCGAAACTTTCTTAAAAGGAAAAATGACAAGAGAAAGTTCTCGAAATACAAAAAGGAGGGAGATTCAAGTAAAGAAACTCCAAGGTGCTATAAATGCAACAAGTTGGGGCATATCAAACCCGACTGTCCCCATCTTCAAATGAAGAAGAGAAATCACTTTCGAAAGAGAGCTTTGAAAGCGACATGGAGCGATGATTCGAACTCAAGCTCTAGTGATGAAGAAGAACATGTGGCTAACATGTGCTTCATGGCAATTGAAAGCGAAAATGAGGTACAATCTTCGGATGATGAATCCGACCCTTCTTATATTGAACTACATGAACAACTTGAAAATTTGTATGTAGAATATAAGAAATTAGGTTCTAAATATAGTACTCTCAAAAGAAATCATATATGCTTAATTGAGGAAAAAGATTTTTTAGAAAAGAAAGTATATGATTTAAATGACAAGAGTAGTAAAACTAATCAACTTGAAGAAGATAATAAATTCTTAAAAGAAAAAGTTGATGAGTTAAATGTAGTTATCTCAAAATTCACACAAGGCTCAGAAATTTTTGAGAAAATGCTTTCAAGCCAAAGAAGTGTGTTTAACAAAGGAGGATTAGGTTATAAACCTAAGATAAATCAAAAATACTTAAAAAATTATTTTGTTAAAGCTAAACATTCTTATGATCCAAATCAAACATGTAATTATTGTAGAAAATTAGGACATTTGGTCTATGCATGTCCTATGAAGAAAAATAAGAATGTTAAAATGATTTGGGTTCCAAAAGGAACCACCCCTTGAATTCTTTGGTAGAAATAATTTCATTTAGGATATTTATTATTATTAGATATTATGTCTTTATTTATCTAAAATGTTAATTTTCTTTTTGTTGATGCCAAAGGGGGAGAGATATGATGAAAATATCAAATGCATCAATAATGGGGGAGATAAATAGGAGAATATGAAAAATATATATGCATATATTTAGGGGGAGAAAATGGATTTTTCTTGAGATTGCATATGATATTTTTACTTAGATTAAATTGCTAAAAATGTTCAATGTCTCTTATATATTGGATTACAAAATATAGGGGGAGACTCATTTTTTATCTAAGTTTTTTTATTTATTGTCATCATCAAAAAGGGGGAGATTGTTGACATATAATGTCATACTTTGTATGCTTTATATATTTTGATGATAACAATAAAAAGAAAATGGGCTAATAATATGCTTGGATGAGATTAAGCTATAAACAGGTTTTATTCAAAGAATACATCAACAAGCATAATGGAGTTCAAGAAGAAATCACTCCAAGAAGTCCAAGATGCAAGCAAGTGAAGACTTAGAATAAGTGTTCATTTTAGTGCTTTGTGTAAATCTCAATTTCTATCTTGATAGCACAAATTAAAATGAACTCACACACTTCACAGTGCATGCATTAAAAGGATTTGATGATTAAAAGGTTTAAGTCATAATCAATCGGTTCAAGAAATTCAGAAAAGATAATTTGTCAAAATAGATTTCTGCATGAACCGGTCGACCGCTTGAGGTATCCGTTGTGAACCGGTCGACCGCTTGGAAGACAAATTATTTTATCCGTTGTGAACCGGTCGACCGCTTGGTTTTGTCCGTTATGAACCGGTCGACCGCTTGATATGGCAGTTGCACTAAAACGGCTAGAAACGGCTAGTTTCTTTTAGAAACTTATAAATAGGCCTCTTAATTGCAAAACTAAATACACATAACTTTCATATCTTATAGTGAGGCAATTATAAGTGCATAAACACCTTCATATCATCATTCCTTATTAATACTCATATTTGTGTTTAAACCTTCATATCTTAACACAAAGAGTATTTCTCATTCTCACTACACTTAAACACCTTCAAATATCTTAAGTGCTATTAAGTGAGAGAAAGAGATCATAGATCTTCATTTGTAATATCCACACTATTAAGAGTGTATTGTTGTTTTACTAAAACAACCATTGTGAAACTCTTGAGAGTTGAGTATAAAACTCTTGGTATTGGTGAGGGAACATCACCAAGGAAAAATCTTGAAGAGGGTACATCTTCAAGTGGGAAAGGAAAATCTTGAAGAGGGCATATCTTCAAGTGGTGTAAAGTCTTGGTGTGGATTCATCAAGCAAGAAATTGTAATCTTGTTACTTGGTTTAGTAAGAGAGTACAATACTCAAGTACGGGTTGGTACTTGAGTCGTGGACGTAGGCTTGCCGAACCACGTTAAAAACCCGAGTTAGCAATCTCTTTCCCTTATCTCTTTACTTTCAAGTAATTGATTTTAGAATTGCTATAATTATTGTATTTGCACCAATTCCGCTTTTAGGTGCATAGTTGCTTTAATCCGTGAATTTCAACACTTTTCTTTTAGAGT
>CM063597.1:463205-949989 GCA_032356905.1 Salix exigua | reverse complement strand
TCAAATCTTACTTGAAAAGTCTCAAACACAACTCTTCTTCAACAAAATCCCACCTTTTTACATCAAAAGGTGTCGCCAAAATCTTGTGAAATTTGTTTTTTTTAATTATACTGATACTGAAACTCGGACCCCACTCATGTCTAACTCTCTAACCCTACTATCCTTCCCAGTTCCCACCCAAATCATGCAACCCTAAGCCTTGAAGGGTCCCACTCATCAGTTCTCTTCCCCCCGACAACCCTAGCACTTGACTGGACCCACGCAACTACACATCATCGATTGTGTGCCCTAACTTCTTGCTCACAGTGCCCGCTGTAGATCTAGGGCTCCATTCATTTCTCTGGACATGGAGTCCCCACGGGGTCCGGGATTGGGCGACACTTCAATTTGCTGGGGCTGCAAATAAGTTGCCTTAGCCGCCATACATTGTTTGCATGCGCACATTTAGCACAAATGTGGCAATCTGATGCCCCAAGGATTTCTGGGTTGGTTTCAGTGGCAAGTCATGAGCGAGCCTGAGAGTGCCACTGTACCATGCGTCCAATATTTTTTTTATAAAAATATGTTAGGCCCCACTGCCTATTCCCATATTGATATTGTTTTTTTTTTTAAATATTTTTTAAAAAATAAAAGGTTTTATTTTTATTTTTCACTTGGAATTAATTTCTTTTTATATTTTTATATTAAAATAATTTGTGCGAAACTCAATTAATTTTATAAATTTTTAAATTAATAATTATATAAATTTTCGGTGATTAATGCTTGAGGTCATGCAAAGGTGTCATGTGATATGTCAGGATCATTTTCCCATTGATGAATATCTCTGAAATCTCAGCTATTTGACTCAAACCAAAATAGCAGACAGGTTGAGTCTTACTAGTGGAAGGTTTAGTGTGCTTGGGGTCGCGTTTACTATCAAAAAAATTAGAAAAATACAGCCAATGAAGAAATTTTGAAAATTCCCCATCATAATTTAGACAAAAAAACAGCAACAAAAATATAAAAAAAAATATTTTGTCAGTATTTTCGTTGGTATTTATGACGTATAAAATCACTAATGAAAACTCTATCAATGATTTTAAAAAGAAAAATAAATTCGATATCTCTAAACACAAATTTTAGGGTTCCAATTATTTCTCATTCTTTCAAAAATAGCTTAAACCTCCACTCGCCTCCATAAATACGACCATCACAACCAGCTAGTGTCGGCGTAACACCTTTTCTAAAGTCTAAGCTTATTTCCTTTGATTTCTTAAAATTAAATAAGTACACTCACTCATTTCTGTTATAAGTTAATCTATTAAAATTTGTTTGTAGTGTTTGTAATTTTCATATATATTCAAGTATTTTACTTCTTGTATAATTCAAACTTCAGTGCATTAATGTATAATTTATATTTTAGGGTATGTTTAGGATTTGAAAAGAAAAGGGTTTATCTTAGCTTCGCAAAACAAGTATTCTATGAAGATAATCTCCAATGTTTAAATTAATTAAAGGTAGAAAAATAATAATGTACAGCAAAGAAGACAAGAACAAAGGGTGTAATAATGTGCTGCTGGGTGATGAGAGTTCTGTTCTTGCATAGCTCATTCACATGAGCTATGCTTAACAGGGCTTCGAGAGTTGCAGACAACTTATTATTGGAGAGAAATAATTGCTTTTACCAAGCAGATAGCTTATAAAAAAAAAAGGCAGCTTCATGAAGGGGCATGCGAGGGATATGCTCTAACTTGGGAAAGTACGATGAGAAGATCACAAGTTCGAGTCAGGACATGTATTCTTTATAAGAGTCTCTAACAGTCAGGGTTTTACTGGCTGACAAAATATGTTTTCCATGAGGTGGGTTTCCTTGAAGAATCAAGCGTGAGGAGCATGCTGAGGGATCGGTATATACAGCCCTTTTAAACCCTGTGACAATTAGGATTTTACGGGAAAATATATTTTCTAGGAGGTGGGGTTTTATTGCATTTAAAAAGAAGAAGATATGCTCTAACTTGGCATGCCCAGGAGCATCGGTATATACAGCACACATGATCAATCATCACCCTATGTAGACCACAGAGCAGCATAATTCGACCTGCCTGTTGGCTTGGTTTGATTTGCTGATAGAAATGATTGGGATCCATCATCTATGAGCTACCAGATGAGAAATACTCTAGCAATTTAATTATCTTATGGATACAATTAAAGACACAAACACTGGTTCAATCACAAAAAAGCAGTGTGCAAACTCAGTATTATTGGTTGATAATTAAGTCACCCAAAATTAAAAAAGAAAAAAAAAGGAAGAAGATAGAGGCTCGCTTTTTATCCTATTTTGGTTGGAATTACATGGCCAACATTACAACTGCCCTGAAGGAGGAGGACAATGTTCTTTCTATAAAATTATTCGTCTCTCCATATCTACAGGTGTATACAAACTTTTTACTATATCTTCTTCTCATTAAAATGTATAAAAGATATTTATTTCTCAATATATAATATCATCTAGAGGAAATAATCTCCAACATCTTCTCTAAAAGAAACAAAGACTTCAAGTTAAAGGTTCAAGATTGCATTCTAGTTAATTCTATACGTCTACCTGAATCTAACCAAAACAGAAGAAGAAAGGCACCTGAGGATGGAGGTGAATTTGTGTGTGAAAATCATGGTGGGTTCAATTCTCTAGGGTGAAACAACTTCGATAGAGGGATGATTTTGTCGTGGATGCTTGAGAGGTCCAAACAGTCCCTTAGGAAACCCACCTGCTGGTTTCATTTGAGGCTGTCTTGGGAGCAGGGAGACAAGAATCTATTACTCTATCTATAGTGTTAGGGATGATGAGTAGATTGTGTGCTTAACGTGACATGTATGAAATAATTTATTTGTATATTATTGGCAAGCTTCCTACTTTATGAATAGACTAGACTAGTCTATTCATAATTTATTTAAATCTTTTCGCTAGCAAATAAAGTATTAGAAACTGAGGATCCTATAATTTAACTAGCAGTAATGGACTTCTTCTCTTTTCTCAAAAAAAAAAAAAAACATTATTGTAAATATTGATCAAATAATCAAAATTATGATGGTAAGATAATAAATATCATTCTTCATATTTGTAAATCTTGTTTTTAAATATACAAAGTGAAATGATCGTGAGAATAATGGGGTGCCTTGACAATTAGCAATAATAAAAATGTATTGTAATAAATCTTTATTTTTAAATTTATTTCAGAATCAAATCCAAAAAATATAAGAAATCCACGTAATGAAAATACTGAATATATTTTAAGGTTTTTGTATTAAAATATAAGAGCTTATTGGAAAGAAATTTATTGGTAATTCTTCTTTTAAAAATGAATCTATATATATAAACATTATCCAAATATTTTACGATCAAAGGGGAAAAAAAGATTGAAACAAGAAATAACAACTTATGGTTTTCATGAGATGAAAATATTATATAAAACTACATGCCACTAAGTCATAGGATCGTATCACTAATTAATTCTTGTATTTTCTTTTTTAACACTTATTTTCATAAAAAAAATAAACACCAAAGAATATATTCAAATAAATTTTGTCAGCAGTCAAACAAAAACGCATAATACATTTTTCAAACAAAAATGTACCTTTTTAGAAATGCATGTCAATAACTGTCCATTAAATAACTTGGCAACCAAAATCCCCTAATTTTCAACTCCTCTTTCACAACAATCCATCAGATAAAAATGATACTTGTGCATCCCGAGTGTGCTAGCATCAAATTCCTGCAGATGCAAGAGTTACTTAGTACAAATTACCCACCAGCATACATGATATTTTTTAAACTATTTGAGCAGGGTACGATCAGTAAACTAACCACAAGTATCTTTCTCGTAAGTTTTTTCTAACATTTTCGTATTTCCTTGGTTGCAGCGGAATTCTACACATGAGCCACTGCTGCAGATGGACATTTTCCCAATGTATTCCACAATATATAATCCCCAGAAGTAACCTGTTAAAATATAATTTTAATAATGGGAAAATATAAAATGAAAAAAAAACGGTGAAGGATTTATAATATACTTCCATTCAATGTCAGCTCAACTTGATGAAAACCAAGTAAAACAAGAAATATAATCAATGCCAGAAATTTAAACAGTTGACTTCAAGATATCAAACCTTGTTTCTCCTTTTGATTGAGACTTTAAGATCACAAGATGTATTCATCCCATTTTATAAAGAGAAAATGTAGCCAAGACTAAATATCGGATGTCTCAAAGAGGTGATAAGGTGACGACAGGATCAGCACAGCAGGGGAGGGAGTTCCAGATATTCAGTTAGATTAAAACTATGACCGCCATTGTCAAAAATCTATGAAGAATCTCTCGCTCAAGTGAACTCAGCAAACACATGCACTATTTCACAGCATTTAACAGACAGATTTTACAACAAAACAGTTCCAACTGAAATCTGAATATCTACTCAAGTTTATAATTTTTGTTTGCAACAACAAGCTTGAAATAATGGGATTCTGAAGACAAGCTTACCTGAGATGAGAGCTCCACAGGTGCTTTAACCGTTGGATAGATGCTAACCTACATAAAGTCCACAAAGTACAAAGTAATAAGAAAGCAGTGTGCTAGAATGTGCATGTCAGGTAAAATCTAACATCAGGAAACTGTTTCAAAACCATTGCTATATGAATCAATAGTGTCTATGTTTTGCCAAAAAAAAATGTCAGAGGAGAGGAAGAGGGAGGGAGGTCACGAGTTCCAAGCTAGGTACCATTCTAACCAGAAAAGGTAGAGAACGCTGGCATATGCTCATGCACACAGACAAGCACAAGAAATCCTCATGAGAGTTTTGGGAATCCAATTTGTTTTCAAAGAAAAACAAATCCAAGTATTTTGGAAACCTAGTCCCATTAAAGGACCCGATTTTACCCTCAGTTTTGTTTAGGCGCTAAAAGGTGCCAAGCTTGTTAAATGCCAAAGGCGTTGGTAAATTAAAAATGTGAAATCATGCACAATGCCCAAATTTTATTCTTTTTTACCCTAATCTTTATTTTTTACAAAAATTCCCAAGTTGTTTCTTGTGGTAAATTAAAAAAAAAGGACAAATAGATCAAAACATATACTAGTTAAAAATAAAATCAATCAGAAAAAAAAACAAAGTATTCAATAAGGCTCTCGCTTTAATGCCTGGCGCCCATTCATAAGGCGTTCACCTAGGCAGCGCTTCATTGAAACTCATCGCTTGAGGCTAATAAAGGTGTTAGTGTCCTCGCCTCGCCTATAGCACCTAGGCGAGCACCTCAGTGCCTCTTGACAACACTATATACAAGTCATTGATTAGATTAGAGAACTAATAAATATAATCTAAGCCACTACTAAATAGTCTCTTATGCATTAGTGCTCCACTGAACTAAATAGAAGAAAACGATTTGAAAGCATGCATCACAACAATTAGTGGCCTAATTAGGTGAAAAGTTACAGTTTGTCATTTTGATACATATTCCTACAGTTACAGCAGGATGCGATCTCTGAAAGGACAACATAGCAGAACGCCTAAATTATTAAACTAGGGTATAAATGATACTATTCTTGCCATGTGTATTTGAGTTGTTAGATCACACAAGATGATCAACTACCAATTGTCCCTAACTGCAAGAAAAAAGTTAAAAGGAGTAACAAACTTACAGATTTAGGATTGACGGACATCCCAGATAATGATGCCCCAGCTATCCTGAAAGATACCTGTAATGGACAAGTTAGAAATGTACTGGCTAAATGTGATGTCAAACCAATAACACATTTCAGTTCAGTATTACAACATCAGATTTACTCTGCAACTAATAAATTAAGACAAAAGCAAGATATTACATGTTATCTAATAACCACTCATTGGTATTTATCGACCAGCATCTACATTAACAAGGTAAACAACTATATAGAAGCAACCAAGGAAAGAACAGATTATTGAATGATGATTGTCAATAGATTACTATAAACAACAAAAAGATTATGTAACAAATACCAAAGACAACCATATACTTCAAAGAAGGCACAGAAACTTCCAGGTAAGAAATATTAGAAAATAGAAACCAAAATCAATCCCTTGTTTTCGAAAAAGTTAAAGCATATTGAAAGGAGTATGGGCTATGCATTAAGAAAGATGTTTTCTCTAATTCATGAAACTAATCAAAGGATAAAGAAATAAAGACAAAGCACACACTTTAGCATATTTGTATGCCTGCCAGCAAAATGGCTCCTCTAGATCAACTGAAGGAAGATCCTTGCTCATTTTTTCCATCAAGAATTCCTCCACATTTGCCATATTGTTTGTACTCTCTATCTCAACATCACTATCTTCATCACCCATTTTTCCAAAGCCAGAATTAGAGGAAGGCAATCTTTGAATTTGCCATGGGGCAAACCTAACCGTTCCAGGGAAAGTTGCTTCAATACTTTTCCCAGAAAGGCTTCGACCAATTGGGATGATTCTCCATTCAATCGAGTGTTCCGTGGTTAAAACTGCTCCAACAGAAGGGGTCCCATCAAAAGAGACAACCCTTCTCCTTGGAAAAGGCATAGTCACTGTACAGAATTCCATAGTCAAAGGAGCCTTATATCCCTCCATTAGATGCAACTTGAATAAAAATGCGCCTTCATCTTCAGAGACCATTGACAATTGGTAAAATCCTTTTATAGGAGGACCAAGGCCACAATTGGCCTGATAATGCACTAAAACGAAATTGCCTAATGGTGGAGAAAACATCACAGCCTGCTTATCAGCACCATGTTCTGGAACTTGGGCACAGGGATGGAATGATAAAACCTCAACATGAGCCTTGTTCAATCCCGGCAAAGGAAGGGATACATCAGGCAAACCTTCCAATTCTGCTCGACAGTTTATTTGACCCGAGACTGATATGGTATCTGAAATCTCCTCCCGGTCATACAAGGCAGCGTGAATAGTCTCATTAATTGTGAAGAGTATTCTTTGCTTTCCTTTGAAAAGATAAGGTTTCCATGCTGGTTGCTTGAAATCTGCAGGAAGCAGATCTGACGAAGAAAAGCCGTTAGCCTTGATAGCAAAAATATTGGAGTAGTTGAGATCTAAAGGAGTACCTGCAAAGAAGTTAGACAAGCACCCAACAAATCAAACAGAATTAGGTATTCACATTCTGATCCAGAAAGTAAATGTTATAGAAATTTGATACCAGCAAAACCATAATTAAAAGAACGAACCAAATGGCATCGCACTACTGATGAAATTTCGAAGTGTATCTTTATCCAAGGGCCTTGAACCAAGTTTTGGAGTGTCGGCTGTAAGAGTCCCAATTGAAGCAGCGCCGGAGGGTGTTGCAGATGCAACTGGTGCAGCCACAGGTTTTGCCCTAGATGATATACCTGTTATCCCTATGCTTCCAGTTAGAGAATCCAACAACCCTCCAACAGATGGTGCTGCATTCACAACCACCTCCGGATCTACCACATCACCCACAATTATGTCACCAATAGCATGTGCCACCATGAATGCCCTGTAACAAAAAATTAGAGAGTAAATGATCTCAAGTATAAAGTTCAAAACGATTTGAATGCCATATCAAAGTCAATTCCAAAAACTTAAGTGAGCCATTTATTCATTTGGGCCTATTTTGCACACATGACAACATGTAAATTAGAGGATAAGAGTCAATTGAACCAATTTACAGCTCATTTTGCATCACAAAATTTTGGGAGGGTTTACAGCTCAATTTGCAACACAAAAAATCCTGGAACTATAGTTACTAGATGATCACTACTAACAGCCACAAGATGAGGACGATAGATTGGAGGGGTTGGGTGTCAGGACAAGTAGCAATTCATATATTCATGGAAATTAGAGATATTATACAAGCACGCTATCACCCGCTGCCCAGCAACCAGCAATCACCAGTTGACGATTCTCCTTATAATCTTCCTTCTAAAACCCGATTTCCTTTCCTCATCAAAGCCAACCGTTCTAAAATCATTTCAATACCAGACTCAAGATATATTTACACGAATTACACTATCTAGTTAGTAAGTCCATCCTATATATCCCACATACCAAACATCAAGCTGACAGTTGATGAGAATACACAGGCCACGAAAAAACAAGTTTAAATCGTCAATATTTTATAGATTTTCAAAAGTTAACTTACCATACCCTGTGATGGACGGGGTATCAAGTAAGATAGAAGACAAACTTGCATCCACTCCAACAGCATTTCCACAATCCGATTTCCTGCATAACTTGGCGTAGGCCTTCAAATGCACCGGCTCAACTAATGGCAACACAAGTATTACATAACTTCCCCTTAAATGCAAAATCAAAGGCCATAACAGATGATTTTCTCCTCCCTCCACCTTTGACTCTACATTAATACTTATTATATGCCGCGTAATCGGATCATCCACCCATGAATCCGACCCTTTTACCGATTGATTATTCACACGAATACCGTATCCTCGCAATGATCCCTCGCTGTGATTACACAATTTAAACATTAATTACATAAAAGTAATCTTGCGATAATTACACATGAAGGAGACTGGAGAGGGTATTTTTTAGAACCGAAACTGACCGTTTCTTTCTCTCAGCAAAAGCGGAAGACAGCTCCGCGTCGTTTGGGAGAAAAGGGGAAACGGTGTGCTTGAGAGGATCTTCTTCTGTATTGTTTGAGTTATCGTTCATCGTCTTACAAGCAGCACGCCATTGCTTCTCCACCACCGGGAATTTCCTAATCAGAAGATCACGATAGGGCTAAATAGTAGGTGATCGCAATTATTATAGTTATTATGGGAACAAAAGGTTGAAATCGACGGAGTTACCGGGATAAAACGACGGCGTCGAGGCTGTTGAGGATCCAGAGAGCTCTGATACTGCAACCGCTAGGCATGACTTCGTTGTCACTTGGTAAACGGAAATAACGAAAAAACCATTTGGTTCAGGAGCGAAGCTCACAGAGAAGAGGATAGATGCACGTGCCACGTGCACGTGTCTTCTGGAGATATTTTGTTAAGCTGCAAAACGATGCCGTTGCTTTATATCTAATCTCGTTCTTTGTCAATAAAAAATTAATAAATTAAATAAGAACAACTAAAATTACAGAAATGAAAAGAGAATATTCTTATTTTATATAACTTTGTAATTGCATGTGCATGTATTTATTCTCTCAGCAGTTTATAGATACATGTACATAAATATTTGTAAACTCATAAAACATAAGAAGATATGGATTCAAATGAACTTAAAAAGATTCAAATAATTTTGATAATGATGAATGAATGTAGAAGAGTGAGATGTAGAAAAAGATCTAGAAAAAGATCTAGGCATTCATATATACAATGTATGATTTTATAACATTTCTCGTTAGATATTTCTCGTATAGATATACGCATTAGAAAATATCTCATTAAAAACATTACCCGAAAAAACTCGATGGGAAAAAATCTTGGTTAAAGAAAATGTTTCTAAGTTGTCTCATCAATCTTATTAAATTCACAGTGAAAAGAATTTCGTTGGGATGTGTTTTGTTATGTCTTCTTTGATGTTCCATTCTTTTAATTGACTTATACATGCAACATTGTCTTCATACAAAATAGTTAGAGATTCCTCTGCTAGAGGATAAACCATATGTTTCATAATTATACCGAGTCACGGGTCTCAATCATATATATATTGTTTGTTTCGTAGATTGCAAGTATTTTAGTATGTTTGTATTTGTATATCTACATGATATAGCAGTATCACCATATATAAAGAGATAACCTATTTAAAATCGACCTTTATGTGGATCAGATAAATATTAGCAAGATACATTAGAGCAGCAACCGCGCTAAGGCAGGTACCACTCATATAAAATTTCACTTGCTAAATGTTCAATTTGCAAGCCGAGATAAAAATTTATTTTCTTTAATTTTTCATCTCGAATTCTTTCTTTAAATAATTTATTGTCCTTGGTATCTCTCCATAAGTTCCAATAATATTTAAATCATCAACGTATAATAACAGTGATAGCAAAATTAGATTTTATCTTATTTATAAAAACATACAGGCATGATCATTATTATACCATTCTTTTCAATAAATACTCACTAGGACTATTATACCACACGTGTCCAGATTACTCTAACTCATACATCTTTGTAACTTCACTGAGTAAACCTTTCAGAATTTGAATTACATGTTACAGACATTTTAAACCCTTGAGGAATTTTCATATAAATATTATTATCAATTGATTCATATAAATAGATTGTAGCAACATCCATCATACAAATATATGTTTTTTTGCAAGTTATTTGGCTAATAAGATAACAAAATATAACTGCATCTACTACATGAGAATATGTTTTATCGTAATTAACGTCAGGTCTTTATGAAAACTCTTCGGGCTATGAGTCAGACCTTATATATTATGATTTTATTATTCTCATTTTATTTTCACACAAATATCATTTGTATCCAATTTGCTTTAAACCTTGAGGTTTTTGGGTTAGATGTCCAAAAACTTCATGTTCTGTAAATAAATTTAATTCATAATGGATTAATTCTTTCTATTTTGATCAACTATTTCTATATCTATATTCTTCAATGGATTTGGGCTCAACATCCTCATTTTTATTATTGATCCAAGTTATATATTATCCTCATTTTCCTCGTTTTTTTTTTTTACTTTTTTTTTTACATTTTAAAAATATTTTTATATTTTCAAATCATTTTCATATTCTAATATAAAAAATAGTATTTTTTTTCAATTCCTACATTTACTGATTCTCTCTCTTTCTTCGTATGTTAAAACTGTTTAATTTTACATGTTTTTGATTTTTTTTTGAATTTGAATATTTTTTATTTTAGTAGGTACAATGATGTTTAAAATAATTGTTTTTTAAATAAAAAATATTATTTTAAAAAAAACAAATTACTTTTAGAAAAACCACTACCAAACACCCACTTCAATTTCTGCTGCCATATCCATCTCTCACTGTTGAAAGAACTTTTAAACCCAAATCTATTTCTCAGTGTTGAAGGAAACTCAGGCAGACGACAAACAGACAGATGCAGAAATTTATCAGAGGAGCGAAGCTTGAGTGAGCGATAAAGAATAGTTTTTTTTTTTTTTGATCGCTCTGTCGACGAGATGTCGTTTTCATTCTTCAAAGTGTCACGGCCAAAAACACCACAAGAAGTGGTGAGAGCAATGAAAGATAGCCTTGTGGCTCTTGATACCAAAACCGTTGTTGAGGTTAAAGCCCTTGAAAAGGTCTCTCTCTCCCCCTCTTATTTTTTATTTATTTTTTGGGCTTGCTATTTGATACATGGACGTTGAATCGCATATTAATTTACATCTAAATTGCTGTTTTGTTGATGTAATTATGAGAAATATGCGTATAAAACCTGTTGGTGATCAGTGTATATTTACGTGATTCAGTAACTATTTGCAATGATTCTATTGAAATGCAATTAGTTCATACTGGAAGGATTGTTATATAATTGATTGATTCTTTGAAAGTTATGACAGGCATTGGAAGAAGTAGAGAAGAATTTTGTGTCACTGAGATGTATGCTGTGTGGAGATGGGGAGGTTGAACCGAATACGGATCAAGTTTCGCAATTAGCACTCGAAGTTTGCAAAGAGGATGTTCTTGCTCTTATGATTCACAAGTTACCTAATTTGGGATGGGAAGTAAGTGCTGCTGCAACCTCATTCCTACCATTCACTCGTGCATGTATTCAGTATTTTTCATTGCGCGGATTATGACTTTGTTTATTAAAACGTAGGCAAGAAAGGATTTAGTCCATTGTTGGTCCATATTGTTGAAGCAAATGGTTGACTCAAGATACTGCTCTGTACAATACATAGAGAACCATTTTGAACTTCTAGACTTTCTTGTTGTATGGTAAGCATATAATTCTTGTTTTTATGCCTGGATTTAGCAACAATATTGGCGTGTCTTGTTTACTTTTGAGTTATAGGTCTTTGGTTTATTGTTTGGGCTTCTAATCTCTTTGTAGCTTTCTTGAGTACTGCCTTGTTAATGAATCTTATGCTTAAGAAGGAAACAGGGTTCTTTCATCTAAAAGAACTGTAGTTTTTGTATTTAATACAAAAATGTAATTCTAAATGGTATTATTAATAAAGAAAGAAAGAGAAGAGAAGAGAAGAGTAGCTAATGTCGAAGGTTCTTCTAAAATTTTGTTACAAGGGTGTCGTAAGAGAATGCAACCACAGTCAGCGTTGTGTCAAAATTGCCATTCCTAAAGAACCATAAGAGGTGTGTGTAATTTTTGTGCCTTAAGTTGTTTGTTTCATGATTATTTTCTCTGTCAGAAGGCATAAATCATACTAATTATTTGATGGGAACAAGGGTTTGAGTTGTTGGAAATTGTAGAAAATATTAGAGACACACTAGTAGGGTTTCTAGGAGTCACAACCAGAGGATGTATAACCGAAATCTCACCTCTTGGGCTCTTAATTTTTCTTAATCTGGAAATGAAAGCTGCAAAAATACATTTAATTTTTATTCTTTTGTTTCTGCATTCCCTTTTCATGTGGAGCCTCTATGAATAACAAATTTCAGTAGGGTGATTTTGTATGAGATGTAATGTTTTCCCCTTTGAACAGTTATGATAACAAGGAAATTGCCTTGAACTGTGGACTTATCCTAAGGGAATGCATAAAATTTCCGACGCTTGCAAAGTAAGACATTCATACTCTTTTTTATTTCTTTCATGGCCCATATGTATTAGCTAAAGCTCTTATATATATATATATATATATATTTTAAATGATGATACCAGTGAAAGAAACCTTACAGTTTTTTTATGTTCAGTGTACAAAAAGGAGTATTAACAAAAAAAAACAGAAATAGTGGCGCTTGTGTGCTTGTTTTTGGCTATATGTAATGCTGTCTCCATGAAACTTTCATATGCTTTGACGCTCAGTGTGTTTGTAGTTATGATCATCAGTCCATTATCGTGATGACCTTTGACTCCATTAGATTACAACCACTCTCATAGGAGGCCTTTCTTGAAGTGAGACTTCAGATGGGCTTTTCATAGCATTTATGTGACCTATAAGTGTGAGACAAGAAGGGTTTAAGTTCTCATGAACTGTTACTTTATAACAACTGTTTCTCATGAACTGTTACTTGCTCACAACTGTTTCTCATGCACAACGAGAAACTGCCACCTTTTCATGGGAGAGAGAAATTCTTAAATGTTTCTGTAAGCTTGAGAAGTTGCATATCCTTTGGTTCCAGAAGAAATACAAGCAGAGATTTATGCCTGTGGAGTTATGGATTTTTTATGCATTTTTTGGTAGACTCATATATTTTCTTTTATTGATATTTGATTTTTAATTGCCCAAAGCCTTTTTCTAGAGTTCAAGGTTCATGCAAGAGCTTCCCTGGAAAAAAAAGGGAAAAAACAACTGTCTGGTTTCCTGTGACGACCCAGGGGGTGGTTAGAACTTAGTTTTATTTGCTATACATATTTGTGCAAGTAAGGTTACTCTGTGTTTTTTTTGGTAGTTTCTCTTAATCTAGATTAGTTACCTATTGAAAAAAAATTAAGCCTTTCTACCTTAACCATCCATGCCATTTGGGCTTTCCTTTATTTTGAGCCTCTAGTTGATTTCACAGGGATCTGTTCTGTCGTATTTTTTTTTATATATTTTCATAAAAAAAATCCTTTGTGATATCATCTCCATAAATAGAAAGGACTGTTCATGCGTAACATGGGTTTCAATGTGATCATAAGCTATTGCCTTTACCTTGATCTTTGGGATCTTTAGCCGGTTATGGCAATACGAGCTTTGCTCTCTGTTGCTTAAGTTATTTAATTCCAAATGTTGACTGCTTTGGCACTGCATAATACTTGATAGATTAACTTATTAAGCATAGAGATGAATGGCTCCACTTGATGTGTAGCAATCCAGGAAATGGGCTGGCTGGACCACATCAATGGAAATTGATAATTTCTTCCAGTTTCAATTCAATCACTCAAAAGTTTAAAATGCTTGTTAATGCTGCTTTTGACATCTGATTTTGATGCCTAATATCCTTATGACAAGCAAGTTTTAAGTTTTTACACAGTTAATTTTTGTAGTGATGTTTCAGATATATATTAGAGTCTGCAAGCTTTGAGTTGTTCTTCAAATTTGTGGAGCTGCCTAACTTTGATGTTGCTTCTGATGCTTTCTCCACTTTCAAGGTCAGAGTTATAAGGTTGTAAATTCTTGTGTTTCTTTTTCTGTAATCGGTTCAAATTTTTAGCTTTCAGTTATTCCTACTTCTTATATGTTTTGATATGCTTTCCAGGATTTACTGACTAAACATGGCACTGTGGTTGCAGAGTATCTTACTGCACATTATGATGAGGTACACTTGCTTGTCAATTATTGATATGATTCTAGACAGATCTAGGCATACCAATCTTGTCTAGAATGTTGCTTAAAATTTGCTGATCTACTTATGTTGGTAAAAGAATATCGAACAGGATCTTGTGATGATTAATGAATTATATAACAATGAGTAAGTTGCTGCAACCTTGTAGTCTCACTGGATTCTGAACTCCTACTATTTGTCTAGACTGTCCAGCAAATCTACTACCATAACAGCTCTTTTTCACGATTATCTATACCTTTTATCTTGCTTGAGTAAAAAGTGTCTCCTAGCTAATCTTAAAGCACTACTGTTCCAGTTCTTTGATCAATATGATAAACTCTTGACATCTTCTAATTATGTGACGAGAAGGCAATCATTGAAGGTTAGTTTCCACCGTACCTTTTCAGATATCACTACTGTTGCTTTGATCAATAAGCTAATAGTACTGTGTTGATTTAGCTTCTCTCGGAATTCCTTTTGGAACCTCCGAGCTCTCGTATAATGAAGCGCTACATCCAAGAAGTTCGATACTTGAAAGTCATGATGACTTTACTGAAGGTATCGAGTCTTTTCTTTTCCACTTTATATTCTTTTATGCCAATTTTGATGTTATTTGGTTTCAATGACTAATTGGATATACTGTGCAGTCAGAAGAAACCATATGCTTTTACTTGGCAATGCTACTTAATCAACCTAAAAGCAACTTCACCATTAAAAATCCTCTGAATGGTAGAAAAGCCCTGAAACAC
The DNA here is from genome assembly GCA_032356905.1 of Salix exigua. Classification (NCBI taxonomy): domain Eukaryota; kingdom Viridiplantae; phylum Streptophyta; class Magnoliopsida; order Malpighiales; family Salicaceae; genus Salix; species Salix exigua. The sequence continues at coordinate 934,859 of CM063597.1, read as the reverse complement.
ATGATCTACTCACATATAACACGTGGCAACAAGAGGCCACATTGGTATCAAGGCTTTGATGTTTTGACTACTGTTAGTGAGAACAAAATTCATTTTATGTTACTGAAATGTAACTCAAAATGAGTTTTAGAATCACTTTGTTTCACCATGCTTCTTTCTACTGGAAGTCTGGAAAGCTTCTCTCATTGGCGATTACTACCATTTGATGCCAGTCTAGCTCAGAGCCAATGAATAGTTTAACTGTCTTGCTTTGCTTATCCTTAGGGAAACAGTTAAGAAGGGCTTGTCCACTCAGTACGATGGGTGTTGATGCACAGTGGCCTCTGTTTCTCTGAATTGAAACATATTTCTAATTTGGCCGCCTAGGTTACCAGATTTTTTTTTCTGGGTGTTTTGAGGGGGGCATTGGTCTGTTCAAACTGGAATATATGATATGCATTGAAGCCACATGAGCTTCACGCTTTTATGTGGCTGTCTGATAAGTGGTAAGAGTAGTTTTGATTTATTCAGGGATTTCCTGTACTATATATATTATAGATGGGTATTCCTTGTTAGATCTATTTTTGAGACACCCCATCTTATTTCACAATTTTTCGTTGTATTTGACCTTTCTCTGCTTGTTTTTTTCTTTCATTTGTCTGGGCAGGACTCCAGCAAAAATATTCAGATCTCTGCTTTCCACATTTTCAAGGTCTTCCTTGCCTTCTCTTATTCTTTAGTGTATATATTTTTTTTCTGGTTGTGCTCTAGGCTTGGTCATATGCAAGAACACTGATTCCCCCATGCTAAAAAGTTGTAATTTGATCCCCTGGCTTTCAAGTTGTTCCAATACCTTTAGAACCAAGGACATTGCTTATGTAGAATACGCATAACATTAGCTGATTTTCCTATCCCATTCCAAAGACTAAATTTATAGTGGAGGCAATCAGCTGTACTTGCTGTCTGATATGCATCATCTCGTGCAGAAATATCCTTTCATGTTAAATTTTTCGGTGACATGATGTGGGCCATTAGGTTCTGTTTTTTCAGCACTACCCTAGAACACATGTATCTAAAGATATTTTGCTGTGCCTTGTTTGCATACAAGTAGCATCGTAGACATCAAAGATGACAATTGAATTGTATAAGAGGAAAGATAAAGGTGACTGTTGAGTAGACATGAGTAATAAACAGTAGAAAACATGAAATTGGCTGCTTTTGTGCAGATGGGTTGAAAATATATATCTTTCTCTACATTGGCCTGGTTAGTTGCTACTTAGGAGTACAGATTTTTGCTACTTAGGAGTACAGATTTTTCATGTCATTTCTTTGCTTGTCATTATGCCTTTGAAACTCCCGGTTGATTGAGAGGTGATGATGCTGTCATAATTATTTGATTGAGGTTGCACTTTTAGCCTCCTCGGCTAATCTGCTGGACTCTGCTGATAGCCAAATTTTGTAACCCTGGCTCAGGTGCACCTTGAGCAATATCACCAGTTAACTTTTTGTTAAATGCACATGTACTATGTATCCTTTATTTGCCTTAGATAATGAAAGATTTTCTGGCACAAATGGTCCTTTACGGTTCCAAGTGGTAAATCCTGTCCTTTTTTTTACGTGCAGGTCTTTGTTGCTAATCCTAACAAGCCACGAGAAGTAATAGTGATTTTGGCCAAAAACCATGAAAAATTGTTGGAATTGCTCCACAATCTCTCAGCTGGAAAAGGTAATTATGCTTTCAAATGGCACCCCGAGTGCAATTACTAGATTCACAAATAGGTCATGAAATTTAATATGAAATTGTGTATATAAGAAGCACCACTCGAATTTCAAAATTCCTTCTGTGGACATCTATAACATATTGTCTCTTCAGGTGCGGAGGATGAACAGTTTGAGGAGGAAAAGGAATTGATCATCAAGGAAATTGATAGACTATCTCGCCTGTCAAATCTTGATCGCTAGATCTTTATCGTAATTGCTGGCATTTCCTTTACTACTCGGATCCTGTGTCTGGTTCAATGCTAATTCTGTGATGATTGATTGATTTCCTGCAAATGATATTTGCGCGAAAGTCACAGTGTCGAAGCACCAGTACGGAATAATATAATTGAGTATTGCATGCACTTGTAATATTTGTTGTGTCGGAGATCTTGCTGAAGTACACCATGCCATTTGGTCTTAGAAATGTGTTTAGAGTATTGTTTTTGAGTGATCAAGGGCACTGACTGTATTATAAAGAAACTCGATACGCCCTACCGCCTTGTTCAAGTGTTACAAGATTGAAACTTTGTTTTACCATTGAGCAAAGATTTAAGTTTTGCCTCTCCTCTCCTGACCCCAACCATTGGTGTTTTGTAGTGCAAGTAGAATTTCCACCGGCTTCAAATTTGAAGAGCTCATGTCAACTTGGTGGTAATTTTCGAAAGCGCCGGAGATGACTTCTTTATGCATTGTGATAAAATAAAAAAAATATGAGGATGCAAAATGCATTTTATTACATTAGCTATTCTTGTTTGGTTCTTGGTTTTTTCCAGGTATCTGACCTTGCCGGAGCCAACCGGGGTTTGTGCAAGCTGCAAGTAGAGGAACAGGATGAGCTCTCGCAGCACAACAGGTCTGTTGAACTCAGATCAATCTGCATTTGCATTTATGAGAAATCTAACACCACTGTGACATCCATTCAATTGAGCAGGAAGACACATGGACAGTATCTAAAAATAGCAAGATAAAAATGATAATTAACAAATAAATAATTTCTTCACAGGCAAATCATCTTCATCTTCAAAATCCCAACTCAGATCCTCCTCTTTATCATTGGAAATCGTCCGTTTAACAAGCAAAGCCCTCGCTTCCTCTGCTTGCTTTAACTTGAACATTTTATAAAAATACTGCCTCCAAAAACTCTGATTATCAACTTTACGAGGCACGACCTCATTATGAATTTCATTAACGACCCCATTTTTTCTCAGATTAATCTCTTCATTTTTCCTCTCCAATCACAACATCCCCTGATCTCTATTTCTCATGATCCTCCTTGTTCACTGGGTTCACGATAACAAGTATCCAAATCACATTGCAATGCGCGCACTTGAGCATCAAGGCGACAATATTTTTCATTCAAAGACTTCCGTTTAATCAAATTACCAGTATCACCATCACGATCACGATCAACAACCGGAAAATCGAGTCACTACGGTGAGAGATACCGGGCGTTATTTCCACGATGGATCACTATCATCGATGATTGCCGACAGACTCGAATGACTGAGCGAGGCGGTGCTAGAATCAAACAAAGTGGGGAGGTTTGTGTGGCGACATCAGGACTGGCTGGATTCTATCTTTAATCGGACTCTGATGTTCGAGTCTTTTATAGGTTCCGATAATGGATTCTAACTTGGTGGGTCGAGTGGTATCGGTCATCAAAGTCTGCAAAATGGAATCGAAGAGATTCATTGGAATTTCGTGGAGAACAGGATAACGATATGTCGACATTCATAGCGCACATTTGCTATACGTACGTGTTATCTGTAACTTTTTAACTATAAACTCAAAGTTTGATGCACATAGATTACATCACTGACGCTAATTCAAAATTTATCTAAAATAGTGGTCAAGTATAGTTATCCTGTGTCATCAATATTTTAAGTCTACAAAAATGTGAAAATTATAGTCCTGAGTTTATAGGTCAACTTGATATGTTATTATTTAATATTTTCTTTAAAATGTTTGTTCATACTTTGTTTTATCTAATATTAAAATCTTGATGATAAATTTATAGATTAACTCGATTTGATATAATATAATATCATTTAAGTATTTTTCTTGAATTTTTATAAATTAAATTATATTTTACCAATCATCCAAATTATTTTAGAACCCATCAATCATATGAAATCAGGTCAACCCATAAAAAGCAATGCCTATATATATATATAGAAATTAATCTCACCACCGGCGCAGCACAGAACAAGTGTTTAGTTCTCACTGTTTTTTCAACGCGGCACCCAATTTCTTGTGCAGATCACAGCCTGCACTTGCAAATCGCAGCAGGGACGACATGGTTAGCTGGGTTGACAGATTATAATACAATGCTAGATAAAGAACACCAAATCGCGACAGCTTTTCTGCCATCCAAGATGGATGACTCTCGTACAAACAGGTTTACAAAACCCTGGCAGCTCCTTGATAGAAACAATTTCTGGTTCCTCAGTTAACTACAGCTACAATCTCCATCAATTTAAATGATAGACCATAATGTGACTCTCTTGCACAAGAAAAAAGAAACACATTTTCATGAATGGTATTTATAGTTGTGAAGGAAACTCACGGGACTGTGACAATAACATGAATCCAATCACTTGAACATCTAAAGATAGATCAAAGGCATATATCTCACAATTCACTGTAATGACATACTACATAACATTTAGCACTTATAGCAAAGAACTCACTTAACATGCATATCATCTTCGTCTTCAATATCCCAACTAAAATCCTCCTCCTCCTCTGCGGCGCTCAGCCGCTTGTGCAAATCAACGTTACTTGTGCCGGCGGCACTCTTCCGGCTCCCTACGGCTTGCCCTTTGCTCTCATCATTACTCCCGGTATCTTCAATCTCATCCCACTCAAGATCCTCCTCAGGCAGCAACTGAATTGAAACCACAGAAACATCACTATCCTTGCATGATCCGCCATGGCCCCCCTTTTCCTCCACCGCCTTCTCCTCCAACTTCTCACTATCCTTGCATGATTTGCCACCAAGCCCCTCCCCCTCCTCCACCACCACAGCCTTCTCCTCCGACTCATCATTTTCCTTACACAATTCAGCAGTGCTTCCCTTTCCCTCCACCACCACAACAGCCTTCTCCTCCAGCTTATCGTTTTCCTCGCACAATTCTGCGGTGCTTCCCTTTCCCTCCACCACCACAGCCTTCTCCTCCAACTTATCCTCACTTCTATCAACCCCAACCTTTTCCTTCTCCACTACCTTTTCATTAATCACCTCATCCACATTCCCCTTCTCTACGTTTGCATCTTTACTCGATTCACCTTTCGACAGAAACACCTCGCCCTCCTCCTTATCATCATCAAAATCCCAACTTAAATCCTCTTCGTCACCAGAAATCACCCGTTTGACAAGCAAAGCCCTCGCCTCCTCGGCTTGTTTCAACTTAAGCATCCTATAAAAATAGCAACTCCAGAAACTCTCATTATCAACTCTGTTTGGCACAACCTCGTTGTAAATATCCCTAATCACCCCATTCTCGGTAATTAACCGCTCGATCTCCTCTTTTTTCTCATCAATCACAAAAACCCCTAATTTCCATTTATCATAATCATCCTTATCCTCTGGTTCGCTACAATAAGTATCCAAATCAGACTGCAAAGCCTGCACTTGAGCATCGAAACGACTGTATTTCACATCCAAGGACTGCTGTTGACTCAAATTACTCCTACTACCATCAGCATTAAGTAAATCATGATCATGGTCAGCAGCTAAAATGGAGTCTTTACCCTGAGAAATGATCTGCGCAGTTGATTTCCACACGGTGGATCCAATACCGTCGATGGTTTCTTGAGCGACGGCCGCGCTTGCCTCGATGGAGGAGGGGAGATCATGGACGGCGCGTGAAGCGACATCACGAATAATGGCGGTTTCTTTTTTTAAGCCCGATCCGAATTCTTCAAGATCCTTTTTGTATATTTCCATAACGGATTCAGATTTGGTTGCTAAGGTTTGAATTAAAGAACCAAGAGACCAGGTGGAGTTTTGGGTTGTCGGGTTCGGGTCCTCGGAGGTGGGATTGTTAGGAGGGGAAAGGGATTTCGGTGAATCGGGTGGCGTTGTGTCATCAGCGAAGACTGATTTGAAGAAATTCATTTGGGAAGGACTAATTATTTTGATTTCGTAACGAGAGAGAAGAGTGATTGCTAACTTCTCTTTTATGCAGGAATTGTGGTAGGAGAAAGAAGAAACAGGAGGATTTGAGTTTGCTTCGGATTTCCTTCGTATCGAACCTAATTCCTAACCTTACCCTTCTTTTTTTATTTATATATATATATATATATTTTAAAAAAAGCATCAGCCATTTTGTCCGACATATAATTATAAGTTATTTTCGAGGATTTTGAGGTTATATGTTATTTTAAAATAATAAAATATGTTGAAAATCTTGGATGTCATCACTGCTTTGTTTTTAAATTGTTTTAAAATTATAAATTACAATTAAAATTACATTTTTTTATATAAAAAAATTATTTTTGACATAAACACATTAAAATAATCTAAAAACATCAAATTTTATTAATTTAAACTTAAAAATAGAAATAAAAAAATTCAATATTTTTAAAAAGCAAAAAGCAAGACGGAAGTTATTTAAAAATTACATGAGATTACAATAAGATTAAGAAAAAAACTGTAAAAGGATATATAAAAAAACAACATTCATTTCCATGTAATATAGCAATCAACAAGTTTTTTTTTAATTATTATTATTTTTGTTATTTAGTTATTTCATTTTGATACCTCAATGGAGGCATAAAAAAAATAAAAAAATAAATCGCAAATTGATTCTCAATTTAATAAAATATAATTGATTTAAAATAATTAAAGATATAGATTCAAATCGAACAATGAAAAGTATTCAACCTTGATGCTTTAAAATAGAGTTTACTTGGGATTAAACTTAACAATGTTTTTTGGTTCCGCAATTTATTTTGTTTTTATATCTAATTTATTTGTTTATTGCAATTTATTTTATTTTAATTATTTTTTGTGATTTTACTTTTTTGATTTCATGTCAATGATTCCTTTTGCTAGTTATTTTCTCCTCTTTTTTTCTACTGACACGTCACCTTTTCTACTCTCTCCAAACTTTTTTATTAAAATAAAACATAAATTAAACTAAAAAAACAAAGAAAAGAAAACTCCTCTCGTGAATCGGGTGTTGTTTTTTTATTTAAACCACACAGTATCCCAATCGCTGGCCTAGACTAATCCACGTTCATATCGGGTGGACCCTGAAGGGGTGAAAATGCTTCTCAAATGGCCGGCTCCATACAAGAATAGGGATTGAACCCTGACCTCTCTTAAGGAACAAGAGTGCCCTCACCACTGTTGTTACAACTAAAGTAACCAAAATGCTAATAGTTGTCGACTGGAAAAAAAAATGGCTGTTGCCCTCCTGCTATTGTGCTGCTAGAACCAAGAGGTTAGATACACACACACACATAAAATAAAAATTTGTTTGGTTTGGTTTCGATTTCAAAAACCCAAACCAAATCGATTGAAATCATTATAAAATAAAGACCAATTAAATCAAAGCCTGTAAGAAAATAATCTGACATCCATAACTTAAGAACATGGATATAGCAGAGGATTCAACAAAAAATAAATTTATGCAACTGAATGCTTTACACTCCAAAACAACCAGTAGTATCAGCAGCAGCCTAGAATTCATGCTGTGCCGCGATTTAGCGTGCAAAAGAAATCAGAGAAAGGCAATCCACCCAAGTAGCCATGGAATATATAAATACCACATTAATTATGAAAATAGAACACCAGGGAAAAACATATATCAGAGATGTAATTTGCATGCTAACCCTGGCTGGAGAGAGTATGCTGTACAATTAATTGTTTCTCTGACTCAGCACCCGCAGAATGGAAAGAAACAGGTTCAGAATGTCCAGATAGAGAGCAACTGAGGCCAAAATATACTCATCATATGTGAAGCGCTTGATCAGGTGGTCGGTGTCATAAACGATGTATCCACAGAAAATCAAAGCGCTAATCCCGCCATAAACTGCAGTTGACGTTGAGCCAAGTGGAAAGAACACCTGCATAATACCAGAACATCCATAACATCAGAGCTATATATTGGGTGAACACATAATAGATCCGTGTTGTTCAGATAACTTATCCATGGCAAGGTGACTTGAAGAAAATGAGGCATCTGACCTGGATAAAACTAGTCAGGATGAGGATAATGAGGGAAGTGAAGAGAATGGGTCCCAGGAAGCTAAAGTCCTTGCCCTTCTTAGCAGCCCAGAAAGTGTATGCGGTTAGAGAGCAAACCACAGCGGATGTCAGGATCAATGCCTCGAGCACAATGTTACCTGAAAACATTTGAATGCAAGTCAATATCAAAACATAATTATAAAAGCTGCACATGAAGTCGCCAACAATCAACGAACTATTAAATGTCCAAACAGGATAAGATAAAGATACCGACCTTCTATGTTAGCGCAGCTTGCTCCAACCAAGAGGCTTAGCGAAATGGTGAAGAGGCCAAGAATAATTAGATTCACAGGGTGTTTCTGGTGATACACATGCAAGGGCCACAACACTGCAAAAATATTTACCCTCGTTATCTACATTAAAAGAACAAAGTTTCAAGAAATAAGCAAATTCACAATCGTCTTGCAAGTGAATCCACTTGAGTTTCAATTTTACCCAAGTCCACAAAGTCAGATTTAATCATACAGCCTGTTTAGAACCATGCGGATTGAATGGATTCATGTATTTGGAACTCTTTCGAGGGTGTTGATTTGAACTCAGACCCATCATATAATTGAATTCGATTGTATTGTTTAGTATTTTTTTTCAAATAGTAAGCTATCAATTCAATTCAAAATTGCTTATAAATTCAATTCAATTCAAGATGAAATATAAACAAAGAAAGATATCTCGCTACAATTTTTTTAACCCAATTCAAGTTTCAATCTTCAATACTAAAAGACGTACTAAAACATGAAATTTAAGCAACATACAGCCACAAACAAATCATGAAAAAAGAGAGAGAGATCTTGAATATTGAGTACTTACAAATAAAGGGGACAATTGATAGAAACAAAACGAACCCAGAATTGGCCTTGAGGAGATCAGTCATAGGAGTGTAGAGAGCCGTAGCAGCCGCGACGATGGTGGTGAGGACAAGCTGGGCAGCCAAGATTACATAAACTTTGCGAATCAAGCCCCATCGTAATTGGTTCTCTCCAAGACTCAAACCTGGGTACAGAATCTTTCCGTTTCCTGCCTCCAAATCAATCTCCTTTGCCCCATCCTTGTTGCTAACTCTTGCGTATCCGTACATCTCCGCTGATTTTTCTCCCTTCTCTCTTGCTTTCATTCACTTAACGAGGAGGGGCGGAGGGAAAGAGAGATGGAGATGACTTTTCCTTTTTATTTTATTGGGAGTCGGTGGCTGTTTTTTTAAAATGACGGGTCATTAGGTGTGAGAAGTGTGACGGACGAATAAGATCATTGGAAATGGACAGCGTTAGTGGTACTATTTATTTATTGTTTTAAGAAAAAACAAAATATATTAATTATATAAATTTATAAAATAATTAAAAAACTAATAAAAGAAGCAACAGGAGGAGAAATATTATAATAATAGCAACAACAATATTAATAAACTGAATAAGCAAATGGAGAAGAGACGAAGACGACGACGACCTCCTCCTCTTTCTCTAGCTTTTCAAAACCTACAAGCTTGTTTAGAGTAAGACCCCCTGGAGCAGAAGTAACATACAAAAAACCAAGAAGAAGAAGAAGGACATGGTTTTCGTTTCGACCCCTAGTCTCTTCAGCAATACCAGAAGGTGATTAATTCCTCTGGGTTGGGTTTTTATTGAATATTCTGTAAAGCTTAATCTGACTGATTGGCCTGTTGATTTATCTCTGTTTCTATGATTTAATTTGCTTGGAAATGATTTCATAAGGAAAAGAAACAAACTTTAGGAATTTTACAGGTCTTTGAATCACAAGCTTCGTACTTTATTTATTTGTTTGTTTGTTTTTATTAGTCCCATTTAATCAAAGTGCATGATTGTTAAAAGTAATTGGTCCTACTGTAATTGCAGTTCAAGTAGTGTTCCTTACAGGGAGGAACATGGGAATGCAATGATTGTGAGAGCACACCCGCTAAGTGTGGCACGAGCCAACGACAACGTTAATGTACAGGGTGCGAGGGGGTCTGGACTTGAGCCGCGCATAGGGTTAGAGTTTGATTCAGCAGATGATGCTCGTGAGTTTTACAGTGTGTATGCCACGCATGTAGGATTCAAAACTAGGACTGGCCAGCTTTATCGATCGCGCACCGATGGCTCTGTTGCTTCGAGAAGGTTTGTGTGCTCGAAGGAGGGTTTTCAACTAAACTCAAGGACGGGTTGTCCTGCATTCATTAGGGTGCAAAGAAAGGATTCTGGAAAATGGGTTGTTGATCAGATACACAAGGATCACAATCATGAACTTGGAGACGTGGAGGAAAGCCGTCCTCCAATTTTGCCGCAGAGAACTACAGTTAGGAAATCATCAGCTAAGGTTTCTTCAAAGTCAAAATTGAAGTTACTTGCAGAAGTCGATGGTGGACAGCCATGCTTGTCTGGATCCATTAGTTTCAAACGCGTTAAAACTGGAGGAGATGGAGGACAACCAAAAGCTGAACCATATGTTGGTCTAGTGTTTAGTTCGACCGATGAAGCATATCATTTTTATATAAGGTATGCAGATGAAGCTGGATTTAAAACTCGGATTGGTCAGCTGTTTCGTTCTAAGAATGATGGGTCAATTACATCCCGGCGATTAGTGTGCTCTAAGGAAGGATTTCAGCACCCTTCAAGAGTTGGCTGTCGTGCTTTTATGAGGATCAAGAGACAAGATTCTGGAACTTGGATGGTGGACCGTCTCCAGAAAGATCATAATCATGATCTTGAGCCGCGGACAAGAACTAATATGAAAAACTCCACTGCTTCAAAGAAGTTTATAGATGGGGTAAATGGTGGATTAGACACTTTGAATCTATCAGAGAGTAACAATGGTGCCCGTCCCATTTGTAGTCAGGGTAACAACATTGGAAGTGAATGGTACCATTTGCTGCTTGACTATTGTCAAAGTAAGCAAGCTAAAGATACAGGATTCTTTTATTCGGTGGAAGTTGGTAATGGTATTTGCATGAGTGTTTTCTGGGCAGATGGAAGATCTAGATTCGCGTGCAGTCAATTTGGCGATGCTATTGTGGTTGATACTTCATACAGGAAGACTAATTATCTGGTGCCATTTGCAACATTTGTTGGAGTTAACCACCACAAGCAGCCAGTGCTACTTGGGTGCGCTTTAATCGCCAACGAGTCTAAGGAGTCTTTCATTTGGTTGTTTCGGACATGGCTCAGGGCAATGTCTGGGTGCCGTCCGAAGTCAATTATAGCTGATCAAGACATGGCAATCCAACAAGCAATTGCCCATGTTTTTCCAGGGACTCGTCATCGGTTTTCAACGTGGCAGATCAGGGCAAAGGAAAGAGAGAATTTAAGGTCAATGCCCAATGAATTCAAATATGAATACGAAAAGTGCGTCTATGATAGCCAGACAAATGCTGATTTTAATACCATGTGGAATGCCCTTGTCAACAAATACGGTCTGAAGGAGAATGTATGGCTCAAAGAAATGTATGAAAAGCGTGAAAGCTGGGTTCCAATGTATCTTCGAGGTACATTTTTTGCTGGCATTCCCATAAACGAAAGTGTGGAATCAATCTTTGGCATATTCTTGAACGCTGAAACACCACTTGGAGAGTTTATACCACGATATGAGCAAGGTCTTGAGCAACGTCGTGAGGAGGAAAGAAAAGAGGATTTTAATTGTTCCAATTTGCAGGCTTTACTACAAACAAAAGAACCAATAGAAGAACAATGCAGAAGGCTCTATACACCTAATGTTTTCCAAATATTTCAAAAGGAACTTTTGCAATGTTATAATTATCTTGGAATAAAGACTTATGAAGAAGGTTCCATCATCAGATATTCAGTGCGAAGATGTGGGAATGATAGTGAGAAACTTACGGTTACTTTCAGTGCATCCAACCTCAATGTAAGTTGCAGTTGTCAAATGTTTGAATCTGAAGGTGTGCTGTGCAGGCATGTTTTGAGAGTCTTCATCCTGTTGAACATGAGAGAAATCCCATCTCGCTACCTCCTACATCGGTGGACGCGAAATGCTGAGCATGGCATTGCCTGTGATTTTGACCCTGGGGTTAGCTGTCAAGAACTCAAGTCCTTAATGGTGTGGAGTTTGAGGGAAACAGCCTGTAAATACATAGAGTCTGGTACATCATCTCTTGCAAAATACAGGCTTGCCTGTGAGATTATGCGAGAAGGTGCAAAAAAAGTCTGCCGACAAAGGTGAGCCCTGGATGGGACCAATGACACGCACGGCTAATTTCTGTACCTTGTTTCAGGCCAACTTCACTGAAGACTGGTAGCTTGGGAATGATGGTATTTCTCTGTATTTATCACATGTTGTGCAGTCCCATTTCTTGTAATACTGAACTTCTAATTGATAAGATTTTCTGTAGCTCTTAAAGTGTAAATTCTATCACCAATTTCTCTCCATGATTTTTGTAGTTTTTCCTTCCCTGTTTTTTTTTTTTTTTTAGTTTTAGTTGCAGACCACATTATTATTTATTTTATTAAGCACCAACTATGATGAGATGGAAAGAGAGATTTCCTGTTCTAACAAAATGAGGCCAGTAGGCATAGATGAGGTTGCCAGAGGCAGATAAAAGGTGATAACTTATAGTCATCTAAAAAAGTATGCATTCATGAATCAATATTGACCATTGAGGTAAATATCTGATTCTAAATTGTCAAATATGAGTACTTTTAGGCTAGGAAATTAGGTTAGTTTATACAAGTACATATTTGATCTTAAGTGTACATTTAGATACATTCATGTGAAAATGATATGGCCTGGCTAATTTTTAAAAAAGATATAAATGGTTAGTCTAAGTATTCAGTCTTCTTCATATTACAAAATGCTCAATAATGAATGCCAAAATAACAAATTTAAGAGATTCGCAATGTGATTAAATATGAATTTATTGTATTTAAAATGTGTGAGAATGCTAGCATGATGCTTTTAAATTAGATAGGTAGGTTAAAAAAATGGTTATTTCAAATGACAAGTTTATTAAAAATAACTACAATTTTTTATTCAATTACTAAAAATAACTTTTATATACTTATATATTTAATATATATATATATACATTTGTATTTCTCATAATTTTTTAGAATTTTATTTTTTTCTTTCGAAATGTCAATCACAAACTTGTTCAAAGAGTCATGATCCCTTTTGAAAATGAAGATAATTAAATGGAAATCCAGCTACTATAACTATAAATAAGGCTCTTGTTGTTGAGAAGATCGATTGTCATTTCACTTTTTTACAAACACAAAAAACACATCATGAAATTAAAAAAAAAATAGATACAATTTTCTATCCTACTCAAGTTTAGTGATCCAAGACATAAATATTATACCAATGCTAGATAAGGAATTTGATTTATTCATAGAATGTTGAATTTGATTCTTGAAAAAAAATTATTGCATGGAAAATAGAAAAAAAACAAATTGAATTTAAATGGAAAGGGAAAAAAAACACTGTTGTCAATTCTGTTCAGTCTACAATGGCCAGTACATTTCGTTTCAATTCAAAAATGAAACAAACCGGAGCAAATTTTATATTACTCAAAATTTCGGTCCATTTGGAAATTCTGCTCAAATTTCATTTGGAATATTTTGATTTCGCTCTACCCGTTCTGTTCCGGTCAAATAATATTTTTTCAAAATAATAAATAGTTTTACAATATCAATCATATCTTTTAATCCGACTATTAGATTGAGATGGAATTTTACGAGGAGTCTCTTGACATATTTATATATATTATGTTAAAATTTTAGAGCAGTCAGAGAATGTAAAGACCTTGAAAGATTAATGATGATATTCTTATAATATTATACATGTTCATAATTTGTTTAGAAAAATCATTTTATTGTGTCTTGTTTTAGATTATTTTCTTCTCAATTTCATTATTTAACAACGAGATTATGATGATTTGAACTTTATAATTGAATTTGATTTACTTTATCTAAGATTATCATGACCTTATAAGTTATAACGAAGGTCACATATTTGAAATATTAACCTAAACTGACCCGAGTTGACTAAATATATCGTTGTTTTAATATTTCTTTAAGATGTCAACTATATTTTTATCAAGTTTTCACGTTATCTTTGAACTCATCAAATCAGTCGAGTTATATTAGTTCAACTCTTATTTTTTTATTTATGTTTGAAATTTAAATTGTACAATTCTAAATAATTTATTTTTGGATTTGAACTATTTTTTTAAAATTAATATATTTAATTACATATATAAACATAAATAATATAATCTCGAAATAACACTAAAATATTTTATTAAAATATTTTTAAAAAAGCAAATTACCAAATAAAATGGAATTTACAACCTTGAAAAAAAGTTGAATGAACATGGGCGTCCAAGCAAAACTAAAAAAAAATATTTTTAATTAAAAATCCGTTAATGAGGTAGATTAGTGATGACTAATATAAATACTAACTAGTGGCCGGCTCCAGTCCGACTAGGTTATATGTAGAGTTTTTTGGGCAGTGGTGGCAGCGCTTGGGGCATGCCTTTTGCTATATAGAGCCGCCTCTCCCCTTTCAAACATCCCAAAAACCACCATCAACACCACCACTTCTCTCCAGAACATCGTACTCTCCGCCTCATTTGAAGAAACCTCACCAACCCACCAAAGTAAGCTCTTTATTCTATCTAGTGTCAGGTTATTTTTCAGTTGTTTGAATCTCTTTGAAGCTTACGTTGTCTTGCTTGCTTGCTTTTTTTTTTCCTTCTTTTATGTTGATTCATTGAAACTCGTGGGGTATGTGTAATGCCTGTGTCTTTCAGAAAGTGGGGACTTCGGTCTCTCTCCTATATCTTGTTTTGGTCGACAAGAACAAAACAAGCTTCAATCTGTAATCAATTCGTGGTTCTTTTTTTCGTTTTGTTTTCTAAATATTGAGGTTCATTGAGAAAGAAAGTTCCCGAAAACAACATGATATTAATAGCCCTTTGATTTTTTTGACGCTTTTTTTCAAGCCATTCGCTTGGCTCTCTGTTCTTACCTGTTTCATTTAAACTCTCTTATGGTTTTTTAACTAGTTAGATCTAGGATGTTAGATTTAGTATTGAAATGGGTGACATTTTGGAAAGAAAGGGAAAATCTAGAAACTGGGTTTGGAAGTATAGCATCAGTAATGTTAGGAGTCAATATATTGGTGAAAACGAGTGTTTTATATTTTTGTTGACCTATGATACCTCTCTTTGCACATTCGTTATTCAAAAATACCTTCTTGTAGGTCACCGGAGGTCCGAGACAGCGTCCCATCTGCTCTCCTGCGAAAAAGCAAAATCAAACAGTGTCTTTAGGGTTTACTCTCTTTGCACATTCGTTCTGTGTTGTTACAGCAACAGATTCATAAAAAATGAGGAAGCTCAAGTTTCACGAGAAAAAGCTGCTAAAGAAAGTAAATTTCTTGGACTGGAAAAGGGAGAACAACCATAGAGAAGCCCATGTTATGCAACGTTACCACATCGTTGAACGTGACGATTACAAGAAGTATGTCGTGTGCATTGGAAAAGGCTTTTTTGTGTTGTTTCTTGAACTGAGTTTCTTTTAGTTTTTTCAAATTTCTTGTAAAAAATGTTCATTTTTGTGTTTGCTTTCTGTAGTTAAATATACCTTTGTTTCTGTACTTTAATTCTGATCCAATTCTTGTTAAAATTGTGAAATTGAAGGTATTCTAGTGTGTGCCGGATGGTGCAGAAGTTGACAAATATATTGAAGCAGATGGACCCTAGAGACCCTTTTCGTGTTGAAATGACTGACATGCTTTTGGAGAAGCTGTAAGTTCGTTAGTCTTTTTTTAATCTTGTCATTAGTGGAAAATGATGTCTGTTAGTGATAATATGAGCTAATTGATCGTTGAGGCTTTGATATGGTTAAGTGCGAGCTTATGGAGTCAAAACTTTTCAATAAGCATCTTAATCTTGGGGGAAACAAAGTAATTGGGCTGATTTTGATTTAACTAGCAGCAAATTGATGTCACTGTTATGAATATCAATCTTTTCGAGTTTAAATTTTGATAGCAATATGTATTATGTTCAAGTTCATGTTTTTGCTTCTTGGTTTTAAGATTTTAACATAAGACGATAAAAAGTCAAAATCAAATGTCTTCTTAGGTTGGTTTACAATTGATGTTCAAAGCAGTTTGTGTTGTTGCTCCTTTTTCTTTAGCTGATATTTTGTTTTGTCTCTATGTGAATGACAGCTACAACATGGGTGTGATACCGAGCAGGAAAAGCTTGGCATTGTGTGATCGCTTGTCGGTGTCATCCTTTTGCAGGTAGGATAAGGCTTCCTGGATCCTGAATTGAACTCATTTGCTGTACAATGAGTTCCATTTGTTCACAACCCTTTCCCCTTCTCTACTCACTCTCAAGAGAGAGGGCGTTACCTAGTAGAAAATGTTTTGCAATTCAATATTTATAGTGTAGAGAGAAATCCCAAACTTCCACTGGAATTTAGCACGGTGTTCTCCATAACCATCTGATGATACTGTTGCCCTTACTGTAATGAGCTTATTCGTGTGCACCGATTCTGTTAATTGTCTTACTGTAACCATTTGTTTTGTTAATGAGCGTGTACTTTGGTGCTTGCAGACGTCGGCTTTCAACTGTTTTGATGAGATTGAAGTTTGCTGAACACTTGAAAGAAGCTGTGACATACATCGAGCAGGGGCATCTTCGTGTAGGTCCTGAGACAGTTACTGACCCATCATTCCTGGTAACGAGGAACATGGAAGACTTCGTAACTTGGGTAGATACATCCAAGATAAAGAGAAAGGTGCTTGAATATAATGAGAAGTTGGATGATTATGATGCAATGAACTGAGAGAAGTTGGATGATCATATGATGATGCAATGAACTGAGAGAAGTTGGATGATCATATGATGATGCAATGAACTGAGAGAGCCCTGAAATTGTTGCTTGTAGTGTCTTTTGTCTGTGGGTTTTCTGATGATATAAGCTAAATGTTGATTACAACATGGTGTTACGCTTATATGTCAAGAGCTACCTTTACTCTAGTGCTAAGATTAAGAATTTATGGTGACAACTAATTTGAAATTGTGATTCTCTCCTTACTCTTGATACAAATACTTTGACTGGGATCTTACGCGATGTATAATTTGCATGTCTATAACAAATAGTTTTGCGCCAAGAATTTCATGGATTCCTGATGCAACACGATGAGGGCATGAATCTGTAACATTTTTGGGGGGAAAACATTTTGTTTTTAAGTAACAAGAGCAACATGTTTTCATTGTCCATTACGTTATCTTATAGTGAAGGTGGTAAGGAATTGAAAGAAAAAAGATGATACAAATCCCACCGGATAATACATCAGCTAGAACACTGATAATATCAAAGGCTCCTGCGAATCAGTGGCTTCATCTCATCTCCTTGGAGAACCCCACCATTTATTTCACATTTAACAGCCGTTCCTTCATCATGATCTCCCGGCCCTCCAAGCTACCCTCATCTTCACCTTCTGATCCTGTAAGAGTTCCTTCAGCCCCAGTATTCGAACACATTTCGGGACGTTTTTTAATGCATCTCAACTCCCATGCATGGTGAAGGTTGGACGATGATTTTTCTTTCCCCTCTAACTTTGAGAAACATGTTACCCTTGAAAAACAAGTCAAAAGAGTGTTATTTATTAATTTTATTATATTTGCTCCTCATTCTTATATATATATATATTTTTTAATTTCATTGCCATTTGATTTTCATATCAAGTTGGTCTTTTTATTTTATAATATTTCAAGTTTGACCCTCCATGTTTTGATTTTTAATTTAAATTCTTGATTCTTTTATTAAACTTTAAAAACTACAA
The DNA here is from genome assembly GCA_032356905.1 of Salix exigua. NCBI lineage: Eukaryota > Viridiplantae > Streptophyta > Magnoliopsida > Malpighiales > Salicaceae > Salix > Salix exigua. The sequence goes on along the minus strand of CM063597.1, from coordinate 917,059 downwards.
AAAAAGGGGGTTATGAACCAATTATTACTAGCTTGTCTATTATCTCAAAGATAATTGTGCTTTTATTATATTTCTATTGCTGGTCAAGAGGACTTGATTAAAAAAAACATTATTTTTTGTAAGGTGGGTGGGCATTCAAATCATGCAAGTAGTAAGAAAGGCATGGAGTCATTGTCATTGCATTAATTGACCTAATCCCATTACTCACTACCTTCCATATTGGTTGCCTTCTAAACCCACCATACCTTTTCAACCTTCATGCTCTTCCCACTTCGAAAAGCATGTTTTTAGATTAATTTTAAGTTTTCAAGAATCTTCCCTCCCATTTGATCTTGCACTCTATTTATAATGCACGAGATAATTTGCGTCTATTTAAATTAATTTCATGGATCTTGAAATTCATGACTATATAAACTTCTAGTGATCATTGTATTAACATTACAAGGTTCGAAATAAACTCTTTAATCTCAATATTATACCGCGTAAGAAATAAACTTTTTAATTTATTTCTAAATTTAAACTAATGGAAATTCTATCTACCCATTAGTCACTGCAGCACACCATGGCTCCAAGCTTGAGTTCTGAACAAGCCAGGATTGCGTGGCACAAAGTTTGGTGTTGGTTTTTTTTTTGAAATTGTGTATTTAAATTAATTTATTAATTTCATAGACTTTAAAATTAATATCCATATAAATCTTCAATGATCATCGTAACTAGTGTCCCTTGAAAATAGTAAAGGAGATAAAAAGTAATTGGTTGGCTACAATATGATGATTAAAATAACCAATAAATAGAGAAAATGTTATTGGTTGGCTATGATGATAAAAATATATGATTTTCAATAAAACTAAACTAAAAAAAATATCATAAACTAAAATCCTATTAAATAAAATAGCTCAATTAAAGATCATGTAAATTTGACTTGGTCTAAAATCTTGAAAAAAAGAAGAGAATCCGAGTTGGTTTTCGGCCTGAACCGAACCGAATCGCTTGATACCAATATCACATCTCCGTCCCCATATGAATTCATTCGCACAAGTAATTAATTGTTTGTTTGAGGATATGGTTGAAGTTGATTTTAAAAATATTTTTACTCAAAAATATATTAAAATAATATTTTTAATATAAATACATCAAAATAATTTTAAAAAAAAATAAAAATAAAAAATTAAAACACTGTCAAGATCTAAGGAGAAAGAGCCAGCAGGACAGGGAGAAAGAGACAAGAGGCGTTGGCTGCCCACCAAAACACGCATCGAAGAAACAAAACAGCTTACTAATAACAATTAATATATAAGAAACAGGAAAAACGAAGCCCTCTCCTCATTTGCCTTCCATCTCCCTCTCTCTCTGTTTTAATTGTTCTTTCCCTTTACAGATACGGATACACGAAATAAAACAGATACGACTTACTGTTCTGTCGTCGTCTTGTTGTTACTCTCTGTCTGTTGACCGTCTCCCTCTCTCTCTCTCTGTTTTTTTAGCAATACAAAAAGGTTTTTTACTTTATTATAACAGTGATAAGAGAGAGATCAAAGTTATTGTTTAGAATCTCTATGGAGCAACTTGTTAACTTCATTATACGGCCTCCCAGGTATTAAATTTATCTTCTTTCCTTCAAATTTGATTAATTTTTATATGGGTTTTTGTTTGGTTGGTTGATGATTAGAAGTGGGCAGAGAGAAGGATTTCGTTTTGAATCTTGGTCGTTTCCTATCTGGGTTTCGATGAAAATTGGAAACCCTTTTCTCTAAAGTCTTATTTTTACTTTTCTGTTGTCTACTCGTTAAAATAAAACAATAAACAGCATGATATTCAAATTTGACTTTAGCTCCTTTTCTGTCAGTTTTTTGTAAATCAAAAGGAGTTCTAATTTTGATTTATTAGTGCGATTCAAATAATATAACTTTGACCCCTTACTTTGTTTGTGTGATTTGTTCAGAATCCAAGATCTTTCTGTGCTAATTTATGTGTTTTTTTTTCTTGTTTTTAATCCCATATATTGATTACTCACTTTCGATCTTTAGATTCCAACCCGTGTATTTTATCGGGCAGTTTTCGTTTTTTTATATGAAATCATATTATGGAGCATAGCAGATAGCATATATTGTCACTATTTTTCATATTCTTTTGAAGTTGAAGGGTGCTAATCGATGTTTCTGTATGCTCTGTGTTGAGTTTCATTGTTGTTTCGACTGGTTGGCATGTGAGAATCCTTTTAGTTGTTTTGCTTTTATTAACTTTATTTTTTTACTTTTGGGGCATTTCACGTGGTAATGAAAGCATAGACAGAAAATGAACTTTCTGGGAGTCATTAAATTGGTAGTTTAATTGGAAATAATTAATACTAGATGCTGAACCATTTCGATGAGAATCGGATAAAATTCCTGGCCATATGTAAACAACCGGTAGACAGGTACTGGGTTATCAAGGAACCGGTTGCTTTGCTGTATGTCTATGCAAACTGCTTTTACAGCTTCTTTTATCTTAGCTTCTTTTTCTTTGTTATTTTTGGTCAAATCGATATGCCCCTTGTACTCTGTACAGTTTCTTCCCTTTAATACAATTACGCATATCCAAAAAAAAGGATGAAGTTCCTAAATTTATAGTCACTGAACTATCATGCACTGCACTTCTTATATAACTGGTACATAGCAATAAGTGCAGGAGATTAAATTTTTTGCTGGATAGATACCTGCCAAATTTAGTGGACATTTTCTTTGTTTATAGTTTTTCATGATTCTGTCCATTTTTGGTCTGCAGAGCTGAATACAACCCAAAGCATGATTTGTTGGATCAAGAGTTCATGTTGAAAGGAAAATGGTACCAAAGAAAAGATGTGGAGGTAAGTGCCACTCTATATGTGTGGAGAAGTCTTTTTGTATGTTTGATTGTACTTCCTCTTATTTTCATGTCTTCCTCTCCATATAGCAGGTATCTCAGGAAATTGCTAGAAACCTCTGATATGTTAGGTTTCCTATCTTCTATTGTCGTCAGCTATATTTATATAAAAACAGTCCAGTGAACAATTAACCCTATCAATTGCACATACTTTTCAAGCCTAATATAGATTTGCTGAAGTTTTCATCAAGATTTCCAAATCTTTAATACTTTGCAACTCAACTCAATTTTTAGGTGAATTATTTAAATTGTAGGTCTTAGAATATTTCAGCATAATTATTTTCTGGGTTAGGCAACCATTGCTTTACAGTCTTTCTTACTGGAATAATGGACTAGGTCCACACCTAGCTAGCTGCTCATGTACACCTCCACATTTTACATGCATGAGAGATTATAAACATTGTTAAAATTATTTGATCCTTTTTTTCTCATGATTTCCCATTGAAAACATTGCAAGTGATGGGTTTGAAAAACATCTTATAATTGTAAAAGTGGATTAAAGATTTATTTCTTCTATGCACTTTTTCCTGCAAATGAATTGACAACTATGGACCTTTTGTTAGTAAATCAATGATGTCTTCTCTTTATGCCTGCTTGGAAACTTGAAAAACTTGTAGGCTTATGTGTAAGGTGCTTTCAATGTTCGCAGGTTCAAAATGGTAGGGGAGATGTTCTTCAATGTAGTCATTACGTGCCCATTGTCAGTCCCCAAGAAAAGCCTCTACCATGTGTAATATATTGTCATGGAAACAGGTACATGGTTTGATTTGGTTTATTGTAATGTAGCTTGTTGTTTGTAGCACCTTATAGATGGAATCTTCTAGTGCTCTTAGGAACACAATTTAGAACGATTGAAAAATGAGTAAACAGAATAAATAAGAAAATTTTCTATAGTCAACAAGCATATTAAATGAAAAAATTCCTTTTATTTACCCCCGTGAAAATGGAGTAGAGAGTGGAGGGCAACTTCATAGAATGATCAACTTAGTTAAGATTTTGCATTGATTTCTTCAATATTGTGTTTCACAGAACTGATTGTTACTAATTGGTAGCATATCTTTATTTTTTCAGTGGGTGCAGGGTTGATGGTAGTGAAGCTGCTATTATATTGTTGCCTTCAAATATTACAGTTTTCACCCTTGATTTCTCAGGATCCGGACTTTCTGGAGGAGATCATGTCACTCTAGGATGGAATGAAGTAAGCTGTGGCTACTTATCAAATTTGTAATGGAAGTTGTATGCTCATTGTGTGACTGCTTTTTTTCCCATTGATTGTCGAAACATTTGTTAATCCCCTAGAAACTTTTTTGACACCACATGAACATTTATTGTTATATTGACAATTGCTGTTCTCCAATGTTGAAAGTCACCATCTAACATTCTTTGGTTGTTTTCTAGAAAGATGATCTCATGGCTGTAGTTAATTATTTGCGGCAAGATGGAAATGTGTCTTTGATTGGCTTATGGGGCCGTTCAATGGGTGCTGTCACAAGGTTTTGCTCATTCACCTCTATTTTTCCTTTCCTTTTTCCTGTTTTTTTGGCTATGTAGTTAGTCTAGATTTATGTTCACGAAGACCTGTAGCAGTGTTACGGCCTTCCCATGTACTTATCTACCATTGATTTCACAGCTTGATGTATGGAGCCGAGGATCCCTCAATTGCAGGAATGGTTCTCGACAGTCCCTTTTCTGATTTGGTTGACCTAATGATGGAACTTGTGGAAACTTACAAATTTCGTTTACCCAAGTTCACTGTAAGTTGATGCATTCAGCCACATTATGAAAATTATATTATTCATTGATTCACAACCTTAGTGTATTTTGTATGATGATTTATAATACCAGGAAATAAATGAGCTTACAAGCATGTCTATTATGACAATTTTTTAATTAATTGCATAATTTTCTTGAAATGTAATAATTGAAAACTACATGATGCGAATCACTTGATCATGCAATCAAGCAAGTCACATGTAAAGACACCAATTCCTGGAAAGCTAAGTAAATCAAGTTTAATAAGAGTGTGACACAAATTAAAGATAACTCGTATTTAGACACCAACACTATTGGAATTGAATCCCCACCCAATGAATATTGATTCGCAAACGAGAAGTATAATGATGATGCCACGAAGTTAACTGTTCTTTGATAAGTCAATTTTAGCTCTTTAGAGAACCAAGGAAGGAAGAATATCTCACCTACACACAAAACTAAGTCTGGGACAAAAAAAAGTTTATTTCTGCAAATCTAACTGATACGCATTTGATAAGAAAGCTATAAATGCTAAAATTTCAGTTTTTAAACCCTAATGGATCCAAGTTGTGGATTTGTATTAGGCTCACTTATAATCAGACCCAAACTCTAAATTAAACAAGCCCAAAAAATAAAAATAAAAATAAAGGCTTAGAGTTGCTGCTGCAATTAACAAAGAAAATAAAAAAGAGAATAAGTCTAATCACTGTAGTTTATAAGGTGTTATAGCCGAATAAGTCTTCCTTGCATGCATAGGAAGAGCTTGCCAACTCTAGGAATTTCAAATAGACTAGAAAAACTAATTTTTACTTGTGGAGCTAGGGAATTCCCATAAAAGCTGTCATATCATTGTAGGAAAAGGATCCTTGCCAAATAGTAAGTCACAAGGAAATAAATAATAAAATTTGTACAGCTTGTTATGATCTATATCTCAAGGCCTTTTTGAACTTCAAGTGACCTGAAATTTTCCCCCAACATAGAAAAACACCTTTGGAATCTTCTAGTGATGTTTTAGTTCAATCCAATGGTTTGATACAGGGTTATGCTTAGTAGTGTAAAATTTTACCTTTAAATCTGAATTCGACCTTGCTTGGATCATATCACTACATTAGTTGTATTTTCCTTGGAATCACCATTATCGACTCAAGTGAGGCTTACAGGATTTTTACTTGCATGCAGAATTCTTTCCCCTTGAAGGTTCTTTTACCTTTCATTGTTTTTGCCCTAATCTCATCCACCATACTCAAATCATGCCATTTATTAATAATTGAGGCAATGATGAGTGCATAAACGGTCTTCTAGTCATGGCTGTCATGTTGTCTCACTATTTTTATTTTTGTTGCCTGTTCTAGGTGAAATTTGCTATCCAATACATGCGTAAAGCTATCCAGAAAAAGGCAAAGTTTGACATAATGAACCTGAACACCATCAAGGTTCTCTCTCCTGCAACTTTACTTGCTTTATTGGGTGTTGCTAGTTGAAGCTTCTGGATGATAACTACAAGTCAATTATTAACCCGTTCATGTTTGTAGTGGTCCCATCTGACATGTCTTTTTTCTTCTTTTTATCAGCTTGATGTATTTATGGTGGGATAATCACTTGGTCAAAATGGAAAGCTAACACTTAGTTTGGAGTAAAGAATAATAGCTAAATCGTTAATTGAAATTACAGTCACTGTTAGATGAGCTAGTGGGTGACTCTCCACTGTATTTTTACTTGTTCAATTTTACTAGCTATATGGTGTGAAATCTTCATCACTCTGATGATAGTTTTAGGTTGGTTTGGGGCAGTTACCGGTGGATTTTACGCAAGTTGTTAACAAAGAGATGTGAAAGAAGTTGCAAATAATTTTTCTTAGTGAATGAAAAACTCAAGTGGTGTTCATTCAACTGCCTTTTGTGTTATTTTTATCATATTACCTATTGTTCAATAATGTAATAATTCCTTTATACTTTTTTGTATTACAGGTGGCAAAATCATGTTTTGTTCCAGTTTTATTTGGGCATGCCATTGATGATGATTTCATACGCCCTCATCACTCAGATCGTGTATTTGAAGCTTACGTGGTAAGTTCATTTCATTTAGTGGCGAAAAATCAGAAGTGCTCTAATTGCAGATAGAAATTGACTGTTCTTTAATTTTGCTCTAATGCTGGCATTTTGAGTTTGTACTCATGGTAAATTGATTTTTTTCAGTTTTAACAAATGATAAGTGAAATCTGTTATACTCTGGTCGTATTTACTCCAAACCTCAGCTAGAGGTTAATTTGGAAGCTGCCTGGATACAGTTGACATCTGCTTTTTTGGCCAGTGATTTCATATTTTAGTTCTGAGTGTTCCTAGTCATGCAAAACATTAAATCTATGTTCCTTATATCTTCAAAATTTCTTTATTGGAGGAACGACTTCCAGAGATCCCTTACAATGATTTTTATTGAAATCTCATCAAATGAGATGTGTATGCTACTCATTTATGTTTTTTTAAAAAACTTTTGCATTTGGCTTGTTGATTTCTGTTGCCTGGCACTTTGTATATATATATATATATACTCTGTGAGCTTGATTTTTAATGCACAAATTTTGCAGGGAGACAAGAACATTATCAAGTTTGAGGGAGATCACAACTCTCCACGCCCGCAGTTCTATTTTGATTCAATAAATATTTTTTTTCACAATGTTTTACAACCTCCCGAGGATGAGGTGGGGGGAAAATACTTTGAAACAATGCAAAATTACTTTGGTAAGGTAAATTGAACTGCAATAATCTGGTTTTAGCCCTGAAACTTTTGGAAGTGCTAGGTTTTATATCTCCTATTTGTTTTGACAAGTGGTGATTGTTTTTACCAGCAGGAAAGTTTGAGCTCTTTGCATGAAGTTGGTTATAATCCAGAATCTTCAGTTGCTGTGTACAAGGGTATCACTCATTTACCTTGTGCTGCTTATCATCTTACAGACGATTTCTGTCTAAACTTAAATTCCAACTTTTTTCATCGTCTTATTTATTTGTTGTTTGTTGTAGAACCATCATCAAGCAGTACAGCACATGCCATTGAACAAGTTCGGTCCAAAAAACCTATGAGTCGGATGGAGGTCAGTGATTACATGCTGTGTTTCTTGGCTTGAGATGTTAAAATAATCCCTAAAAAACAGAACTCAAGTGTCAAGGTTAAAGGCATGTGTATGGCGCAGCATATGTTTAAGTAACTGTTCCATAAAGTAAGGACTGTTCTGTTTGATGGGTATCAATATTTTTTACGGTCCTCTTCTTTCCATTACTCATGCACTTCTGCTGAAGGGGGAGAAGGACAACAATTAATGGAAAATAACACATTTAATGCCGCCTGTACTTTAAGGGGATAAAGTTGTGCAAGGAATTAGGCTAATTACATAAACCGGGAAGGGTTAGTGATTTGAATTATTTTGTTCTATTATGTTGAACTTCATACAATTTCCATAGAGCTCCTGCTCATTATCACTTTGATTCTGCTCAGGTTCCTATGGATATTCAACATGAAGACCATCAATCTGAAGCTGAGGTATCCTATTGCCCTTTGCAACAGATGGTTCCAGTGACTGATTAGTGCATTGGTCAACTGGTTCACTCTATGAACTATATGACCCGATCTGTGTTCCACCTCATCTCTTTCCTAGGGACTGGAGCTGGTGATGATCATTTTTATCTATTAACACTCTGGCATGCTTTCCTGCAGCATGAAGAAATTGGTGATGATCATTTGCCATCATCGTCCAAAATGATCAGCTTTGAATTATCCAACGGTCATCCTTATGGCCCACATGTTCCAACAACAATGGATGAAAATCAATATGTGGAATACCAGCTGGAGGACTTGGCAGGTTTTCCATGTGATATAGAGGAGGAAGAAAGGGTGAGAGTCTCGAAACGTTCTATATGCAAAATGATGTTCATCTATTTGAAACTTGACTAACTGCATGTTGCAGATGTTCATGGCAGCAGTAATTGAGTCACTAAAGGACTTGGAGGTGCGACACCCTAATGCAGAGGGACAACCGGCCAGTGTCGGTCCAGCTTCTGTTAAATCTCCACGAATAGATAGCGGCGAAGCATCTTCAATTGTAGAACATGACAAGCCTTTGAATACACCAACTTCCACTTCAGTAAGGCAACACGATCCTTTAAAGACAGAATCTACTTCCTCTTCAGCTGTCAATGACCAAAATTTAGCAACTGAAGGTCCTTCTCCAGCTACAAGTGCATCCTCTTTAGGAACTGCATTTGACACTCCGTCATCCATAATGAGGTCAGAAAGCACAACTACCTCTTCTCAAAGTGATATTTCAGGAAGCGTCCGCAGCTCAACGGATACTGACATGTCAGGCAATACAAAAGCCACATTGACTGTAGAACGGAATCCACCGGGCCACATTATGGATGGTTTGCTGCGTAAATGGGATTTCAACTTGTTCCGAAATGGTAGGTGAAAACCAAAATCATTTTTTTATGTTTCCAGAAATATTGTTTGTATTTAAGGACGATTCAGTGCTGTAAAATATGCAGAAACTAAAGGAAGAAAATAGATTCCTTGTTTGAAGTCGATTGTGTTGGTTTTATCTGATTACCAAACTGCTGTCTACAGTAACTTGATAGGAGGCTTGTAATGATTCTTTTTACTCCCGATCAGGGAAACACACCTGTTAATATAATTTAAATAAAGAGTCGAATTTGGTTGGTGATAAGCTGAAACTGAAATGTTGTTCAACATTTGCTCCTGGTCTCTGCTCGGCTTTAGCAGAGCATCTTAGCAGGAGTACAAGTTGTGCATCTCGATTCTATCTCCTAGTGTTATCCAATTTGAATCTTTAATCTTAATAAATATCATATAACTGAAAAACCTCTGCTAGTTTGTACGTGCATTATGGCATCGAACTTGGAAATTAGACAACAAGCTGAAAGGATCACTTGCTTCGAGGTTGTACAATTGAATAAATATCATGCAAGGAAAAAAAGAATCTCCTGTAACATGGCGCAATCATATTCACAAGAAAACTTGTCTGGAACTTTCTGCTGCACAATTTTACCTGTCTTCCAGCAACTGCACTGCAGTTTCAACAAGTGAGTGAATAGTTGTGCTGTGGCGCCTCAGCCCGTAAGTGCCCGAGAATATGTTGAAGCTTTCAACCTCAGCCGTAGATTCTAAAACCGCCTCCAATTCCTTCTCCAACCCCAGGTCCTTGAAAGTGCGTACACTTGCCGTGTTGTTCCGCATCATCCAAATCGCCAGCTCTATGGAAAACCTTCTTATTCTTGGAACCTTGACTGATGGATTTTCGTACTTCTTGAGAATTTGGAGTATTTTGCTGGCTAGTTCAGCCTCTTCTATACCAGTTCTTTCAAACATGATGTTGGATTCCTGAGAGCTCATGAATTTGAAAGCTTCGGCCGCTAGTCCAACCATTACTTCTTGTAGCTTGTTCTCTTCAGACATTACTGCCTCCAGCACCTGCAACCCGACAAGAAAGAGTTGAAAACTAAGGTTCTGTTCAGAAGTACATGCAATTTAGATCAGATTACAAAACGAAATGATGTTTCCCATGCCTTTTCTGAAACTAGAAACATAGTTTGAAGAGAAGTAGAAACAGCTTACCGTGGGTGCAGCAGCTGTTACGCCCTTCAACTGGTCGAAGCAGTCTACTCCGCTATAGGTGCACAAGTTTCGTAGAATTCTTGCGGCATTTACCTTGAGCAATGGGACCTTCAGTGCTCCAACAAGCCTTTCCAGCACTCTCAATTTCAAAATGCGAATACAATTCCTTCTACTTTCTAAGGCCATCATTGCTAAAGCATCTCCTGCAGCTATTCTTACATGATTTTGATTTTCTGGAATTCTTTGGCTGAAGAAAATGTTGAATAGCTCCTTAAGAACTCCGCCAGTGCCCCCAATCCTCTCTGTTGCGTCCTCTTCTAGCGCAAGACTGGTCAATATCTCTATGCCTAGTTTCTGTAGATTTGGGTGTTTTTCGCCATGCTGTAGAATATCTCGAATATTGCTGATGGTGAAAACTATCTCTGAGATTTCTCTCCGAAGATTAGTGCCTGTTGCGCCTGTTGTGCTTGCCAGAATCTTCACCAGTTGCAGAGAACGTTTCACGGTCAAAATCTGAGATGGCGTAACATTTTCATCTCTCAGCAACCTCTCTTCTACATGTGTGAAATCAATGATCTTCGGTAGGAGACCCCTTGTATTTCCAATCTTCCCACGGTTATCATGGTCACGAGCGAGCTTCTTCAGGATAAGAAGTCCCAGATGATTAAATGTCCAGAATCCATAATGTGCATGATCACAGATGATTGTCTTTTCACCAATTTCATCAGCTGTGGTGCTGTAACTCCTACTGGTTTGTAGCAGAGATGAAATTGACTCCAATGATCCAGGTATTCCTGCAACCCGCAGGGAGTTTTGCTTCTTGCCGGCTAGTTTTGATAGTATCTCTGCAGCTGACGTCCTGATCTCTTCTTCCTGCGGGTCTTTCCAGTTCAACACCTCCACTAATCGGTCTATCACTGATATATTTGTCCCAATGTTTTGGAGAGTATCGTCAGAAAACTGAGGATTCGTCACAAATTGACGAAGAATTGTAGCTCCAATGAGCTGCTCGTCGGGGGAATTGGAGGCCAATAGATCCATAGCGAAAGTAACCATGTTCATCTTTAGGCCATCAAAGATACTGCCCTCAAGACACCTAGAGTAGGCATCGTAGAAGAACCTTCTGATCGAAACCATGCCTGAAAGTCCCAAATCACACTCTCTGCTCACCTCTTCCAACAGTTTACAGTAGCCAGCTTTCCACTGCCAGTAAGCTCTCTCCATCAGAAACAGCAGAGCTTCTGCCAAAGCCAAAGAATAGAAAATATTCAGGGCAGAGTGACGGTTCCTCTTGTCGGCATCCCCTTTCTCAACCTCACCGTAGTTGCGTTTGACGAGTTTCATCAATGATAAAACCACACAGGCTGATGCCGATGCAAGCTGGAGCCAGTAGAGAAGCCTGCTGACGTTTCTTGAAAGAAAAAACCATTGAGCATATGGTAGAATAGGAACATCTGAACTTGTCCACGTACGAGTTAGCTTCCTCTGGACTCCGCAGCTCCCAGAGATTGGTTCATCAGGGTTCTTCCTTAATTCTCTGGTATGCAGGCTCTGCTTTCGAGCTCGTGTTAGTGGCCTAAAAGGTGCTTTCACAGATTCAACAATGAAGTGGGAGCTGGATCTCAAAGCCCGGAAACTGTTGATCCCAACATCAGAAATTGACCAGGTGGCTTGGTGTTGCCACTCGAGCTCATGGCTCCTGCTGTATATTCGAGTCCCTTCAATCAACAAAATAATGGTGATAAACCAGAAATCTGTATTATCCAAAGTAATCGCAAACCCTCCGAGAAGAACAACCGTTGCCCAGATGAACCCGAGGGTCCCCAGGCAAGTAGCTGCCTTCTCAAAAATGGCAAGGCGAAGAGCAAACAGCGTGAGTTTCTTCTCCGGTGCAGGTACTGCCGGTGATGTCGGAGAAACAGAGTTTCCAGTGCTACTGTCCCTCTTTCCTATACCACTCCGAGGCTCAAAAATGGTTCCAGAGCCATAGGTTTCGCTAGCCCTACGGAGCTCGTCTACCGGCAAACGAATGCTGCCGTCTTCTTCCGGTACGCCACGATCCATACTCACCGGATTAGACCACCTTCAGCTGTGCAAGACTTTTCTTTGGAAATGCAAGAAAGGCTTGATTCTTGGACTACGGTGCTAGAAAAAAAACAGAGACAAACCATGCTTATAAAACCACGAGAAAACTAGCTTAGGGAGCACGTTTAATTTGTGAAAACGCAGAGAAACTTTGCCGGCAAGGGTTGCCCACTCTCTTATCCCTCTATCCAGTAAGGTGGTGGCTTGACGTCGATTGTCTCTTGCTGGACCAGCCGAAAGCTTCTTTTACTCGCAAGCTGACAAAACTTTTATGAAGTGCAGCTGGAGAAGTTGCTTGCACTTTTCCATGTCCGAAGACTTTGACCGTTGTGTGTAATGCATCCATCTAGACTTTCATTGATCATACTTCTGTTCTTCATGGGAAGAAGAAGGAATAATTGCCAGCTCCAGATTCCCGCGATGATTCCGGTTTCAATGATTAAGATAATTGTAATGTCCAATGACAATCAATGACTTTTTTTTATCAAGTCGTCAAGAGTCATCAAGACTTGAACGAATATAACTATTTAATGGGTGTTTTGGAATGTGTTTTGGAAAACGGTTTTGAAAACAAAGTAATTTTTATTTTATTTTTTAAATTAATTTTTTTTGTATTTTTAAATTATTTTAATATGCTGATATTAAAAATATTTTTTTAAAAAAATATCATTTTGATGTATTTTTAAATAAAAAACAGTTTTAAAAACAGTCTTAACCATAATCTCAAATAGACACTTTAATAGGTGTCGTGTTACGAGCTTGAGACTAAAAAATTTGTTATTTCCGTGGTCTCAAATTCAAACCTTATGATTGCTAATATGATAACTAGTACATAACTATTAATTTTAAGATTCAAGGGATTAGTTGAGGTAACACGCAAGTCGACCCGAACATTAATATTATATATACATTCTCTACTTATTCCATTTCTGGATTCTTAAATTCAATGACTTGGTAAGGTCTTTAGCAATTTGGTTGGTTGTATATAAAACATAAATAGATTTACACACTCGTGATATGTGTACGAGGGTGATTAAAATTATTTTGAAGAGTATTTTTTAGAAAAATATTAAAAATAAAATAAAACACTAAACAAATTAAATTAAAATAAAAGATGAAAATAAAACAATTTTATTTATAAAAAAAACACTTTTCAAATAGTTTTCAAACCGCGGCAACGGTTCCTATCAATGGGGTGGGACCCGAAACCCTTTCTTATACCTTATTCTACACGAATAGCATGGACCCAACATTTGTCAAACGACAATTAATAAGGCATAAGCAAGGTTGGCGATGGACGACAATTATACGCTTGTTTGGGTTAATAAGGAAGGAGTGATATTGTTTTTAAAATATATTTTGTTTGGTAATATATTAAATAAAATTTATTTATTTTTAAAATATAGCACATGAAAATTATCTAAAAATATTTTAAAAAAAATAATTTAATTTATAAAATAAAAATTATAAATTTTCATTTAAAAAAAAATTCGTTTCTAAGTAATACCAAACACGTCTCCCTGGCCAATCAGGCTTCCACTCGATGACGGTGCAAGTTAGTCACATTTGCTGTTGCGTGTGGTGTTCATTAGTATGAGCTTAAAAGCATGGACACTTGACAGGGAAGAAAGCAATTCAAATCTTTGCCAGAATATAAAAATTAAATTAAATTGGGACAAGCAAAGATTACATGTTGGCAAATGAAAAACAAAATTTTGAATTAATCATATCCACAACTGGTTTACCAATTAAATTATCGACATCAAAACCTTTAGCATCATTGACTTCTTTATCCAAAATAATTTTTTTTGGGTAACTGGGATATTCAGGTCATCTTGACCGCACCGCAACTAAATTTCTGGGTCCATTGAATATCCTGCAAACCCAATAAGCATGTAAAGCATCGCGGGGGTGACAGACGTGTCTGGCAAAGCTTGAACCTGAGATGAGAAGAAAGAAAAAGTCTTTCTTGACCACTAGATCAAGACCTTATTGTCTCTTTATCCAAAATAATTAATCAAATTAGAAGTGGTTGTTGATATCAATGTGACGCGTTAATATCATTAATTATTCCCGACATAAGAACATGTAATCAATTTATCCATTTCCCCTAGCAAGAAGAAACCTGTCGATGTTAGAAATATTTGCTAGCATCATTAGTCGCCCCGGTTATCTACGATTCACCAATCAATATAGAAAATATTGGCACTAATAGAAAACCCCATCGATATCATTAGTTATCCAAAACTCGAATACTTAGTCGGTTTTTTCTGAAATACCAGTAACAATGGAACTTCATTGATGTTATTAGATATCCAAAACTCATGTACCCCTGCACCAACATGCATATTACATTATGACTTGTGAGAATTTATTTCTTTTACATCAAAATATATACAACTCCTCTTTAACCATATGATTTATTATTATCCCTATTTCAAACTAAATATTCCATGCTTTCTATCATGCTTTCAAATAAAAATTGTAAAAAGAATTCTTACCAAGATCATATGACAAATTCAAAAAATTGTTGGTTCAATCCATTTTAGATTGGTTTGTAATAAAATTCTGAATAATTCAATTACGTTAACCTTGATAAATTTTGTGTTTGTCACTCGTTTCAGAACATTTTTGAAATAAATTGATTTTTTTTATGTTTTCAAATCATTTTCATGTGTTGATATCAAAAATAATTTTTTGGCACCTGCACATCAAAATGATCTAAAAACACAAAAAAACTAATTTAAAGTAAAAAATAAAAATAAAATGTTTTAATTTTTTTCGAGTATATTTTTAAAACGCAATGTCAAACACCCAAAAAATTAGAAGTTAAAAAAAATATATATATAAGAGGACCACATTATAGGAATGAGAAGAATAACAATAACATATATAGCTTAAATGATTAGCCCTAAAAAGTGTAAATGTATTTAGTCATAGAATCAAGAAAGAAAGTGGAGAGCATCAAGGAGTTTTATTATGGTGTCCACTTGTGGCTCCCATGCAAATGGTTGATGATTAATTAATGTACTTCTTTTTCTTTTTTTTTCAATGTTTTTTTCATTAATATAAACAAGAAATGCTATTAGAAATCCTAGAAAAGGCATATATGATAATTGTTTTTTCAAGAAAAATAATTATTTAAAATGGATGAGACTCCCATGTTTTTATTTTTAAATATAGAATATAAATGAAAATCTTATTTATTTAAAATACAAATGATACGTCTTTTTGTAAAAGAAATGTCTAAAAAACACAACACAAGCCGTCTCCAAATCCAAACCCAGTACATTGCCAATGACACCCCTAATTTTGATACGAAACCTAAGAAATGCATGTATTTTATTTATTTATTTTATTATTATCAATTTTTCTTATCGATAATAGTGTTAGTTGATGAGTGTGGTTGTGGTTGCTTTTAAAAATATTTTTCATTTCAAAACACATCAAAATAATATATTTTTTTATTTTTTTAAAATTATTTTTGATATCAACACATGTAAATAATAATAAAAATACTAATTTTTTAATTAATTTTTTTTAATTTCTTTTGAAATATAATCCTAAACATAACTTTAATAAAAATTATAAAGAAAACAAATCTCATATGGACATGGAGCTCCTTCTCTCTCACTCTATATATTCAATCATTGCACCACCTCCACTACCACAAAGCACAAAGTTTTCTCTTCTTTTCACATCTTCCTATAAAAAAAAACTCACCCAATAGGCCAATACCTAAAAAAAAATCAATTAACCCTGAAAACCCCCTAATTCTCCATAAAACTCTCTCAAAATCCAAAATTGAATCAGACCCATTTCAATTCCCTCGTCAATAACGCTGAAAACACGAAAATCCGGGATACCCTGATATTCTTTTTCTCAATAGTTGATGGGCACAATCAGGTTTTCTAGCAGAGATCTCTCAGCAGCACCTCCCACATCAAACCCATCATCATCAATCCCAACAAAAACAACATCATCCTCTATAACGGAAACCGTAAATGGGTCTCATGAATTCAAGATCGGTGGCTATTCTCTCTCGAAAGGCATGGGGGTAGGCAAATACATCGCATCGGATACTTTTTATATTGGTGGATATGCATGGGCTATATATTTCTACCCAGATGGTAAAAGCCCTGAAGATAATTCCACTTGTGTCTCCTTATTCATTGCCCTTGCTAGCGAGGGGACGGATGTTAGGGCTTTGTTTGAATTGTCGTTGGTGGATCAAAGTGGGAAAGAAAGGCATAAGGTTCATACCCATTTTGGGAGAGCCCTAGAGAGTGGGCCCTATACGCTTAAGTATCGTGGCAGTATGTGGTGAGTTTTCTCTCTCTGTTTTTCTATTTTAGATTGAAAAGTCTGAATTCTGAATTTTTAGGGCTGCGTATTCTAATTGATCGAAGTGCTTGTAAGATTACGATTGATTGCTTTGTCAAGATTTCTTTTACTTTGTTATGGCATGATATTTTGGGTTCTGTGTGTGGTTTAACGCTTAGTGTTTGATGTATGGTGAGAGTTTTAGAATTTACTGATTTTGTTTTAGAAATGATGGAAAATTGTAGTGTATATGGAAAATAATTTAAGTATAGCTTTTTTGTTTTCGATTTTCAAGGCATAAAGAGCACTTTTCACGTAGTTGAATGTCTGTTGTTATTATTCTATATTTCTGTATTTCACTTTTTCACATGTAATTGCATTCTATATAATAGAACTTTTTTTCCCTTTTAAAATGTCTAAATGCCTTTCCTATTTGTTGATCATATACCGTGTGATTACCTATGTATTTATGGGCTTTACTATTAAGCTTCTTCTCATCTTAAGTACACATTAATAGCGTCATTATTCATTTCACCTTCGGATAATGCCATCCTTGCAGTGGATATTCTCCGGGAATCAGACTTGTTTTTCTCAAACCAATTTTTCACCTCCAAAATTACCCAAGTATCTTTAAGCATCTTGTCATCTCAAGTATGTATTAAGAACACAATTATTTATTTCTCCTTTGGATTTGTTATCTGTAATGCCATCCTTGCAGTCTCTTGGGAATCAACAATTTTTTTCTCAAACCAATTTTTGTCACCTCCAACATTATCCAAGTATCTTTTATTCATTCTTTAAGTTTCTGTAGTTTTCATTACTGTTGGATGTTGTGGTGGATGAAAAACACAATGTAATGGGTGCTGCTGCTGGATGCTGCAGGGGTTTTAAACGATTTTATAGAAGGAGTCTATTGGAGACATCAGACTATCTTAAGGATGATACCCTACTAGTTCGCTGCTGTGTTGGTGTTGTTAAGTCTCACACCGAGGGGCCTAAGACCTACACCATTTCCGTGCCACCTTCCAATATTGGTCAGCATTTTGGAAAGCTTTTAGACAGTGGAAAGGGAACTGATGTAAATTTTGAAGTTGATGGAGAAAACTTTGCTTCTCACAAAATAGTTCTGGCAGCACGCTCACCAGTATTTAGAGCACAGCTTTTTGGTCCAATGAAAGATCAAAACACTCAATGCATCAAAGTTGAAGACATGGAAGCCCCTGTTTTTAAGGTGCCCCCCCACCCTCCTCTCTTTTACATGCATGAGAGCATCTTAGTTGCAAAAGCCTTAATTCATTTTCCGCTCTCTATTTTTATGGTTGTGCCTTGTTTCTTCCTGTTCAGAATGTTGAATGGAATATGATGTCATATTTACCCTTTTGCTTGATATGATTACATTTTTATTGTGGAAGCACCAGTAATGTGAGTGATTGTTAACTGTTAGTCAGGAAGCAGACAATCTATGACTGCAAGTTTGAAGATGTCAATATTGTTTTGAACCTAGCATTTGCTAGTTTTTTGACATGCATTCTAATTCAAGCTTCATTGAAAAAGTCTTGATTGAAGTGTATTTTTTTCCATTTCCTTTGCTATAAAATAAAAGAGGAAAATAGTGGAAAGCATTACATTCTGAAATGTGAGCTCCTGAGTGAGGCACTATTAAGTGCTGTGCTTTTTAAATGTATTTTAGACTGGAAAGGTGGAATTTGTCTAGAGCGGTGAACTTGCCAAGTTATTGCAATGTCTTGGCTGTAGTATGTACGAGTACAAGTGGTCCTTAATGCTCAAGTATTGATGCACACTTAAAGGTTTTAGTAATTTTTATGCATCATTTAAGAGATGTTGTGCATTCCATGATAAGTTTCATGGGAAGATGTAGCTTTATTGGCTGGTTGCCTCTGTTAGGTGAGTAATCGTGGTGTTGTGCAGGATATTTGTGGTGCCATACACAAATGCACATGTTGATTCATCTCCCAAGGCACTGTTCCTATCCTTATTCTTACCCACTCCGGTTAAGGTTTACTGTTTCTTGCTTCCCTTCCATTCCTGCTTGTCCTGTTATATATGCAGTTTGTCCATTGCTAGTCAGGTAGGCTGCATATTTCATTGCATCAGCTTGAGAGTACCCTTGCATAATTATACACAACATACTAGTTGATTTGCTCCTATTAACATTCTTTTCGAAAAGATCTTGAGCTATGTTTCAGCCATGTTCTGGCTTGATAGAGATGGTGATTCAATTGCAGTAGGACAACTACACAGTACCGTTTCATTCTTTGTAACAAATGCATTGATGATTTTCTAAAACAAGTCAATTTTATCTCCTCTCGGTTCTTGTTGGAATTCAATAGTTTTTAGGCTTCTAAGCATATGCTGTTGTGAACAAAATGATACCAAATAATTCTACTATGTTCAACTTAGTCACACAGAAGATAGTAATAACAGCATTTGCCCTATTTGAAACTGGGCTGGACCTAAGAAAGGAAATGACTTTGTTGGGAGGTTAAATGAAGAATGGCCTAATTGTGCTTCCCTTTTACCCTGTCATTACCCCTCCTGTTTTATTTTTATTTGGCATGCTGGCTTTATATTTAGTGCTGGCAATGTTCAGTTAACTAGATTCTTCTGATGAGCTTCTGGTAATTGGATTGAAGCCAATATAAATCATGATAAATGTTAAGGGTGCAAGTGTTACGGATTTAAAAACTGTTTAGAATTGAATGTTTATGGTGCTGGATGTATAATGCAATTGGTATAATATTGGTGGAAAAGCTATGGAATATCAGGATGGAAGAAGTTGGTGACATCTTTATCACCATTTAACCTCCTATGAACCTAGCTCTGTTAGTTAGAAGGCATACTGGACAGGCTTGATTGCATCAAATTTTGCCAGAATAATATTTAAGTCCTTTAAACCTAAATCACACGTCCTAAAGACTATAAACCAGGTTCTTTAGCTTACCCAGTACCTTAATGATCACAAGGTTAATAATTAATCTTTCAAAAAAGAGGAAAAGTGAATAGGTTAGCATGTGTAAATTTAACTTTCTCTCGTGTTTGGGTGTTTGCAGGCATTAATCCATTTTATGTACTGGGATGACTTACCAGACATGGAGGAACTTGATGGTTTGAACTCGAAATGGGTTTCTACACTGATGGCTCAGCATCTACTTGCAGCAGCAGACCGCTATGCACTTGAGAGACTCAGATTGCTCTGTGAGGCTAGACTTTGTGAAGATGTTGCAATAAACACCGTTGCAACAACGCTAGCTCTAGCAGAGCAGCATCAATGCATCCAACTGAAGTCCGTATGTCTCAAATTCATTGCTTTGCCTGAAAATTTGAAAAGTAAGACTTCATCCCTGTGCCTCCATTTGGATTTTCTGTATGTTATAGAAAATTGTCTTTTTTGATAAATGAGTAACGGCCATAGTGTTCAATGTACAAGTATTGGAGGACATGCAACCATAAAGTTGCAGGTTCAAGTCTTGAAGTTGAAAACAGTTCATGCAAAAATGCTGTATGGTAGGATTGTCCTTTATCTCTCCCCAGCACCCTGCTTTGATGGAGTCATGACTTGCTAATGGCTTTTTTTACTTCACACAAAAAAAGGGGCAATGGGCAAGCCAAACAACCCACCTCTTCCCAATGTTTATTATAGCTTTTGAATGGATTGATCATCAAAAGATCCAATGTGCCATTAACATCTTAAGATAGTTATTGATTGATTTGGTCATATGAATTGTAATATAGCTAGTCATATTCACATTTATCATGGTTAGAAAGTTTTTTGTTTTGTGTGTGTGTGTGTTTGTTATGTTGTTGCATGCACTTATTTTTAATTTTACTGCATTATAGTGCCCATGCCTTATGTTGTTTGGAAACAGTGAACAGAAGTCAATGATAAAGTAATGCTGAATTATGCATGGCTTAATTAGGCTTTGACAGAGCTTAGTTTTTCATCTGTTTCCTCAGCCAACCCCCTCCTGGTGTTTAAATTGTTTTCAAACAGTAATTGCATTAATCAACTCTTTATCATTTGAATGTGGCGTGTGTACATGCGATCAGATGGCTCCCAAACTACCAAAAAAACAAAGCATTGTGTCATGGTTGCCCTCTACTCTCTCCTTTTGTTGGCCGTGTTATTGTTGGGGACGAATGGGAACTCATACGCATTTTTCTATACACTTGATTGTTGTCCACCCTGATTTTCCAGCATGGTCGTGTGTGCATAGTATTCTAGGTTTTGATATTGACTGTTGATTGGGGATTTTCTTTATGAATGCATAACTAATGACCATGTGCCGGTGATTCGTTTCAGCTGTGATGCAAACAGATGGGTTTGAATACTTGAAAGAAAGCTGCCCTTCTGTCATCACGGAACTACTGCAATATGTTGCCAAAAATGGCGAGCGTTCTGCCATCACTTGTGCACACGGAAACGACACCGTAGATAGCGATATGAACGGGAGGCGGGTGAAGCAAAGGATACATTGATATGGGAAACAACATGTGTGTCCTCTGGACAAAAATCAGAGCTTGCTAGGCGTTAGACATTTTAGTAATTGTAATGACAGTTCACTGTAAGAGAAATCTAATACTAGCGGCTCATTTGTTGGTCTCGTGTTTTGTAGTACATTGGCTAGTTTGTTCTATAATTCTGGAAACTTTATTTTCTTGTCTGTCTAGCTCCTGCATCATACCAACCAGACCCTTTTCTTCTCTGGCGCTTGTGTAGCTTTGTGGATGTACTTAGTTGTGTGCAAGTAAAGAACGTTTACATCAGTGTAATATAGGGATCATTTTGCCATAGCCACCTGCACTATCGGAAATCGAACTGCCATTTCGTGATATCCAGCTTGTCTGTCAGCTGTCAAAAATTTCTTCTATCCCGTTCTATTTGCTTTTAGGGACGTTTGTTGTGTATAATATCTATTCATGTGGAGTCCATTTGCAGAGTAATATTTTTTAGCTGATGAAGCTCCCATTTTTTCAACCACTGTTCACATACGATTTCATGCTTTTTTGAAAGTGTAGATGCGGTTGTTTTTTATGGTTGTTTTTAGTTTAGAAATGTATTAAAATTATATTTATTTATTTATTAAAAAATATTTTTGATATCAACAAATAAAAATATCTAAAAACACAAAATATTTAATTTAAAGTAAAAATTAAAAAAAAAATCTTTGTTTTGAAAAACAGTGACAAACATCAAAATAATTTTTTTTATAATTTTATTTTAAATTCAGACTAAATAATTTGTATCAAAATATTTTTTTTATTAATTTCATTCCAAAAAAGAAATCTACCAGCCAATTATCTTGAGCCAATCAAATTACGTAAATATAACTCCTAATAATTTAAATTCAATCAAAACAAAAGAATTGAAGATAAATTTAGAGGGGGTTTAATAACAAATACCGTACTCAATATTTAAGAAGTAAAAAGAATAATTAATCATGAATACTTCATAATCAATATCCATTATTTAATTATTTATCAAATAAATGTAATTATCAAACATAATATCCTGTGCACATGATTCATACTCTATTTTCATGTTACAATATACAAACAATCTAGTATTTTCAATTTAAATTCCACAATTCTTATCAAAAAGCCTACAATTTGGATTCCCTTCTCAAAAGCCATTTATTATAGTAATTCCTTCAACAAAATTCCATGCAACACAACAATTTTTTCAGCAGAAATTCACGTAACACAGCAATTCCTTCAATGGAATTCCAAATCAATTAAGGCCAAAAAAAACTAAATCACAACCTCAATGATAACATGATACTGGATGTTCTAGACATTAGAGTTTGAGACACTATACATTAGAATATCCAAATAAAAAAGTTATGGTTGTAAAAGATGATAGATTGGTTGCTTGATTGTAATGACATCACCACTGAAAGATGTTAATGACCTAGAATTTGCAGAAAAAGCTTTAGTAGTTAGGTCACTAACTATTCATGAATAAACAAATGTTAATTTATTTTTCAGGGTAGGCAAAACTATGGTGTTATATGATGTTATTCTTATGAATGCCTACCCATTTGTTATTAGAAAGGCCTTGAAATTTGATAGAAAAACCAAGCATGATAGATTTAAGAAAATGTATTCTTTGGAAAAGGATCAAAGAATCTATACACTCGAATCATTGACACCTAAGCAGGTATAAGAAGCTGTTAAACTTTAAATCAGTGATATGAATGACAACTTGCAGCTCAACTTCTTTCAACAGAAGCCCCAGACATATATCTTATGAAGAGCCTGGGATGGTTGAAAGCGCTGCTAAATGACAGCGTTTGAATCTGATGTCTTTTGCACTGGCAGAAGATCCATCTGTGATGTTTTTTGATTGCCGTTGGTCAATACTTCAAGTCGCCATAGAGAAAAAACACCATTAGCACCAGTGATTTCCAGGTCCACCTTGAGCAGCAGCAACTTTCCTTGCCGTATACCGTGGCTTCGGCTGCAATCCACTTGGACCTTCAACCCCCTCATCTTCTCCCCTCTCGTTTTTACAGGCTGGGTTTCTTCTTTGATATGAATAGTTTGCAGTGGCATATGGAGTTGAAATTGCTGGATTCCTGACCATCCTTCGCTGGTCAAGGTTCTCTTCTGCTGCTGCTCCGCAATCATTGTAACGTGGCACTGAACTTGCAACTTCCCTAGATCTTGCAGCACCTGCTGTAGAGAATGGCATTCAGATTACAGTCATCAGTATATCATATATGTCAATAGGTTAGTAACCAGGTTTAAGAGGAAAGAGATGAGAAAGGTAGCAATCTACATAGGCATCAGCTCAGCAGTACATTGCTTAAATGCATACATCCTGGTCCATGGATTTTCACCCAAGAAAAGAAGAAAAATATGCACATATCTATAATTGCTACGCACTTCATATTTCAAAAATATTTTTACATGTCCAATAACAAGCGGAATATATTGGATAATATAATCAAGTTGCACAAACATGCATGAAGTTTTAAGCAAATTGATTGAATGATCAACTTCAAAACATCTATGCATCTGAACATTTGTCTCTTGGCATGTAGTAAAGGAAATGCAAGTCACGAAAGCAATACCCTGATAGAGCAAGAGGGAACAAAATCAAACAATTTGATGGCAGATGAGATCACATGTAATAACACATCAAACACTCAATTCCTTGAAAACTTAAACAGCCTCTATAATTTCTTATAAATAATTATGTATTTGTAGGTTGTGAATGCAAAACCTCGTCAACTTCCCTAAAAGCTTTGTGCATTCACTCAAATATTTTATACCATGCCAACCAATTCACTTAAAAGACGTCAGGAAAACCTAAGTTAAGTTGGCCAGCCTAAACAATAAAGGTTACAAACAAGATTCAGAATGGTTTCTCCTTCAAATTTTGGAAACAACAGGTTTTGAAGAGGGAAAGAGAAACACAGCTGCAGTATAAAATATTTGATTTCCTAGAAATTCAGTAAGACATTAAAGAGAGAACAGATGAGAATAGACAAAGCTTAACTAAATTCAATTATTGCAAACCTTGAATACTTTGAGGAACTTGAAGAGGAAGCCTTGTCATTGGCATCCTACCACTCCTATCCACATGTGACTTCTCAATTTCTTTGATAGAACACTTGGAGAGATCACTGGCGACTTCTGCTGAATTCTGTATTGTACTATCTGAATATAATACACATGACCTGCATCCATGAAATTTTATCATTTAGTTGACAAAATCCCAAATATAAATGGGATGCAGCACTGAAACACTTTATGAGTTGGGATACCTTGGCAATGATGCATGCTGCCTCTCGGGTGGAGCAACAGGAGCACCATTTCCATAGTGTTCCTCAAGGTAAGCAAATTGCTTCTTGAAATGGTCAACAGCACTGCAATGGAAAAATTTACAACTTAATAATTTATTCCGCGGGGACACTTAAACATCTTGAATCTAACAGGAATCTCAAATTTGCACTGATACTTCAAGTATATGGAATACTGCATATGCTTCAACAAGTATGATGGTATAAACCAAGAATCTTAATTTTACAACGCCAATACCTTGGATACATGAACCCAGTTGGCTCTGAACCATCTAAACACTCCTTCAACATTTTAGGATGATACTCAAGAATTTCTCGGTATATAAGCTCTTTTACATCTTCTTTAGTTATCCTTCGTCTCTCAAATTCAAATTCCATCTTGGTAACTGGTTGAGCAGTGGGCTCTCTCTCAACCTTGGCCAAGCCCTTGAAATATGGATCTGCGAGAGCCTGAAAAAATGTAGTACAATATGCTCCTTTAGAAGAAGGGAGGCACATTATCAAGGTGAAGATGGAGAGGTATCAAAAATTACCTCTTCAGCAGTAGGTCGATCTTTTGG
Organism: Salix exigua; assembly: GCA_032356905.1. NCBI lineage: Eukaryota > Viridiplantae > Streptophyta > Magnoliopsida > Malpighiales > Salicaceae > Salix > Salix exigua. The sequence goes on along the minus strand of CM063597.1, from coordinate 891,990 downwards.
TTCAAATGCCAACATTCTTTCTAACAAACGAAGTGCAAGGGGGTCAGCATTAGGGAACTTTTGGGAGAATGGAATGGGCCTCTTCTTTCTCATGCTGCTCAAGTATCTTCGAGCTTTCTCATTGCGTACCTGTTCATATAATACCAATACTTCAGCATACAGAGCAACTGCTTGGATGAAGATAAGAAAGGCACAGATTGTAAATGATAAAACAATCAGTTTTGTTTCAATGAAAGCATATCACATGAAATATACCCTTGCAATGGCTTCAGGTGATGGTGTTCCCAAGAGATCAGTCATCAGATCCAATTGATGGACCACATTCTTCCCAGGGAAAAGAGGTTTTCCTGTCAATAGTTCAGAAAATATGCATCCAATGCTCCATATGTCTATTGCTGGAGTATACTGAAAAAGACAGAAGTGATGACTAAAATAAATTTTGCAGGAAGTTGGAATATGATAACACCAACTATTTACAACTCTCCAACTCCCAAAAGAAACCATGCAAGTAGTAATTCTAAGTTCATGCAAGGAGAGAAGCAATTAAAACCAGTATAGTCAAAGGAGATTCACAAAATTTTGTAACAAATTGGTGATGGTAAAGGTCATGGCACCTTTGAGAAAAATGATCCACACAATTCCGGAGCTCTGTACCATCTTGTTGCAACATAATCCTGAGATCAAAAGAACAGGAGATCTCTGAGTGAATAAAAATCAACGTTTGTAACCATCACAGGCACCCTCTTACATGAAATTAAAATGCTAAATCAAGCCAAGAGAAAACCTACTGTCCAGAAAATGGCAGTTGGAGTATCATGAAAGGCTACTCTTGCAAGACCAAAGTCACAGATCTTGAGCTTGCAGTCAGCATTTGCTAAGATATTTTTGGGTTTCAGATCCCGGTGAAAGACATTGGCTACAACACCATAAAGAAAATAAGCACTATGTTGGAATAATCATAATGAAACAGCAAATACCCGATAGTTATATTTCTACACATGCTGAGTGTCAGCATGTAGCAATACTGCACCACACAAAGATGCACCCCGTTAAATACACAGTGAAAAAGTAGGGTACGAAAAAAAATCAATATTTTACAGTTAGAACCTCAAGAAACCAAGTCAATCACCTGTGTGTATGTATTTGAGGCCTCTAAGAAGCTGGTAAAGGAAAAACTGATAATGTTCTGGAGTTAAATCATCATTTGCTTTGATTACTTGGTGTAAATCAGATTCCATTAGTTCAAAAACAACATATATGTCCTTAAATTCCCTTCTGGAAGGAGGCAACAAAATGTGCTTGATCTCCACAATATCTGGATGGCGAAGGATTCTAAGAAGTTTAATTTCTCGAAGGATACGGGTGGCATCAGAGACATGCTCAAAGATGTCATTGATTTTTTTGATTGCCACTTTTTCTCCTATATGCGTATCATATGCAGAGCACACAACACCGTAGCTTCCTTTGCCAATCACTTCCTCTATTTTGTACCTGCTCCCCTCGCCATACTCTGTGAAAAAGTCTACCTCCACAGATGACTGCAACACCACATTCAAATGCGCCAAATCATGGACACAAAAAAACACTCAAGAAGAAATTTATAATAGCAGTCAAAACGACTTGCAATATTATTTAAAGAGTATCCCAGCCCCATTTTAGCTATACCAAGTGACTTTGCGCTGCGTATGCACACACAGCATAAGTAAACACAGTTGATATCATTAAAATAACATACCGAGCACCATTGCAAGCATTTGTAAGGATCACTTCAAATTGCTTCATTCATCATCCTAATCTACTGCTGCCTACCCAACAATCAAATTGATCCACAACTTAATTATTGAGTGCAGAGGAATTATTTGGTCAATATTATCTTTGACACCATTATGATCAGAAGAGTTCAAATATTAGCGAAGAAACACTGCTCCCTTAGTCTGTCAACAAGAATGTAAATTGCTGTAGATGTGATTATAAATCCGGCCACCAGTAAAACTAAATTCGACATAGAATTACTGCTCTGCGTGCAGAATTTGATTCCAGGCCCCATGGTAATATCTTCATGAATTTAACCCCCTACCCTCAAAACCCAAAAACTAAAAAAGAAAAGGGATAAGAACACGCGTATATGTGGTTGACACCTTCCTATTTCAAGACATGCAGTGGCTCTCGTATTATAGCATATATTTATATAAATAAAAAAAGTAAGAATTGAATTCCGTGGAAATAGTATTCTGGTGGGACCTGCCACCATTTTGCAACAGGAAAACATAAGCATGAGTCATAGAAACATAGACATGAACATGACAGCTGTTCTTCCACACCTTGGTATTAAATATGAATCACAAAAATGATTAACAGGATCATGGTGAAAATTGAAAAAAATCACAGTTCCAAGCCTAGTTGGATGTATTTTAACAAGAAAGTAACCACAACAACCAATTTGATGTTGTCCAAAATGAACACAGATATGGAAATTTACATTCATACAAATTACTTGCTAAAGATGATGACTAGATGATTGCTTACCTTTTTGCGCTGATCAGGCTGCATCTTATTCGCAACAATGCATCAACAATCTTCAAATTGATAAATCAACGAGAGAGAGAGAGATCCCCAAGTCCAATCACACAAAAAAACGAGGACCTCTGAATCCTCAACCTCAATATACATATATATAAGCAAGCACCCAGAAGCCAAAACTGAACAAATAACCTTGAACCAGAACTAAAAGTTGGGATCACAAACTACCAGCAAGACAAAAGAGACCCAGAAGATTAAACAGCCTAAAGAATATAAAAATACACACTATCATGGAAAGATCAACATAGAACGAAAAGGCGGGGTTGGTAAAGAAAATAACTTTCGAGGCTTCGGAGCTAAAGTACCCAAATCTTAAAACAAAGAACAAAGTCCAGATTTTTGAAACTGAAAGAAGTAAAGAGAGAGGAGGGACAGGATAAAGAGAGTGTGTGGCCAAAAACTGGCGGAGGTGACTAAAAATGTATTAGCTGGAAAAGAGAGAACAGATCAAAGGAAGTGGGTGCTTTAAACAAATAAATAAATAAAAGAAAAATAGCGGAAATAACTAAATTTTGAAGAATCCAAAGACAAGGAAGTTATCTTTGTAGTTCAGAAACAAGAACAGTAGTGTATTAGAGGAGAATGATAGCAAAAGTTATGTTTTTTGAAAAGTGCTTTCGGATCTTAATCGGAGAACAGAAAAAAAAGTTTTTTGGGAGTCTTAGTAACGTTTTTTTTATATATATAAAAATATTCGTTTATTTAAAATCAAATTAAAATAATATTTTTTATTTTTAAAAAAATATAAAAATTATAGAATTTTTTTTAGATTAGATAGTTGATGGAAACATAGGTTATGTTTGGGAGAGCTGTTGCGTAGCTTTTTTAAGTGATTTTCGTGTTAAAATATATCAAAATAATATTTTTTTTATTTTTTAAAAATCATTTTTGACATCAGCAAATCAAAATGTCTAAAAACACCAAAACATATTCATTTAAAATAATTGTTTTTTGGAAACGACGTTTGAAACGCGATCCCAAAAGGGGTCTTAGGTTCTTTCAATCACGAGACAATACATACAAAAATATATTCAAAAATATATTGAGTTGAGTCATTAACTCAAATGAGTTTAATAACATTAATTAATTTTTAAAAAAAAATTAAAAAAAAATCATTTGAGTTAAACTATGAAGCTAAATTATAAAACAACATAATATTCTGAAATCTGAAAAAAATAAGAAAAAACAATGATTTTTTTATGTCAATCTAGATTAATCAATTAGCCTTGTGACCATAAACAAAATTACATGATTTGAAAAATCTTAGAAAAAAAAAGCATGAAAACTAATTCCTAATAAATTAAATATTGAATAATAAAATTAAAAAAAATCCCAAAAAACATCAAATTCAACTCATCTTAATCTTTAAAATCTATGACTTTGGTTATGAGCACATGATCAATCTCATAGAAGGTCAAGTTGCAAGTCACCATCAATCTAACTTGTCAATTACAAAGAAAAATTGTAGGAAAAACACAAATACCCTAATTGCAATTTTAAATATTTTTTTCTTTTAAAGGTATAAAAGTATTTATATTGTTATTTAAAGTATTAAGCGATCAAATCAATCTCGATCGACTTGTTAATTGTATTAAGCGATCAAATCAATCTCGATCGGCATGAAAAATATATAAAAATATTGGTCTTAAAAGTATTAATCAATCGAATCAATCTCAATCAATTTATTAACCGTATTAAGCAATCAACGACATGAAAAATATGAAAAATACCAAAACAACAACCGCTCCAAAAATTTAATGAAAATACCAAAATATCCTTAAAGACAGTTTCTTCTTGGTCTTTTTTAAGGTTAAATTTGTTATTTCAGTTATATAAAAAAACGAATAACTTGAAATATTCTTGTCCAATAATTCAATATTTTTTTTATTATATGGGCAAAAATATACTCTTGTTCTTACAAATCTTTTAAAAATTCAAGAAATCATATGGTCAATTATTAAAAAAAAAAATGATCAGTTTATTTTTATTGTGTTAAAAATTAGAAAAAGGACATACACTCCCAAATAATCTTTTAATAATAAATGGGTCTAAAAAAACCCAGAAATTAAAGATTTAATTTTTATTAACCAAATAAAAAATATATAATTCTACTATAAAATTGGAAATCACTTATAATTTCTTTATATTAATTTATTTTTCTATCCTAGCGCGGAAGCAATGTCCATTTTTATCTGTTTGTGAAGGGAAGAACAGAAAGGTGTGCTGTTAACAGCTCGGCATCATCAGCACCCCATTCCGACACCGTTTTCCCGAAAGCCAGACTCTCGCAGAAAGCCGCCCATGCACAGATAAACAAAGGAGGAAGAAATATGTCAGCTTTTTTTTTAATTTCATTCAATATGCCGATGTTGAATTTGTGAGTACCATGCGATTGAGTCATGCTTTCTGGTAATAAGTGATGGGCAGTAATTTGTAAAGAGGTGGACCTGGTGTAGCTAAGTTTTTCCATTTCAGTACACAATAAGCTGCTTTTTTGTTTGGATTCGAGTAAACCAAATCTCCTGTAATCATTCTTTATGGGTAAGGTTAAGCGAGTAAGACGCGGTTGTTTCTGACTCAAACACGAAACCGAAAAGCAGATCTCAAGCTCTTTACTACCACATCACGGCTTTCATGAACATGGATTGATGGAGTATACTACAGTATAAGTTTTTATCATTTCTGGCCAGGGCGATATTAATACAGCTGACATTGGTAAGAAGAGGGGCAGCGCCAAGTTGCGAGTATTGTGAGTGTGTTGGTTGAAATGGTAGACTTGCTATTGCTGGACTAATATCTTGAGTTAATGAGGCTAATGGTACAAGAGAGTGCTGTTTCTTGAAATTTAGATTTCTACCTTAATTTGGGTTTTCTTCTTCATTCTCATACCTATTTTCACTTGAAAATTCATTTTCTTAATCACCTTGTTTTCCTTTTATCCTCCATTTGTTAGTGTGCTTACACCTGACGAGGATGATCTCTCTCATGACACGCTGCAATGGGAAGCACTTTCTGAGTTAGAGAAACATTTCACAAGCCATGTGCTCGGATTTTTTGCTGCATCTGATGGGATTGCTTTAGGAAATTTGGCTGCAAGATTTCTAAATGATGTTCAAATTCTAGAGGTGAATTTTTGGCTAAACTCCTAAGAACATTTTGTCATCTTTTCAAAGTTCATTTATGGGTGTGCTCATGCTTGACTTGTATTTGTATCTCGTTTTGGTTATCTTGTTTGCTTCAAACTGTTTATCATGTTTTGAATTCAAGCACCTTTAATACTGGCTGTGAATTTTATTTTATTGTATATATTTTTTATTTTATGCTGATTATTTGTGGTACAGGTATAGTTAAGGATGCATATTTTGAGCAAGCAGCTTCTACAATTTCCAATCTGGCTGTCTAATAACAAGAATTTTTCATTATCTCAGGCCCTGGCCATTTTCTGGGTTTCAAATCGCAATGGAGAACATTCATTCTGGTAGAGCTTTGTGCTTGAAGTTAGCCAACCTCCTTTTCTCTTATGGTGCATTACAAACATCCTGATTCGGAAAATTTCTGCTGCTCGCTTTCAAAGATGTATAGTTTGCTTGTGTTGAAGGAATCTTTTTCCCAGGAAGGTATTATTTTTTAAATTTTACAAGAAGACTGTTATATGTTTTGTGTGATATTTTTGATCTTTTTTAATGGCATTCATATTGAGTATTAAGATATATACGATGTCTGTATACCATTTTCTGGCTTAAAAACAGAGGCTTGGTGCCAGTTTTGACATTCTTGAATGAACTGATATCTAGAGATGAGGGGCTGCATTGTGACTTCGCTTGCCTTCTTTCTAGGTGAAGATTTTTCGCTCACTTTTTTCTAGTATTTTTTTTAATCGTTGACCTTAATAATTGAGCAATAGCTAGATGAACAGATCTTCCGGTATTGCTGTTAAAGAACCATCTCACCTAAAAATTTAAATTGTTAGGTGAGGTCTCAGAATATGATTTATATTATTTTCTAACATACTCTTTCAAGTGAAAACATTTTGGGCTTGAAATTTGTACAAACTCATACTACCTTGTGCTTGCTTTTTATCAAATAGAATGAGGGTGGTAAGATTCAAACTTGTAACCGTTGGATAAACAAAGCTTTGATACCATGTTAAAGAATCATCTCACCTAAAAGCCTAAACTATTAAGTGAGACCTCAAAATATGATTTATATTTGCTGATACCATGGGTAGAGAATTACTGGAAAATGTATGTTTTTGTTGTTTACAGTTTGTTGCAGAAGCAACTTCGCTGGCAAAAAGTTCATCATTTGTTGGTGAAGCAGTAGAAATTAAGACCAAGTTTGTCGGTCAAGCCCTACCATGTGCATTGATTGGCACAAAAGCAACTCTCATGAGTGAGTTCATAAAGTTTGTGTCTGACTCTGTCTCTTGGTATTGCTCCATTGATATTCTACCCTTCTTTTTAGTCATTCATCATTACAAAATAGAAAATTGACCTGTATGAACTCTTTATTATCAGGTTGCCTTAGATTATCAGAAGAAGCACAACATTGAAAATCTCTTCAAATGGATGGAGTTCATGTACTTGCAGTGAGTATAGTAACCTTGTGAATGTATTGCTAAATGGCTGAGCATCTAAAAGCTGACATCCTAAATCTGATTTATTTGTCTGAACTTTCTGTTCTTTAGCTCCTTGGCAGAAGTGGTTTATCAGAAATTAGTCTTGTTAAAAACCCATTTACCATGAAGCACAAACTTCAATCCTTAAACTGCATCGACAAAAAAAATGTGATTCCTTCTAGAAGCATGGCTCTCCTTAGTTTATTTCAACACATTAAGCGTGGAAGTGAGAAAAAATCATGAAATTTGACCTTATAAAAGAATGTTAGGTGAGGTTTCAGAATATGATTTATAATATTCTCTAACACATCTCTTCAAGTGACAGCCATTTTGGGCTTGAAACTTTTATATTCTCACACTATCTTGTGCTTGATTTTTATCAAATAGAATGAGAATGGTGAGATTCGAACTCGTGACTGCTAGGTCAACAAGATTCTAATACCATGTTAAGGAACCATCTCATCTAAAAACTTAAGCTGTTAGATGAAGTTTAAGAACATGATTTATATTATTCTCTAACAATGAATCCCTCAAGTTTCATAGATATGCTAAAAGTGGGCATCCAAAATTCTTGCTACTATTTCGCATGGTGGCATTTCTGTCGATATTCGAACTTTGACAGCAACTCCAGGATCAAGTTCGCGGTGCAGAATACTGGGCCTCCTTCAAAGTTTAAGCTTTTTTCATATGTTCTATTCTGATTGGTGCATCTGTTACTTTTTAGTGGCTGTCCGAATCCAAAAAGTGTCATGTGTGAATATTGCTATGTTTTATGCTCTCAAGGTGGAATTTCTATACAAACCATCATGATTTCTGTCTGCTCTTTATAGTTGTTCTAAACAAAATGTCTGTTAATCAGAGATTAAGAGGTTCTGATCATCAATCTGCGTGCAATGAAGTCTTCCAATGTGTTTTTGACATGCTTGTAGAGCTGGGAGTTGGCTGGTGAAAAATCTCTCTCAAGAGGTGGAAAATTTTGTAGCAGGTGAGTTGCAGATATCTTGAATGGATGATAGGAAATGTATTGAATAATTAAATATTATTAAAATATATGGTTGGGACAATTGGATTACACCATTTCTCACACCACATCAATTGGTCTGAGGATTTTCTCTGGTGCTAATTATCTGATATTAAATACTCTCTAGTCAAGCCAAGGTGATTTAATTGAGGTAGAGGGAGTGGGCAGAGCCTTATCTAAATAGAAATAAGTTATTTAATTGAGCTAAACTAACAATATGTTTTTTAAAATAAAAAAAATATATAGAAAAATCAATTTTTTTAATATAATTGATATCAATACAACCAAATACAATTATTTATTACAATGTTTTTTTATATTGAAATATTTTAAAACAATTTTTTGTTCTATTTGTCATTAGAAGTTTAAATTGTTTTTAGTTTTAAATTAATTTTTATATGTGTTGATGTGTTAACATATAAAAAATAATTTTAAAAATATTATGTTAATATTTTTTAAAAAAACCTTTTAATAAACAGTTTATATTTTATTCTTAAACCGAACCCTAGTCACCGAAGTCACCAAAAGATGACTTCGAATCTGTCCCACCAAGAATTATGTACCCATTGAAAATTTACCCGAACCCTTTCCCCCAAATAAACAATTCTTTTATTTATTATATATATATATATATAAATTTAGTGGGGATGTTGAGATGAACCACTGGATAACACATGATATCATTTTTTATTTGGTTTTGTGGTGTATATTTTTTAATTAAAATATATTATAATAATGTTATTTTTTAATATTATTACATCAAAATTATTTAAAGTATTATTATTTTAATACAATATCTCCAAGAACTTTGCATGTGATAGCATGAGCATAGGCTGACAATATTTAAAAATAAAAATAAAAATAAAAGGCAGTCGGTAATGGGATGGGATCACCCCACTATCATGATCTCTACCTACCCCCAACCACTAAAGTTTTTTTTTCCCTTTCAATATACCCTAGCCATCATTTGATTAAGATTTATACATCAATTCTAAATAATTAGCTCGGTAATTAATAAAAAAATATTTTTTATTAATTATTTTGTTTTAAAGTTAGTTATTTTTATTAATTATTTTGTTTTAAAGTTAGTTACAAGATGAGTAAGAACTCGTTTAATAATCTGAATATTCCGGTGATAGTTACTTTCTCAAATATTTTTTATTTAAAAATTCAGTAAAATATTTTATTATAAAAGCACATTAAACAATATAAAAACATAAAAAATAGCTTAAAGCATAAAAACTTTATAAATTATATCAAAAACACTTTTAAAATATAAAAATAAACAAATTCTAAAAAAATAGAGTTGTTACAATCAGTTCTATTAAATTATTTTTTCTTAATGCATTGCACCATATAAACGGTCCATTTTTAGTTTGATTTTAATATAAAAAAATAATTTTTAATTCTATTAAATTTGGATTATACAAGAAGTAATATTAATGATTTTTGTGAGCTTATAAAAAAGAAGATAAAAACTTTAAAATACTTAAGTGGGCATGCTTCCGAAGGGACAATTTCGGTTTTCCCACACGAAACTATATTCTTGTCCTATAATAATTATTTTTTAAAATATCTTTTACTGCCACCTTTTTGACATTTTAATCTGGCACCCATTGAAACTCAGATACTCTTTGAAACCAAAGTTCAGTTCAGTTCAGAAAACCAAAGAAAGAGAAGCATTCTACTGTTATTCTGTTCAAGAAGAAGAAGATTTCTGTTTCTCAAGACAATAATACTGGCCTCGAATGGACATATCTACACAAAAAACCATCTGGGATGGTGTTTTAGACATAACTAAGGTAGCCCAAGAAAAGGGCAGTGATCCTCAACTATGGGCTCTTCAGGTTTCTTCTAATTTGAGCTCCAGTGGAGTCACTCTGCCCTCTCCACAGCTTGCTAATGTCATGATTTCTTACATTTTTTGGGATAATAATATGCCCATTTTATGGAAGTTTCTTGACAGGGCCTTGGCTCTCAATATCGTGCCTCCTTCGATGGTTCTTGCTCTGCTTTCTGACAGGTTTTTTCTTCTTTCTTTCGCCTTTCTTTGGTTACTGAATTTTGGGATTTCCTTTTTGAGGTGATTAAAAGTGCAAGAAAAAAGTTTGAGTATTTGTTTTTGGTTGTTTTTATGTTCAGAGTCAATATTCCGTTATTTACTCTACTTCTCTTATTGATGTCAAAAGCCCTTGCTTTTACGTATGTTAGCCACTTCATACTCAATATACAGTCATATGGCCTCTCTCCATTTATGATCATGCTTGTTTCTCGTGGTCATGAGCATAAATTATTTCATCAGGAAATTTCTGCTTGTCTTTGGACTGATGAAATTGGAGGAATGAGAACACGAATATAATGAATTGTATCTTGTCTTATGTTGTTATGGTGATGGACGGGCAAGTTGTTGAAGGTTTTGATTTTAGTTCCCTACGTTTTCTCACAAACTAGATGGAAAAAGCCTGCGATCATAGAAGGTTGGAATTCGTCTGGCATTCTATATCTTGTAAAGTTTTCTGCTTTTAGCAATGCCAAAACAAGATCTTAATGTGGATGTGGCATGCTGGAATTTAGAATTTAGATCAATGTTTTAGGCTCACATTGCCATCATTTCTTTTTTGTTGTGCGGCGATCTGGAGATGCAAATTCCAATCAGCTCTACTTTTGATTATTCATGTATTCATTTGTTTTTTCTTTTTTGACTGGGATGTGCTATATAGGTTGGACATGGATTTGTATATTTCATATCAGTTTCGAGTTGTTTTATGCAATTTGACCAATTTTTGGCTGAAATTTTCTGGAATCTTTTCTATTTCCAGTTTACATTTTTTGTTTTTATTTTTTTAATGTGAATTCATTGTATTGTTTATTTCTACAGAATTGTTCCATGCAGACGATCCAGGCCAGTGGCATACAGGCTTTATATGGAACTCCTTAAAAGATTTGCTTTTGAACTTAAGTGCCACATTAATGTGCCAAACTATGAAATGTGAGTTCTAGCTTCATCTCGTGTACCATCTGAGAGCTGGAGGCTTGCTTGCTTTTTCACTGTCAATTATTTAGAATGTGATTCGTTTGGCTTCTGGACTACAACTCAACAGCCATTGGGTTTCCTCATTTTTATCCCTTTATGTGTGCCTAGGGCAGCAAACAATGCTAGTTTTATGCCTTCCAAAGCTATATGCTCTGTGTGCTTTGGAGATCTAAAAAAAAAGAACTTAGAGGATGTAAATTTCTGTGGAAGAAAGATCTAGAGCGTTTAAATTTATCGACATGGAAAAGCTATTGTTTAAACTATATGTATGTTTTAAGAACAGTTGTTGCATGCCACCGTAGGGAAGTTATATCTCACATTGGTTTATTATTACCTTTGAATTCCTGATTGCAAATAATTTCATTGTACATGAACTCATAAATACTATTCAATTGCAAATTCTAGCATTCTAAAGTCAGGTAGCAATAAGCTGTTTTCAACTGGTTTCACCATTTACTTGTTATTCGTTTCATTTTCTACTATAATTTCCTAAAGAATGGAATTAAGTTTCATTCATCATTTGTATTTTTCCTGCCTTGTTTTTGCAGGGTCATGAAATCAATAGATGGTGTTCTTCATCTTTCCCATAAGTATGGTCCGCAAGTTACCAATCCTGGTATCCTGGTGGCTGAATTTATCTATTCAATTGTGTCGCAGTTGCTAGATGCCTCATTGGATGATGAAGGTTTGTTGGAACTTATGCCAGAGATGAAGTCCAGATGGGCAACAATACCTCAAGAAATGGAAATTGATGCTCATGGTAATTACAGCGAGAAGCAAACTGAGCATCATGAAAAATTGTATAAGATGAATACCATAATGACTATTGAGATGATTGGAAAATTTCTTCTAGATAAATCAACTTCAAGGATTCTCGACTTGATGCGCCGGAACTTGTATGTATATTTTACCCCATAAGAATTGCTTGATTTTTTTTTATCTAATTCGAGTTATGTCAATCAAGCTGAGATTTAGATTCATTTTTGGTTTTTCCAGGCATCCATTGGATTGAAGTGCGTTCATCGACCTTAAACTGAATATGGTTGAAATTGATGTATTTATCAAATCAAAATTTTTTGACTTGCTCTTGTTCAAATTTTCTCCTATCTGATCATGGTCTATCACATGATTTATACGCCACTCATCCTCTTATTTCCTGGTCAATGTTTCAATTTTTTGATAGTTATTGTTTGGATCTTCACAAGTAGCTTGATTAAGTTCAGTTTGGCCTGTGGTTTGGATGTGCAATCACTCACATACAATCTCTTACCACTTTTCAGGCCCACTCATTGGGTAGGGTTCATCCAGAGATTAGAGCTGCTTGGAGCAAATTCATCAGCGTTAAGAAATTCAAAACTTCTTACTGCCAAGGATCTTCTGCAGTTGATTACAGATTCAGGTGGTTGCATAGTTCGAGAGTCCGACACAAGTTCACTGCGAAAGTTCCATTCAGTTATGGATTCTGGATCTCTTGTGTCTTCCTCTGGTTCATGTCAAGGAGCTAGTTGTTCTGCTCTATGGCTTCCCCTTGATCTTGCATTAGAAGATGCCATGGACGGGTATCAAGTTAATGCGACAAGTGCTATTGAAATCATAACTGGTAGGGCCAGAGTTGAGATATTCTTTAAGCCTATGTGATATTTTTTCAGCTCTTACAGAACAAGTATCAAATGAGAGTGAAAATTTAAGCTTTCATGTGGTTCAGGTTCAATTAAAACTCTTCAAGCGATAAATGGAACCGCATGGCATGACACCTTTCTAGGCCTTTGGATTGCAGCTCTCCGTCTTGTTCAAAGGGTTAGGATCTATTGTTTCTGGACTACTAATTTCCTCATAAATGCACTTAAAAGAAAATGTTAGACCATAAATATGAAGTTTCTTAAAGCATTCAAGTCAAGGCTACATACATGTTATGCTGACTACAATAGCATCCCAGGGGGAATTAAAAATAAATAAAAAATCCTATCTCTTGGTTTGTTTAATGCCCTGTAGTCTGGACTTAACTGCATTCCCATCCAGGATTTTTTTTCACTGCGTTAGTTTATTTTAGAGGCATCCAATTAGTTTATGGAATCATATGAGTTTATTCCTTGGCTTTTCAAGAGGATATTTTTGTAAACCATTCATAATTATCCTTGATTGTCAGGAAAGGGATTCCATTGAGGGTCCTATCCCTCGATTGGATGCTTGCTTATGCATTTTACTATCCATCACAACTCTAGTGGTTGCTGATCTTATTGATGAAGAGGAGAACGCACGCATAGATGAATCAGTATGTGGCTCAACAAATCATTGGAAAGAAAAAAAGCTTTCAGGAAAGCGGCGCAATGATTTAGTCTCCAGCTTACAATTATTGGGTGATTATCAGACATTGCTGAGCCCACCACATTCTGCTGTTTCTGCAGCCAATCAGGCTGCTGCGAAAGCCACGCTATTTGTTTCAGGCATCGATGTTGGGAGTGCATACTACGAGTGCATCAACATGAAAGACATGCCGATAAACTGTTGTAAGTTATTTCTGGTTCTCATTTGTCATAAAAGATTTATGAAATTCTATGTCAACAACACCCCCTCCCCCCCTTGAGTTTGCTCTCTTGTTTCTTAAAGCTAATCATCAGTGCATTAGGCAATTGTTCAATGCGGCACCATGTAGTGGGTTGTACTTGGCATCTGCTATCTTTCACCTAAAACCTGACCAAGAAAAGAAAACTGGGACAAAACTTTCTGAATTCCACAAAAAGTTTTTGAACTACATGATATCTGATGGATGATCCAAAGAATCTAGTAGGATAGAAACAGTGATAAATCCTAGATGGTCCTTGTGCACCCAGGAATATGCACTCAGAATTCGATCTGCAGGGGGGGGAGGGCATGACCCCCCAACCAAGGCTGACCTCTGGTCCTCTCTTTTGAAAATTTTCCTATTCAATCCTTGCAAATAAAATACTTATCTCATTTTCCTTGAAAAGATTTCTTTCAACGTATTTCACTCCCATATGGAAGGGAATTTTCCTCCCTTTTAAAAATGTTACACATATGGTTTATCTTCTTAATTTAATTTCAGTTAGATGCCTAAAAGGGAAACATTTTTTACATGCTTTCAGTATTGATCTCTCACTAAGAAAGAAAATAAAATATTTCTTGACCCCCCACCCTGAGTCATCAATCCTAGATTCATCACTGTCTGCATGCATACAGTCAATCATATGCAATAAGAAGCAGCAACAGTATGAACTGGTTTTGCTGTCTTGAGGAATGCGGAGAAATATTTTTGACATAGAGTAAACCACAAGTAGGCAAAATTTACTAAACAATGATGGTTGATCTAAGTGAACTGACTGTCATTGTAGAAGGGTTCCTTGACACTGACCTCAATACCTGAACAGGGGGGAAAGTGTTCCCTGTTTTTTATGTTGGACCATTCAAATGATGTTTCTTTCATCATACACGCTTGTAAACTTTGCAATGCTTGTTCTTATTGATGGGCATCCTTTCTTTTTCCAACATTCTTTTATGTATTTGGTGTTTGGCTAGGACCTTTCTGTTACTTGTATATAACAATCAGTCTTATGTACCCAAAGTGGCTGCTGTGAAATGTTTCATTCTTCTGAGTTAGTGCATGCTCATTCACCGTATTGTTGAGGTTTCCTAATTGTAAGTCTCGTGCTGATACATTCAGCTGGAAACATGAGACATCTGATTGTTGAGGCTTGCATCGCGAGAAATCTATTGGACACATCTGCGTATTTCTGGCCTGGGTATGTCAATGGATGCATCAACCAGATACCTCACAGTGTGCCAGCTCAAGTGCCTGGTTGGTCATCATTCATGAAGGGGGACCCTCTTTCTCCAGTGATGGTCAATGCTCTGGTTTCAAGTCCTGCTTCAAGGTATGCTCCCACTTCATGTTAAAGTTAGTGCTGTTAATTTATCCAGATCATATTTCTGTTGTTGATACTTCATCTATACAAAGCTACAGAAATAGTATTCTATTGGATAAATTAATTCCCAGCCTCTTTTACAGTGCCCTTTCTAGATTTAGTTATCTAATCTCTATTTGGGTTCTGTAGCTTAATTATAATAAAAAAGCCTCGATATTAGGAGGCTAGGATCTTTGAATAGATAGATTATTTATAACGGAAACTTTAGGTGGTACCCTACTCTGGTGAATTCCAACTCTTAAGCTATGCTCAACACCAAGTAGTTTTCAGGCTTGAGATTTTGGTTTGCTAAGTGAGATAATGATATCTAATAACATAAAAGAGATGGAATATGATTCTTTTGGCTGTTAACTTTAGTAAGTGGATGCTTCCTCCAACATGCAAAAGCCAAGGATGAAATCTGTAAATTAATTTTCCTTATCCGTTAACCTGGAATTTTTTTCCTGGTCTTTAGCACTTCCTTTTCTTTCCTGAAGCCAGGTATGTTAGATGCTCTTTTTTTGTAAATTAACCAAGGAATTTGATGAAAGCTTAGCAGAGCTCGAGAACATATTTGAACTTGCAGTCAAGGGATCAGATGATGAGAAAATATCTGCTGCTACAGTTCTTTGCGGGGCTTCGCTTCTTCAGGGTTGGAATATTCAGGTCAGATGATACCTGGTATTGTTAGAAAGATTATTTCAAGTGAGCTTCTCTTAGCTCCCCTCTCCAAAATCTTTCTAAAAATGCCAATGTATTCATTTTTATGTAGGAAGACACTGCTCAATTCATTACTAGATTATTGTCTCCTCCGGTTCCTGCAGAGTATTCTAAGAGTGAAAGCCACTTGATACATCATGCTCCAATCCTGAATGTACTTATTGTGGGAATAGCAACCGTGGATTGTGTTCAGATTTTTTCACTACATGGCTTGGTGAGCAAGTTGGCCTATTACTGATGCTCAATCTTTCGCTATTTTGATAAGAAATGATTTATTGTTGGTTTGATTAAATTTTGATAACACTTTGTGCTTGGTTAATTTTGTACAATTTGTTATTGTACTTTGATTGTCTTAAAGGTGGTTTCAAAGATATCAAACAATAGCTTAAGCATGAGTGAGCAATGTGATTGAAGTTGAAGATGCTTCGCCGTAGGAAAGCTTTAGAGTTTGCTCACTTAAAATAGGACATGAGCATGATAACTTATAATTTGAAAAGAGTTTTTCCTGGGAATAAACAAAGACTCCTGTTGGTGGTCCATTGTATTGAACTAAGGCTTTCTTTTGATAATTGAGTTGAGCTACTTTTCCACTCCTCAATGGAGCATATTCTGAAAATTGGAAAAAAGGAACAGGGTAGTTGCAAAGGGATGTGATCATTTCACAAAGCTAGAATTGGCATAACAGCTCATACCATCAGAATATAGTATGCTTATGAATTTTATTGTATTTGGAGTTTCGTAGAGCTCATATTTATCAAGAGAAAGGGAATTTATTTTTCTTACAAAAAATAAGTATTTTTTCTTGTCTTGATTTTTGATTGGTATTTACTTTAAGGGGCATTTTTCTTTCATGATTGGAATATTGATTTCATCCACAAGCTAACTCCTTTCTCTCATCATGTTTCTTTTTGTAATGCTTTTGTTGCCAGGTTCCACAACTTGCATGCTCATTGATGCCTATCTGTGAGGTTTTCGGTTCATGTGTGCCTGATGTCTCCTGGACTCTGCCCACAGGAGAAAAGATCTCTGCCCATGATGTGTTTTCAAATGCATTTGCTCTTCTTTTGAAGCTATGGCGGTTTAATCATCCTCCTCTCGAACATGGAGTGGGAGATGTACCCACAGTTGGATCCCAGTTAACTCCTGAATACCTCCTATCAGTACGAAACTTGCACCTAGTCTCTTCTGGAAACGTCCACAAGGATCAGAACAAGAGGAGACTCTCAGCAGTGGCTACTTCATCATCTGTACAACCCATATTTTTGGACTCATTTCCCAAGTTGAAAGTCTGGTATCGACAACATCAAAAATGTCTAGCTGCAACTCTCTCTGGTCTTGTTCATGGAACTCCTGTTCATCAGACTGTCAATGTGCTTCTTAACATGATGTTCAGAAAGATTAGTAGAGGAAAACAATCATTAACTACTGTTACTTCTGGAAGCAGTGGTTCATCTGGACCTGTAATTGATGATTCTGCTCCTAGACCTAAATTACCAGCCTGGGATATCTTGGAAGCTGTTCCTTTTGTAGTTGATGCTGCATTGACTGCCTGTGCTCATGGAAGACTTTCTCCCCGTGAACTGGCTACAGGTTGGTATATGACTGTCTGATTTCATCTGTATAGGCAGGGGCATAAAGGGAACCTGAACATTTGTAGAGCCAATGTTCCAAATTCTTATACGTGAGAAACTGGAAGTTGCTGGCAACACTTACCTTGATTTTCTCAAATGACACCTATTTATGTGAGCTGATAACCTGAGCAACCAAAAACAGTAGAGTTTTTTGATAGTGTTTGTTGATAGATGACCCCATTACGATAAAAAGTTATTTTCTTTTGTAGGCCTTGGCCAATTCCCTGCTGTTTTAACTTCAAAAATTTTGAACCCTCAGGCCTTAAAGATTTGGCTGATTTTCTCCCTGCATCTTTGGCATCCATTGTGAGCTACTTCTCGGCCGAAGTAAGTCGTGGAGTGTGGAAACCAGTTTTTATGAACGGTACAGATTGGCCCAGTCCTGCAGCAAATTTGTCAATTGTCGAGGAAAAGATCAAGAAAATATTAGCTGCCACTGGTGTTGATGTCCCAAGCCTTGCTGCAGGTTTGTTCTTGCTATTATTATAAGTTCTGAATGCTTGTTTTGCAATAATAACATCAAGGAGCTGCCTTGCTATGCAAGAAAAGAAAGGGCGAGGGGAGGAAAAGCATTTTAACCTACCACGCAATGTGTTTGGCGTGAACAGATAATTCAATGTTTTGGCTTCCAAAGCTACCACACATCATAGTTAATATTACTTGCTCAGCTATCCTGTTTCTTTGCCCTACATGTGCCAAGTGCACAGTCTCTTTTATACTGTTTTAGTTGGTATAGAAACAAAGGTTATCTGCAATAAGATTGCTGTAAGATCTTTCCTATTCGCATCCTTCTAGAAATGGTTTCTTAAATATTTTAGGACTTGTCATTCTCACAGGTGTGAGCTCTCCGGCTACACTTCCGCTTCCCCTGGCTGCTTTTGTAAGTCTCACGATAACCTATAAAATCGACAAAGCTTCGGAACGATTTCTCAATTTGGCTGGTCCAGCCTTGGAATCCCTTGCAGCTGGTTGTCCTTGGCCTTGCATGCCAATTGTGGCATCTCTGTGGACCCAAAAGGCAAAGCGATGGTTTGACTTCCTTGCATTTTCTGCATCCCGTACTGTCTTCCTTCACAATAATGATGCAGTGTTACAACTTCTTAAAAGCTGCTTCTCTGCAACTCTTGGTCAGAATGCCACAACCATCTCAAGCAATGGTGGTGTTGGAGCTCTTCTTGGCCATGGGTTTGGTTCCCATTTTTGTGGGGGAATTTCCCCAGTTGCTCCAGGGATTCTCTATCTTCGCGTTTACCGAAGCATTCGAGATATTGCATTGATAACAGAAGACATTATTTCACTCATGATGCTTTCTGTAAGAGAAATATCATGCACTGGGCTCCCTAGAGAAAGGTTAGAGAAGTTGAAGATATCAAAAAATGGACTGAGATGTGGACAGTTTTCACTAACTGCAGCAATGACGCGAGTGAAACTTGCAGCTTCACTTGGGGCCTCTTTAATATGGTTATCTGGTGGTTTAGGTTTGGTCCAGGCATTATTTCAAGAAACATTGCCGTCTTGGTTTATAACTGTTCACATGTCTGAGCAGGAAGAAGGTTGCAAGGGGATGGTCGCCACGCTCGGGGGGCATGCTCTGGCATTTTTTTCAGTACTTTGCGGGGCACTGGCTTGGGGAGTTGACTCGTCATCGTCATCGTCAAAACGGCGTCCAAAAGTACTTGGTGTGCACATGGAATTTCTAGCAAGTGCACTTGATGGGAAAATATCACTTGGTTGTGATTGGGCTACTTGGAGGGCGTATGTGTTTGGTTTTGTGAGCCTAGTGGTAGGTTGCGCGCCTTCTTGGGTGCAAGAGGTGGATGCTGATGTTTTGAAGAGACTAAGTAACGGATTGAGGCAATGGAATGAGAAGGAGCTTGCCTTGGCTTTGCTGGAATTCGGCGGGGTCGAGACTATGGGCGCAGCTGTCGAACTGATAATCGAAGATCAATGATTTCCAGTCTCATCAATGCCATTTTCTAATCTTAAAGGTTAGCCAGTTTTCTAACATATTGTTGCCCCAAATTTTGTTCAAATGTAAACTTTCACACTTTCCAGAAACATGAAAGGAAATCTTGTACAAAAGGATTGTTTCCTGTAACATAGTGTCCTACACCAGGGACTTTTGACGAGCATCCTTAGTTAATTGTCCAAGCTTTGTACATAAGGACTGTTTTTGCAATGGATTTGAGCTTTCTAGCCTGATATGAGCCAGATTAATACCCAGCTAGATTAAGACCTCTTTGGCACAATAATCCAGCAATGCTTTTGATTTATTTTTTCTAAGTTTTGGGTTTTTTTATATGTTGATATAAAAAATAAAAAATATTATTTTGATTGACGGGGAAGATACTTGTCTTACTGTTCACTTAAAACAAATGTCTTTGCTCTCCTAATAATATGATTGGGAGTGCGGTTGAGATTGTATTTTAAAATGTATCTTATTCAAAAAAAAAATATCATAATGATATTTTAAAAAAAAACATATATTTTTAATATTAGTACATCAAATAATCTAAAAACATAAAAAAAAAAACTTAATTTAAAGTAAAAAAATAAAAATAAAAATTCATTTTTTTTCAAAAATATTTTTGAAATAAAATGTCAAACAACACTAAAAAACTTATAACTAGCTATTGAGAGCATTAAGATCTTTTTACATGATGAATTAGTAATTAGGAAGTAATTATATCTTTGTTTATTTTAAAAGCACAATGAAAAGATCTAATTATTCTTAAAAGAAAAAAAAAATATTGACATCAAGAACAATTTGGCGCTTTCAATTTTTTTCTTTTGTTATTATCATGTAATATGAATGATAATTGTGTATATGGTCAAATATAAAAAAATAAAAAATATAATGAAATCATTAAAATATCATTGAAAGTAAAAATAATAATTAGAACTACCCTCCCTCTCCTTTTGCAGCACGTAACGACAGCTCATGAGACGTTGCAAATTCTGAATTTGTAACTGTAACTGTCCCATCACGTAACTCCCCCTCCTGGAATTGCAGCAGTAGCATAGAAGCAAATCCATGGCTCTCCTTCAACCACCGTCCGTCCTCCATCCTCACCGGAGGCTCTCCTCCCCACCGCCCTCAACGATGGCCCGCATTCTTTCCTTATTCCCCCCTCCTGTAGTCGGAGCAGATGATCACAGGACCGTTCTGCATGGCCAAGCTTGCCGCATAAGAAGCAAATGAACATAGGATTGCAACATGAATATATGATATATCTTAGGATTGTTGAGCTCTGACACTAACACATAGCTTTGATACCAGCTGATGTATTGGGAAAGTAACACAAGAAAGATAACAGGTAAAATAACATAAAATTATACTGAATATAGATCACATAAAAACTCTAATCTAAAGTTTTATTACTAAATATCTTTTTGTTAAGGTAGTCTGCATTTCTAGAGGTTTACCACTCTTTAAATAAATCTTGAAAATTACCCAAACCAATAAGGAAAATTGAGAATAAAGAAAAATATATAATATCCTATGCAAACTAGGAAAAAACATCCTAAATAAATCTGGAAAAATAATAATAATAACCATATAAAAACCTTGATCTATAACTCTTAGCATTATCAAAAGGCCTTCCTGGGTGAAATTTTTATAATATAGCAAACAGGGACTTTAAAATCTATTGCCAAATTTTCACCTAAAAATCAATGGTCAAATTGAAAGTTATGCCCAATAAAATATAGTTGACATTAAAAAAATCTTATGCATTAGTCTTTCCAGGATAGAGAGAACTCATGCCTAAAATTATGCAGAAAACAAAATAACTAGCGATTGCAACACAAAACAAGCATTAACCTAGGATCTTTGTGCTTTGATACTAACTGACACAAAGCTCTGATAAAAACATAAGCAACACAAGAAAGTCATGGAACATAAGAACACAAAATTATACCAAATAACAATCACATAGAGACCCTAATTCAAAATTTTGTTATCGAATATTTTTTGTTCAGGCAGTTTGTCTCATCAGAGATTAACAACTCTTTAAATAAACTAACCTTGCCTAAACCCAACAAGGGAATATAAAAATAAAGAAAAAACAATAAATTCTTACACAAACTAGGAAAAAACATCCCAAATAAATCTTAAAAAATAAAAGCATTTTAACCCAAATAAAAAAATAATCCTAAACCAATTAAAAAATAAAGCAAATCTCGAATAATAACTTAAAAGTATTATTTGGAGGTCTTCCTAATCTCTAATTGATATGAGATTACACTATAAAGAAAATAAAATCCCAAAAATCTTCTAATAAAATCTCAGCTTGATTCGACAGTCAAATCAAAATTTATAATCAATAAAATAAGATTGTATATACAGAAAAAATTCCATGCATCTTTGTGCAAGAACCTTACTCCATATCACACAACACCACTATATCCCGGCAATCTGTGCATTCTATGGCTTTGCATAACTCTCCTCACCAAAAATGCGTCCTCCCACCTCCCCACATCTGCATACAAGCTGGATAAAAGCACTCTACTAGGCCCATGAGATGGTTCCAACTTGGCCAAATTTTCTGCAGCCCTTTCTCCCATAATTATGTCACGATGTGTTTTGCATGCTGACAGCAGCATGCCCCAAATTACAACATCAGCCTTCATAGGCATGCTTCGAATCAGTTCCTCGGCTTCCTCAAGTCGCCCAGCTTTGCCCAAGAGATCAACCATACAACCATAATGCCTGATATCAGGATCTATATTGTGTTTGGACTTCATGCTCGTAAAATAACTCTTCCCTAGCCCCACCAACCCAGCATGGCAACACGCACTTAGAACTCCAATGAAAGTGATTGCATTGAGCTTAATATGGCGCCTTTGCAAGTCTGAATATATTTCAAGAGACAATTCTGCATGTCCATGGGTGGCCAGCCCACATATTATGGTGTTCCACGGCGAGACAGTAGATGCCTTATCTCGAATTTGATAGAACACTTCCAATGCAGTATTGATGCTACCACATTTGGCATACATGTTGATGATTGAAGCACTTAAGTTGTCACTTAGAGGGATGGAGTTAAAATGCACATATTCATGGGCCCATCTCCCTTCTTTCAATGCTCCTAAAGCAGCGATTGCTGAGAAAACACTCACCATTGTCACTTCATTTGGTCGGATTCCACAAGTTACCATCCTATGAAACAGCTCCAAAGCTATGCTAGGCTGTTCACTTTGCGTGTAACCAGAAATCATCGTGCTCCATGAAAAGACATCTCTCTCAGGCATCTCATTAAATAATTCCCTAGCCCGATCAATCTTTCTATTTCGTATAAATCCTGCAATGAGAGCATTTTGAGAAGCAACATGGTCATTAATGCCGAACTCTAATTGCAAACTGGCCTCGTTAATCCTGCCACAAGCTGAGTAAAAATGGATCACTGTCGCCTGCACAGAGTCGTAAAAGTCAAAACTTGTCTTCACGACAACGCAGTGCAATTGCTGACCCTCAACAATTGCCATTGCTCTCCCACATGCAGAAATTAAATCAATCATCGTTACGTCACTAGGTCCCAACCCAGTAGAGACCATCAAACGATACATCATGAGAGCTTCTCTTAACCTTTCTACTCGAACGTAACCATCAATGATTGTTCCCCATGAAACAATATCTTTATCTGGAATCATCTCAAACAATTCCTTAGCCAAATTGGCAAACCCTGCCTTGGAATACCCATTTAACATCACATTCCACGAAACTACATTCTTCTTTTGCATCGCATCAAACAAAGCTCTCGCTTCGCCTAAACTTGAAGAAGCACAGTACATGTTTAATAAATTCGTTGAAACAAGAACGAACCCGTCAAACATCATCTTGATAACTAATCCGTGAAGCATTCTACAATCCCAAATCCTCCCCGCACGACAACAAGCCGATATCACACTTGCCATAGTCAACTCATTAGGTACCACACTCGCATTTCTCATTTCCTTGTAAACCTCAATCGCTTCACCCCAAAAATCACTTTTAACAAAGCCCATTATCATCGTAGTATATGAAACACAACCTTTTTGAGGCATTACTTCAAACAACTTACGTGCGTCATCTAAATTTCCAGACTTTACATACCCAGAAATCATTATATTACATGACACAGGATCCAACTTAGGACACGAATCAAACAATGATTTTGCAAGACCGAAAAACCCACATTTGGAATACATGTTAATCAAGCTATTTCGTATGAAAGTGTTTGAATCAAGGCCTGATTTGAAAACAAGGCAATGTATTTGTTGGCCACGGCCTTGAGAGATAGCCAAATGGGTTGTTTCGCAGGATTTTAAAGCTGATAGTAAAGAGCGCTCGTAATTGACGTTTTTCTGGTGTGCTTTGAGAGAGAGGAGATGTTGGATATGGTGAAGGAGGCATTGCTGTGATTGAAGAAGTGGGCTAGGGGAGGTGTTTGTTGAAACCCATTTGAGAAAAGTGAGTGTTGGAGGAGGAGGAGGAGGAGAGGAAATGAGAGAGCGAAGAAGAGATCTGAGCTTGAAATTTTGGTTCATGAGAGGGAACCATGAGAACTTGTGTCCATTCTAAGAAAAACAGATTTTGGAGCGAAAACTTTTTTTTTTCAAGAGCAAGAAGAAGGCAAATAGAGGTTAATGATTGGTCCGTTAACTAATCCATGTTAGATTAAGGTCCTTTTTTGAAGTGCTAGCTTTTTAAAATATTTATCGTGCCGAAATATATTAAAATGATATATTTTTTTTAAATTATTTTTAAAATTAGCACATTAAAATGATCTAAAACACACAAAAACATATTCATTTAAAATAAAAAAAAAATTCAAATTTCGGTTAAAAGCTTGTGAGATCGCAATGCCAAACGGGCACTAAAAAAAAAACTAATGCTACTGGTTTAGCGGTAAGAGTTTAAGATTAAGATATTTGTTTTTACTGTAATTTCATATTTGAGTTTTGTTGTTAAGTTTATATGTTCATTAACTTTAAAATCCATAATATTAGTTAAAATACACGCAAGCTGATTTAGTGGTAAAAATTTGAAATTAAGATATTCGCTCTTATTGTGATCTCATATTTGAATCATGTTGTTGTTAATATGATAGTCACTGAAAACTTATATAGTCATTAACTTCAAGGTCTGTGGAATTAATTAAAATATACGCAAGCTGATAAAAAAAACTAACATAAAAAAGTAAATTGCTATTGTTAAGGTGGGTTTTTTTAAGGAAATAATCTTCAAATATAAATTAAAAACATATGCATTATTGTGAGAAAAAAAAACTAAAACACGTGGGATAATCATAATCATGTGGATATATATTTGTTATTTAAGAATTTTTTTGGAGTTTTTTTTTCATTATGTTTTTGCACAATAAAATAAAATTGCTACCCTTAAAAATTAATAAAAAAATATTTAACTTTGGTTTAAGATCTTTTCAGGCATCATAATTTTGTTTTGTTTTTTATATACATTTATAAATTGTGTGATGTTTTTGAATCTTCAAACAAATTTATTCATGACATAGAATTAGCAGGAAAAAATAAAAACTTGAACTATTCAAGAATAGTATCAAATTAAGTGTTTATTTTTAAAATGTTGTTAAAAATGTTTTTAAAATATTTTTATTTAGAAATATATTAAAATGATTTAAAAAAATATATATTTTTAATATCAGCACATGAAAATAATTTATAGACACCAAAAACAATTAATTTTATATATAAAAAAAATATTTACAATATCTTAGAGTGAAGATTTCTTAATAAACATTACACGCATTCATTCATGCTTGCCTGCTAATTGGCGACACCTTGTTAGAACGAAACACAAATTCAATTGGCAGCTGCAAAATCAGTCATCATAAAGAGAAAAATGATTTGGGTATTCAACATATTGTGTTCCACAACTTTTAAAGTTGTATCGGATGAACTGCATATTTTGTCCGACAAGATGATACATCATGTATACAGTTCTATGAGATGCAATTCTATATGATGCTGGTGCATGCTGCCTTTTTAAATTATTTTTGTTTGGAAATATTTCTTTAAAAAAAAACTCATTTTTAACATCAAAACAATCAATTAACACACAAAAATATAATAATTTGAAGTTAAAAAAACCTCAAACTGACCACTAGTCCATAAATTATGAGCACTAAGACTTTAGGACTCAAATGATTCACCCAGTTCAACAACTCGGTGCATCTCTAATATAAAGCCAAATTATCAAAGGTTGGTTGGCACATAGAAGAAGCTATATATTAGTGTGAACTAAATCTATATATTAAAGTGAACCAAATCTATATATTTATTCCCATTAAATTTGTAATTCCTTCCAGGAGGAATGCAAGTCACTTGTTAAATCTGTATGACTTTTCAGAAATGAGGAGAATTTTTCATGAAAGTTCATGTAAAGGTATGACATATGGAAAGAGAGGCTCAGCCAGATCATGGGATTAGAATACGTGTCCTGATCAAGGAGTGTATCCTTTTTTCCAAAATCTAGAAGGTAACACAAGATAGTAAAGAGGAAGCACATAAACGGCATGACAGTGAAATCATTGTGACCGTCAACGATGATCTCCTCCATTAGCAGCCACATTAGCCAGAGCCCTACAAGTGCCAGCAAATCTAAAAGTTAAAACCATAACAGCAAAGTATGTTTTCTCGATTAATCTGAGATCACAAAGGTTTATAAAGTACTATAAAAGTATCATAAGCAGCATGATAATATGTTCACAGTGTAAACGAATTGTGTTAAACATGAAACCTATGTGTGACTGACTACTGTGTCTGAGACTTTAACTATTTTATCTATATATAGTTGTAGAAGGTCTTGCCATTTCCTCCAACAACCCAAGCATATGCTGAAACTAGAACTTGGGTTATAATTGACTAACACCACACAAAACTAAACATGTTCTTATCATAAGAAAATCCCTCCAAATTCAGTAATTCAGAGAGTGAGTCTTGATCATATAAAGCCAGGAGAAGTTATGAAGACGTCGTGTTGTATTGCAAACATTCGTGTTATATTGCAAACACATAAAGAAACGAGGAGGATTGCCATGCAATTAAGAATACATGAGAGACAAAATTAAGACAGCCAAATAGCCATGTGATTCTAGGGTGGATGCCAGAAAACAGACCAATATATTGTAATCGAGAGATTCCTAGCAACTAATTCAGCATTAATGCTTAAACGTTGATTTTCCTTGAGAGAGATCAAAAAGGAATCGATGTGCATATATCAAGATTAACAAGCAATTGACCATCTTCTCATTTTCACAATAACATCACTTAAACATGCTTGGCATTTTAGAACTTGCCTAAATTTGTTCATTGAATTAGTGTGTCAACATATGCCAGGTAGAATTCAACTCGCTCCAAGAACAGGAGATTTAATTTCTATTCATATGTTAAGGAGCATCCTTGGATTATATGTTGTCCATACTTATCAGTTCTGTTCAGCTTGATGATCTTCCACACCACTTACAAAACAACTACCAAAAGCTTAAGATACAGACTCAAGAGATCGCTAGACTCAAGTGAACTGTGTAAGGAAGTAACCATATAAAACACAAGAAAACAAATGCTATAACCTTTAAGCAGAGTTGGACTAATTGTGCAGATCAGCTTGCACACTTGAAACAGGGCAGCAACTCACAGGTCTCAACGATGACCATCAAGCAAATGCTTCAGGTGTAAGATCCGACAATACCTTTCTAGCAGAAAAGGTTTTGCGGAGCTTTGGCAATGCTTATGGCCATTTTAGAACAGCTTCCACCGGGACCAAATTCTTCAGAAGCCTAAACTTGTTCTGGTCAAGGAAGCTTCTGAAGCCTAACCTTTGATAGAACTCTATAGGACTCCCACCAAGAGAAATGAGTGTGAGAGGTGTAAAACAGCATGGAAAGGCTTAAATGACAAGTCAACTGAACCCGCAATGAAATGACCAACCCCACACCCCAACTCCTCCAGGTCAAGTTGATGACAATATTTATCTAATTCTTGAATCACGCTCAACAGCTGAACTTCATGTTCTATGTACTTTAGCTCCAGCAGTCATCCATCCTCATCACTTGCACTTAGCCACCACTAACTGTGTTGCTGCTCATCCCCAGCCCTATCTAACAATCACACAACTTTTTCAAAACAACCCAATACCATATCTTGTTTCAATCATGCTTCATCCTTGAAAAAAGGCATTGAAGTTCTCTTCTCCTTGAACTTCAAAGACTTCTTTGGTCAAATGAATAACTATGTCCCAGTGAGAAACATATCCTTTGTTTTTCGTACTCCGTTTCTTTTGTCTTTCATTGCGTTGGGGGTTTTGGGGGATAATATAGCCAGTCAAACATTAGAGCATGAGCAGTCAAGGCCAAGTTCAAGAAAAATCAACTGAGTATAGGTACATAATAAATTAGAAGCAGGCAAAACCTTCTTTGATCAGACATTTCATACTCCTATTTCCTTGACGAAGTTAGCTGGAAACTTGATTAGGCAAAATAATTGGGAGCTAACAGCACTCACTAGTGGAAACCTCTACAGAATTTCACTTGCAGCTTCTCGTCAATAAACCATGAAACAAATGAAGCACTCCAGAAAGTCATTTTATAGTTGGATAATTACCACCTAAAATCTCAATTGTGACTTCAACAAGCATAGATTTATTATATCCAGGGTTCTATCACTCTGCACATCCATTATCAAAAAGAGATTCGACAAGTGTTGGGTTTACCCATAACATGTCAGGAATACAGAATATTGAGATTATTGATCAGAACCTAATACTTGACCGGTATCGACTATAAGCCTATTGTTCAATCAACCTAATCAGTGTTAAGGTCCTAAATGTTCCACCCAAACTCAGCATGTCGCATGTGTTCAACAAAACTCATCATGTGACTTGCATTTAATCTTCCAAACAAATTAAACAAACGGCTGGTCCCATTTCATACGGAATTTCACACATAACTACACTTTAAATTCAAATCCTCAAAACTAGCAAACCAAGCATGATCATTGATGTAGTAAAAACAAGAGCATTAGTCAAGATCAAACAAAAGAAAAACCCAAAATGATAAGTGAACAAAAAACTCACCTTTTATGCCGGCGACCACGTTTAGGCCCCCATCCTTCCAGCTTAGCAACAGGGCAACCACACTTGGAACGAAAAAGCAAAACAGCCCTCCCATTAGGCGGAGCCATCTTCCTCAATTCAGCTCTCAAACACTCATAATCGGGATTAGATACAGTCCCACCTTTCCAAGGCAACTTATCAACGTCATTAGCAGCAGTGGATTTAAGGGCATCTTCAGTCTGCAATTGCAAATCAAATTCAATCGCTTTCTTGAAGCCTTTACAACCAGGTTGGTGACACTTTCGAGATCTGGGTCCACAACAGAACTCAAAGAAAAGGATGGAGGGAATGAAAAGAGAGAAGAAGCAAAGAATGTATGAGAAATGAGGGAAGTGAAGGGTAGGAGAGGTGTTAGAGAGGAGGAGAGAAAGGGAGTTGAAGATGTAAGAGAAGTAAGAAGTTAAGAGAAAAGTGCCGGAGAAAAGGACTAAAATTAGGATGAGAAGGTCGAGAGTTGCAGATGGAGAGTGTTTGCAGAGGAGGGAGGTTGAGTTTGGATTGGAGTTCGTGCTTGTAGTGTTTGAAGATGAAGATTTGTGGGGTTTTGGTGTGAAGGCAGAAGAAGAGGGCATGGTGAAGAAGAAGAGGTGGAGGAGGAGGTGATGGTGCATGTTAACGAGGGATTAAAAATGGGAACTTTCCTTTAGTACAAGGCTTTGGCTTGGCTTTGAGTACAAACTTGGGTTCGTTTGACTATATCTTCTTTTGTTTTGAACCTCAAATATACTTTTAAATTATATTAAAAATATAACTAGCAAATAATATATAACACTTTTGAGTTGTCGTGAATTATTTTTTTATTCTAAAACAAAGTTTATTATTCATGTAAAATCATGGTGTAAATCATGTGGATATAAAAATAAATAAATAAATAAAAACTCATAATAAAATCAATTATTTTTAATAAAGTTCAATTCAACTTGACACAATAATAGCTTGTATTGAAGCATCAAAAATATAAATAACTAAAAAAACCTCAATCAATACCTATAAAGAGAAGCAAGCGAAAATGAAGTTTAACCAATTCTTTGATGAATTAGAGTAGTTTAATGAAGAACAATAAAGTGTGAGCAAAATCTCTTATACACAATAATAATTTCTAAGATCAAAATCGATAAAAAAAAATTAAATACGAGATAAATAACTAATAGTTAAAATATCTAAAGCAAAGTTGAAAAAAATAATAAACGAGTTCTAAATAAAATAGAAAAAATAATCCTAAAATCCACTTTTAGTTGTCAAAACCAACACAATTCACACAAGATAACTTTTGAACCTTATCGAAAGGACTTTTCAATGGCTGATTAACTTCAATTTAATATAATATAAAACAAGACTTTTGAAATTTTTGGTAAAACCTCAGCCTTATCCAATGACAGAATAAAAAGCTGTGATTGTTAAAAATCCACCTTTAGTTGCCAAAATTAATTAGCTCATATAATAGATGGATTAAATTGACTAAAGTATTATCATTGAATGTTGAATATTAAGCCTCTTTGAGATTCACATTAGCCCAATTACTCTGAATAAACCTATTAATGTATATTTGAACTTGTTTTCCCTTAATCTTGTAATTAACATATTTCAAATAAGGTTTCTCAAATATGTATTTCAATGGATCTATTTTTTAAGTGATCATTGCATATAACTTTGGTTATTCAGTACAAATTTTTATTGGGTTAAGTTGCAAATCATTTAAATATAATTTTAGTGCATCTTGAGAGGTGTTGGCATCATTAACTCTATTTATTAATTTGTTTTCATAAATAGCTCTAATTGACTTTATATAGTTGATCAGGCCTATAATGCATTCATATTTTTATTGTATCTGTTATATTATTATAATATATAATTTTTAAATGTGTTTTTCAATTAAATTTTGCCATCTAAATTGAAGGAATTATACTTTTTTATTTTAAAACTATAATGGTTGACTAATTTTGAAACTTTTTTATTTTTAAAATAACTTGTGTACTTTCTATACTATATACTTATATATCTCAATTACATTTAGAAAATATATAATTTTGTCAACTTGAATTAGAAAAACTTGACAAAATGATATATTGAATAACTAAATGTTTTATAGAAACATAATTGACAAAATAAAAATATATTATAGACTAATATCTTTATAAGATACACTGAATCCTTATTTTTTTTTAAATAATCTATTAGCCGATTAGTTTAGCTATACCAATTTGGTTTTTTATTTTGTAAAATCATAGCTATTTTCTCATTAAAATAGAGAAACCATAATAATAATGAAAAAACTAGAATATTCCTTTTAAACTAATTTAGAGGTAACTTTTAATATATAAAAAAAGTGTAGTGAAATTTTAACAACCCCATACAATAATAGGAAGTTATATATCCTCTTAAAATTTGTTAATAAGGTGTGTTTTAAGACAATATGGTAGCGTTTAATTATTGTCTTGGTATAGAAAAGACATGAATAGCAAAGATAAAGAAAACAAGATAGAAAATAAGACAGAGACATAAATTATACTTGATACTTGATAGTACTATACAAGACAACAATTTTTTTTACTGTTGGTAATATCTCGAGATAACATTTAATTTTATACACACACATATTATTCTTAATACTTGTTGGTGTAAAACTTATATATTTTCAACAAATAATGAGATATATTTTTTTACTTCAATTTATATTGAGTATTGAAATTAATAATATTACAATAATCCTAGGTATAAAACTAAGACTAACTTGACCTAGAAGCTAGACTGGTCTGATTTTAAAAAACAATGGAGAAAAAATTGACTTAACTTGACTTAGTCAGGAAACCAAGCCAGCCCAACATAAAACACTAGTCAAAAACCTGACTAGTCAAGAAAGTCAAAACATGTTGACTTGAGTCAGCGTATAGATAAAATTAGTTATTATCATAGCTTTATATTGACCCTTCTGATTCGTGACTCAAACCTTGCTTTGGGTTGACACTCGAATAAAGATTTAAAACTATGGTAATCATCATTTTTATTTTATGTTGGTCTAGGTCAACCTGTGTTGTTCCTTTTGATAAGTGATATATGCCTTGCACTAGATCAATCTCTAGGTCAAGTTTTGAAAATATGATAATAACTTTTTTATTATTATATTAACTTGGGTCAACATTCAACTCTACTTGTGACTTGAGTCTTACCTTGAGTTAACCCTCATATCAAGTTTTAATATAATAATAATTATTATTTTTATCTTATAATAACTTGGGTTAACCCGGATTAACTTGACCCATGGCTCAAGGCTCAACTAGTGACCTAGGTTTTCCCTCAAATTTAACCCTCGAGTTAAGTTTTAAAAATATGATGATAATTATTTTTGTCATAACATGTCTCACCTATATAATTTTAAAATTAAGAGTTTTTTACAATGATGTTTTACAAATAAATAATAAAAAGTATTATCTCTATGTTTTGGAATGATAGAAACTCACTCCAAAATATTTCAAAGATGAATTTATTTTTATCTATTTATTTATGTTTCTTCAGCCAAATATATTTTTATTTTAACTATCTTTATCATTTTTATTTCAAAACAATAATCAAATGCTATCTAAAAATAAAAATTAGAAAAACCCAGAACATAGATAAGTTTGTTTCTTTAACTATTAGAATAAAAAATGAATCCACTTAAATTTCCAACAATATGTAAAATTATAGAATTGTTAAGAGTTTAGCCCTAGTGGATTTTTAAGTTAAATAGATATTAAACTTGATTAACTTGTTTGATTTTTAGTGATTTGGTTAATTAAATTGTAAGTTTTAAGAATATTTTAAATGGAATTTCAAGAAAAACTATTTTAATAAAAACAATTAAATTAAATTGAAATGATAGTTAACCTAATTTTCTTAAAACCATGTGTGTGTTCATCACGACTCTACTTATCATTAATTTCCATGTAGTTTCTATAAAGAGAAAGTTGTGATCTTGGTGTCTCAATAACTTAATCACATCCTTAATCCTAACTCCACATATATCAATGATAACTCAATTATTGTACTTGAAAGGTCTAACCACAACCACGACAATTCAATACTTCCCACCAGCAACCATCTAGTAGGTGACACAATGGTACAAGCTTGGAACTAAAAGGTTTGTTCCCATTGTAGTATTAAATTCAAGTTTTATAGTTGCTAATATAATGATCACTGGACACTTACATGGTCGTTAACTTCAGGACCCGTGAAATTAATCGAGGTTCGCGCAAGCTGACTTGGACATTTACATTAATATAAAAAAACTCCCCACAAGCTTGGAATTTTCCTTTCCTCCCTTTATTATAGTTCATGCACAACATTTCAAATTGTATGACAAGTGTGTTGATACCATGAACAATGTGTCCATGTGTGCTATCCCAATTGGCCTCAATTCAAAGGGACCAAAGCATTTCCCTGCCATCATTAGATTAGTCCTCCTAATAGTTAGCTGATCGATCATACAGATCCATATGCTTATTAAAATCTTATCATTTTCTTGAAGATGAGGTGAAGGACGTGCCCTTACCATGCACGCATTATATGATTCGACGATCCGAGATAAAAATCTCCACCCGATGTTAAAGCCCATGAAGGAAGTACAGATAGATGGATGATACTATTAGGGTACAACGTATATAGGTGACGTTCTTGATAAATTTGAAAAGCGCACGTGACATCTACATATCTTGAACGTATAAATGGACCAGTGAACAGGCCTCTTACGCCTACATGTGGACCCAATAAAAATTTCAATGACAGGAACAGAGAAATTTTTGTGGAAGAGAACAGTATGCTGAGTAATAGTCACAGCACAAACAACCTGGTCTCTGAGAGAACTAAAAGCAAAAAAATCACAACACTTTTACAAACCTACAATTTATAAAATATAATCTCAGATTAATTTTCATGCAAATATGTAAACAAAATTTGTTTTCGCTACACTATAGGCATATGCTTCATAGAATTACGAGGCGGGCAAGAAAAAATATTTTCAGGATAATTTCCAAACGTACATGTGTGTGATGAACTACTTATCTCGTTTCCAAGAAAAGGCTCACCGGCAGTCCCTTGTAACCTTGTGGCACTTATTTCTTCGGCGTTTGCCCCGGCTTACTTTGGTGGCCTCCCTGGGAATGATAAAAAGAGACAAATCACACAACCATTACTTGAAGAATTCAGTGAGGTATTGGGGAAAAAAAGAAAGATATCAAGGCTAAGCAACAAGAGTAAAACCAGTAGGATTCTTTTGATCTGCGGAATTGGGTGTATTGGTTGGATATAAATTTCAGAATGACGAACCACTATTGATTTTGCAAACGTGTTATGTGAAGCCGTTTTCAAGAAGTTGTACTACAATCATTGAACATGTGGACTAGGGGCTTTTTTATCCAGGTGGCTGTATGGGATTATAGATGAAGCATGCAACAGAATTCAGTGCAAAAAGAAAATGCCCAAGACATGATTTTCACTTACAGCTCCCTTATTGGCTGTTAACCTTCGACTTGATGGGGCCCGTGCTACAGATGAAGCAGCTGCAGCTGCAGCCACACGGATCCTGCAGAGTAATTTAGAAAAAAAAACTGTCAGTTTTGTGGCTGTCTTGGGCACTAAAACTAAATTTCTAGCTGGATCATCTCCAAAATACCTTTTATGGACATCTACATATTCATCTGTTTCATCCACAATCTCCTCCTACATTGTTAAGACTACTATTAGCATACTTGGCATGGATTACGTAAATCCTAGAACTGGAAGGAAAAAAGAAAAACAGAAGTCTCTGATTTACCTGCAGAAGTTCTTCAAATACATCTTCTAGGGTGATGATACCGATTACTTCACCATCTTCAATGTCCTCTGATAGCTGGGTCATTCCTTTAACTGAAGCATCATTACACTGTAAAGAAGGTTGCCTACTTGGCCTTGAAAATCTATCCATATCCACAACAACGCTATCTGACTTCTCATTTTGCATGGACAACAACGGAGTAGTCAATTGGGAGCCCTTGCCAGTTGCTTTGTTTCCTTCATGTTCTTCCCCATCAATTGTTGGTGGAAGGGCCTTACTTTTATCTTTAGCCTTCACAACAGCTGCCATGTGACTGCTACCCTTTTGAAACTCATTCAGTATATCATACAGAGGCATATCAGATGGAACCCTGGAGAAATATCAACACACAAATACTTAGCATATATTCTGTGCTTTGTTCGCGGAGGACACCAGATAAATATAAAGAAAAAAAATTGAATACCGTGGAATTCTTCGGATTGAAACTGCACTAACAGTGGTCTCTGTTTCAGGTCGAACAGTGAGAAGACTTTTCACCTAATTCCAAAAAACAAAATACAGCACATGCAAATCAGTTAATTATGAAACCAGAGTAGCATATATAATGGGAGAAACCTGTCAATATAACTTATGGGTACAATTGATAAATTATATAATGTACAAGGAGATATTAACAGGTTTCCCCAAAATGTAATAGAACACTTATACTTGCAAAAATCTATAATATAGAAAACCCACCAAAAGAAGTCCAATGATATTTTTTGGATTCCCAGAATATACAGGAACTCGGCTATGACCGCGTGCAAGAACTTTTCCCATTGCCTCCCTAAGTTATATGTATTATTAAATAAATATATAAACACAAATGTTTAAGTGAAACACAAGAAAGTGAAAATGCCATGGTAATTCAAATAATTCAGGAACTGAGCAGAACTTACCAGTCCAACTTTGAGTTGACATCTAGGGAGAAAGTTGATTCAATAGGTGTCATAGCCTCTTCAGCAGTCTGGTCAAGTTTATGAATGAAACATAAAACATTACTATGCAAGCTGAAAGAGAATCTCAAGTATTTAACTTGGGCGTGGAATGATAATGAAATAAGCCACTTTGTGAATTATTGGCCAATCTGCACACGCCCCTCCCCCATCCCACCAATTATTTGTCTACTTTATTTAAATACTTGAGCTATGAGGCGTTTGGAATAGGACCCCTTCTGTTATTTTTCGGTAAAAACAATCAATAATAAATATCACATGTTTCTTTAGTTAACCAATTCTTGAACTTGATTGTTTTTAAGGTTAACTAAACTTGATTGTAATTAGATGATTCACCTAAGATTATAACCTGAGCAAAACTGCCTTGCAATAAATTTCCTCAAAACTATATGATTACATCCATAAAAAAAAGATAAAGATAAAGATAAAAAAACTGTAGGAATAGGGGGAAATAGGAATTAAAAATAAATAAATAAATAAATAAAGCAAAATCCACCAGTTTGCATCTCCAAATTCTTCATCACTTCAAACTAAAAATTCTTAAGCATAAAATGATATAAATTTGAAAATCCCATTTTCTGTAATGGATACACAATAAAGCACCAACATGGCTCCAAATATTTGTAAACCCCTATAGGAAAAAAAATCCTTTTTATTGGCATCTTATTACCTCTCGTGTTTCATTCATGAGCTGTCAAATTTGGTGGTGTTGACTAAGATTCAAGGGAAGAAGAACCATAGATGTGACAATGAAAGAAGTATTAGGTTTTTGCTTGGCAGAACAATAATTTAGCTAGTTGTGGGGACATATGATTTTCACATGTAGTTAGACAAATAAATAAATTGGATGGAAGAGGGTCAATCCAAACATCACGTAATTCAAGCATTGGAGTAATAATAAAAAGAGGTGAGGGAGCGTCAATCGAAACACGCGAAAGCTCAAGGGGGGTTGTGCAGATTTTCTGAGTTCATTTGACTTCTGCAATACCTTGAGAAACTTGTGATCAAACTTCCAGCTTAGATATGAAATTCAAATCAACTTAAAATAGAGAAGCTCTCAATGCTTTTTAAGAAGTGAAAGCAAAAGGCAAATGACTACTGAAGACACACACACACACACACTCCCTCCACAAAAGTGATCGCATTTGCCTAACTAGCACATGTTCACTCATCTGAAATGTGAGAATGCAACCAAAAGAAAAAACAAATATGTACCATCCATGATGGTTGTTGCGAAACAAAATGACCAATATCAAAATTTTACAGTGAAGAATGGCAAACAAAGGAAAAAATATACATGCCAATTTTAGATGGTATACCTTTTCGGTCAAATCTAGTGCCCCACTAATAATTGTTGTCTCATCGTGTGTGAGTTCACCACCCTTGCCAGCCTAAATGTATCAAGAAAAATATGTTACATTGCAAAGGAGAAAAGGAAATAAGGATATATATACCAATACTTCAGTAGATTTGGAAATCTTGACACATTGTTAGGTTGCTTAACTTGTTATCTATAGGTACTTTACATTTTAATTTACCTCCTGGCCGTGGATGGAAACAAGGGCTTTTAATTGAGCCCGTCTAAATAATGCTTCGTTATGTCCTAATACACAATCCAGAACCTGTAGCATGACATTTCTTAAGAGTCAGATAATACAAAAAATGAATGTGAGAGGGTAGACTAAATTATCGAAAAAGCAAAAGGTTGCAGAACAAAACAAATGTGGAATTTTTCTATTATTCTGAAAGCTGGAAAAGGCAGAACTTAACAGAAGGCTCATTGTTCAAGTCAGATATGAACAAGTAATAAAGGTACAATTTTGTTTCCTTCTTCAATGGGAGAGGAAAACAATTACATCTTTAAAGCTGAAGAACATGGAAGAAAAGTACAGCCATTCACAACTCTCTATCCTTATTCTGTGATAGCTGTAGCAAACCTCAAAGTCACTAATCATTAATCTAGCTCCACAATTACCATGTTTCTACAGCCAAGACCATACAGGAGAACAGTGAACCATTAAGTGAAAGAAAGATGTAAAGGACCAAAAATAAGAGTATTATCCTGTTACTTGCTAAGAGAAAACTTCAATGCCACCTAGTTCATTCAAAGCCATATGCTGTGATAGATACATGTGTTTATACTGATAACTAAATTATTTTTTGCAAGAAGATGAATTCATACAAAGGAAGCTAGAAAACCTAATCATCAAAGGATAAAATTAAATAATAGGTAAAACCTTGAGCTTGTTTTACTTCTTCTCGTTTTAAAAGGGTATTAGAAATTATCAAACAACTACTGATCCCGCTTTACAAAAAACTTTGAGTTTACTCAATTTCCGCTGTGCTACTTACCTTCCCAATGGGATATGAAATTGGGTAGCAAATTATCATTAAAATTCGCACAAGCCATACGAAATTGGCCCCGACAGCTAGTCCATATCTGGTGCATATTGCTTGTGGAATAACCTGAAAATTAAAAAAAAAAAAACATCCACCTCATTTGAGCCTGAAAAGATTACTATATTTAATAATTTAAGAATAGTTAACAAAAAGGTGATTAAATGAACATAAGAAGACCAAAAAAAAATGTACCTCTCCAAAAGCTAGAACAAAAGTCACGGAAAGTATTATAGCAAGATACTGATTGAAAAGCTTATCCAAGTATATAGGAAGAGCCTGCAAATCAAATCACAATATCCAACTGCTGTCAACAATAGCTAACTAAAAGTTAAAAAGTTCAAGCAGAATACGAATATTCAAGAGAGATGAATTGCGCGATTATCTGCAAATTCACTAAACAGCCTCACTTTCCAAAAAAGAGTTAATCCGGGCACTCGCATTTTCGCAGTATACTTTCCAAAATCTCAAAATAGAATCCCTACCTAATAGTGATTAATCTATAGGGATAATCGTAACAAATATTGTTAGGGTGAGTAGGATCTTCTCCTAATTTCTGGTAAATTCTACATCTCCATGGGTTTTTTTCAACATAAACTCCAGAAAAGATTACCTCCATAGAAGCAGCATTGCAAAGAAGCAGAGTCACCAGAAGCTGGTGCTGTTTTTTAACCACCGGAAGAATCGCAGCTAATAAAATCAAAATCACAATCACAGCAGAATCAAAATCAAACACGGATAAAATGAATTGAAATTGAAAATTAAGAAAGAAAGTTCGAACCAGCTTGTTTTTTCTCGGAAGAAGTGCCACTGCGTTGGAGAATTTCGAGGTCGACAAGACCAAGAGACATGAGGCCTAAGGTAAGCCCAGACATGATACCTGCGAAGAGAACTAGGAAGCAAGAAATTCCTGCGTACACAAACCAGGAGACCGTTCCGTACGGTATTTCGTCTCCGTTTGATTGACCACCTGACACCGACAACATCCTCGTCGCCATCACCGCATTTAGAAGCTGCATCTTTATAATTCAAAATTTATAGATAAATATTATTGATTTGATTTGGTTGTCTGCAAGTTTTCTTTCTTGTTGTTTCTCTGTGAGATCATGAAAAAGCCTAGAGAGAGCGAATAAAATACAAGAAGAAGAAGAAGAATATTCAGCAGCAGCAGCAGGGAAGGTGGCTGATACACTGGATTTGTAGGGTAAACTGTAAATTAGTCCCTTTATTGTTTAGAAACGAATTTATCGATCCCTCATTTGTCAATATTAATTATTTAATCCTTTTCTTCCATTTATATTCTTTTCGAATTTATTTATCAAAGAAAAGTAAATAGATAATATGCAAATATTTATGAGAATAGAAGGGATTTTTAAAATAATCAATATTAAATTAATCATGGTTAATAATTATGAATTACTTTTCAAAACTAATTATCTAATCCCTTAATTAGTATTAATCATGTTTAATGTAATATTCATATTTTTTTTAATGATTTATATTCTCTTAAATATTAATATATTATCATTTTATTTTTTCTTAAATAAATAAATTGAAGAAAAAAAACACAAATGCATGAAACGGACTACATAATTAGTTTTGAAAAAGGATTGATAAACTCATTTCTCAAAACTAGATGGACTAAACTAATATTAGCCGTGTCAATAGCACGTGGCGGCACCACCAGGGCTCTTGCTTAGTCAAATAAACCACATGATTTTGAAATACGAAACGTGTGTGAGATTGTTTTTTAAATTGTTTTTTATTTAAAAATATATTAAAATAATAATTATTTATATTTTAAAAATTATTTTTAATATTATATTAAAGTAATAAAATAATAATAATTTTTCTTTAAAAAAATTTTAAATCATGAAACACCTTTCATTAGCGTTACGGTGGAAGCCCAAGCTCAGCACTCACTTCTTCTCATTATTATTAATAAAATAAAATAAAACAAATGGAGCTACATGCGTGGATGTGATAATTAATAAATTTTATTAAATTATTCTACAAGAAAATAAAGAATAATGGGTCATTTATTAAATTATTCTACAAGAAAATAAAGAATAATGGGTCATACTATATATGTATTTCAATTTGGTAAGTGACAATTTAGTGTATCACAAGCATGTCATGCACGTTGTGAAAAAACATATTTTTTTTTAATTTTAAAAGAATATCTAGGTTCTCTAAAATCTTTTGACGTTGTTATTAAACTTGAAAATATAGCTGTTTTAAATATTTTTTAAATATAAAAATTCTCATTGTAAAATAAATTGGGAGCTATGTATTAATAAATAATAATAAATTGAGACACCTAATCTCATGTTAAATAATAAAACATATATTATGATTGTTAAAGCGAATAAAAGAATCAAAATATTATGTTTATATTTCATGTATACAGATTAAAAAACCGTACATGCATTAAAATCAAGCTCAAAATTATTTATTTTTAAGAAAAAAATACAAAAAACATGAATTGAATCTTTGTGAACAATTTATTATTAGTATCAAAATTTTCGTATTGGATACTTAATGATTGAGACACAAATTATTAAATTTAAATAAAATTTTATAATATTATTTAAGAACCATATCAAAACTAAACAGCAAGTGACACATGTGGACGTGTGTGGCGTCGAAGGGGTTGATAGAGTCGTCAACTAGGTAGTTCGTTCAGGGTCGTTAGGAAAATCCGGTTGTAATAGTCTTATTAGACATCTAAGGGTAAAGATTATGACTAGAAAAGATATTAGCATCACTAACGCACTTTCTCTAAGGTAAACTACATTGTAAGATTTGATATGGTTCAAGGTTTTTATTGCTACAATATTATATATATATATATATATATATATATATATATATATGTGTGTGTGTGTGTGTGTGTGTGTGTGTGTGTGTGTGTGTGAATAAATTTGATTTTTTAAATTTTATTATGGGCTTGTGTGACCAAAATAAACTTACATGGAAGATCCATGAAGATGTCCTAGAATGTTTTATCTATTTTAGAAGGTGGATGAGTTTTTCACAATCCATGCATGATAATGGAAAAAAAATGTTCCAAATTTAAAATTAGTAAGCACTTAGAATAATTCTAGAAATCTCTCGCTCAATATGCAAATAAAAACATTTTTGTGTTAAATAAATAAACAGACACACTCTTTTTTTATTATATTACTCACACCTAATAATTACATGTTTACAAATAAAAAATTCTAATATTAATTTAAATAAACATATAAACATCTAAAATTACAAAATGGACCTACTAGAATTCATAAAATAATTTGTAGAAGTTGTTGGAATTCAGGAACGATGCAGGCGGCACGTGGGTCTCATATGTCGTCGTTACTATTGACATATGAACTTCATACGTCATCTCCTGAAAGCCTAAGAATCAGTTTATCTTCTTTTCATCCCTTTTGGTATTGATGGTGAAGGTCACCCGACCTCCAAAATGAAGGAAAGAAAACACACAAGCACAATAACTTTTAGCCTTTATCTTTTTTTTTTTTTTAACTCTAGTCTTTCTTCCTCGTAGTAATATTGTGTTCCTCCCCTTTTCAAATGTTTGCTATTGTTGTTTTCTGATAGAGAAGTGACGATCATCGAATTTTGGAGGTCATTATCGATGCTCGATGGTGAATGGCGATGTTGGTGAGAGTTGGTAAGGGAAAACATTGTTGTTGGCTGAGGGAGAAATGGTGGTCAGTGACTATTAGAGGTTACTTTAATCACTAGGGTTGTTCTTGTTATTGATTGTGAGCAATGATGGAGACAAATCATGATTTTGGTGAGGGAAACCAAAACAGGAGGTGGTTATTGGTCGAGGGACACAATCGTTGTTGTGGCTAAAAGGAAAGGGGAAATGGATGGGTTTGGAAAATATAGATTAGGTTATTTGGTAATGGGTTTAGGCAGAGGACACAATCTAACTAACGAAAAAAACTCAGGTTCTGGTTACAAGGAATTTTTACATTAAGAGTCCAAGTTAACTCAACCGAAGACACATTCAAATTCTAGTTAAAAAGGATCACCATATGGGATCTCAAGTTATCAAAAAAAAAGGTTTTAGTTAAATGAGATTTCTACATTAAGATTTCAGGTTGACCCAACTTAAAGCACATTTTGGTTCTGGTTAAAGAAAATTAAATGAAGGGCATTAGTTGGATTACAGCTAATGAAGGTTTTTATATATAGTTTTGCTGATGTCGATATTTGTTTCTTTTTAATACACACATATATATATTGTATTGCAAAGTAGTGTAATTACATGTTCAATCACGACCGTTGATCCCGCATCAAGAGTCACGTAAAGCATATTATAGCACCATCAAATCAAATCAGATTTCACGCTTTTGATGGTGATTAATCATGCCATGCCATTGGACGAGCAAGGAAGAGAAAACACGCCTTCGGATGATTCCAATAACCGTTGCATAGCTATCTATGTGCCGAGAAGAAGAAATGCAGGCGCAAATCATAAAATGGACCCCACAATCCACCCTCCAGAGCCTACTCTATCATGATTAATGATGCAGGTGCAGCCCACACCAGTACGAAGCCCTCGCCAACTGTACGGCCCGCCAAATATTGGTACTTAACAACCTGACAAATCGCCCCAAACTATTAGAAAAAAAAACCCTCCCTTTTCTTTTTCTCCTTATTCTCTCCTTTACTAGCAGCACAACTTTTACACAAGGTATCAAAATTGTCTCTCTCGGAGGTAAAAAGACAGCTAATCACACCCTGCCATGAGGCAAATGTTGTAATCGGAATAAGAGATCCGGTATGGCTGATGATGGTGACCTGACCGGGCCTCTATCGAGTGGCTCCAACGGCCATGGTCGGGACAGAGATCGGCTCCATGTTGATCGATCCTGGTGGGATAAGGGGAGGACATACATAGTTTTTGTCGCAGAGAAACTGGTTTACGATCATGGTGCTTGGTGTCGCCACCAGTTTGTCCCAGAGTTTGTCGACCTCCTTTCCATTTCTTTTGAAAACTGGGGTGGCGTTGATTTGGTGCATGTTCCAGTTCCATGCATTATGGAGTTGATGGATTTTCTGTAATTGTCGAGAAGCTAGCATGCAGGTGTTTTCTTTGATCTTATCAATGGCCACGTCGAGAAGCTTTCTACGAGTTTTAGCATCCACAAATGCCTCATTTCGTAGAAAACGATCCAATTCAGAGACCCCAATTGCCCGTTTGATTCCCTGTGAATAATCATTGAAATTACTGGGATCGAACATTTCTCTAACCTCATCGATCAAGCCTGCCTTTACCATCCGATCGACCCGCTCCGACACGAACGAATAAAGCACCGGAATCGAAACATCCACCCAGAGAAAGCAGCATTCATACCTCAATCGAAACTCAGGATCGTCATTCACTAGAGCCTCGATGTAGGAATTTGAGCCGCCGGCGATGATCGGTAGCCGATCACGTATCGTGATTGATTCGACAACAAGTGATGCATGGTGCCTGAAGTCATCGGAAGTGAAATTTGTATTCGGGTCGGCTATGCCGAGTAAATGATGAGGCACGCCGCGACATTCCTCGTCAGTGACCTTGTTGGTGACGATGTCGAGGCCTTTATAAACTTGCATTTTGTCACAGTTGACAACCTCAGCTGGGAAACGGGTTGCTAGGTCGATGGCCAGCCTTGATTTTCCGGTGCCAGTCGGTCCGACTACGAACACGACCTTATCTTTTCGACAAGAGAAAGGTTTCATGCTTAGCCCTCCATGGAAATTCACACGAGGTTGAGGTTCTGCTTGCTTGTAGGTGGTCGAAGAAAGCTTCATGGTCATTGTTGAATCTGATGAGTTGAAATTTCAAGTTAGATAATTTCAACGAAAAAACAACCCCCTCTCAAAAACCATGTACGTATCTGCTCATGATTAGCACAAGCCGGAGAAAAACTCAATTACCCTAAAATATTTGATTTCATGGATCACCATACCTTTATATCATCAAGTATGGGGCGAGCTGTGGAGGAGAATGGGCGAGGCAACCTCTCTTTGAGCAGAGTTCACAGGAGGAGATAGCTATTTTGGAGTAGGCTGGCTGTGCTGATCAACACCACATAAGCTATGCAAGTGTTTATCTGCTATATATACACATATATTTATATATATATAAACACAGAAACACACACACAATTTGAAAATGGATTGTGATAAGAAGCACTATGAGAAGATTATATGGATTTGTGAAACATTGATTATGACATGAGTTATCAATCCGAGTTTTTCTTGGATTTGTTAATTAGCCTGCTTCAGCGTGCGTTATGCGCGGGTATTTATACTATGATCACTATGGTGCCTTTGAAAAAGATACTCAGGCAACTGCTTCCATAAATGTAGTCCTTCGTTAGACACGCGTACTCCTAATTTTAGCATTCGCACTAGCACCTTGGTGGTGGTGGGATATATATATATATATTGATGTTTCGGACTCGCATGAACACAAGAAAGTGTTGCGATATTCATGTATCTTATTTCATGGAGCTAAGAAAGAAGTGTAATGATTTCAGATATAAATAAGATTAATAAATATTTCATTTCACTGTTTACTCAAGTTTTTATGATGACCCCGAGGGTGGGGCGTAGCGGCAAAGGCCCGGGGTTAAGCCATTTAATTGGTGATGCCCGGGTTCGAAGCCCTGCGCTAGCAAAACTGTCCTCGTAAGAGCCTGGATCAGTCGGGGGTTTA
Source organism: Salix exigua (assembly GCA_032356905.1). NCBI lineage: Eukaryota > Viridiplantae > Streptophyta > Magnoliopsida > Malpighiales > Salicaceae > Salix > Salix exigua. Next base: position 847,428 of record CM063597.1, on the reverse strand, counting down.
CACGTGCCCTGGGCCCACTAATGTGCGCTTTCCGGTCCACGTGGTTCCACCGTCATCCAAAAAAAAAAAGTTTTTATGAACGTAGGTGTCCAGACCAGATTGTGTGTATCTCGATTAATCTCATTTGCTCTAAAGTTAACGACCATGTAAGTCGATAGTGACTATCATATTAACAGCTAAATGGAAAGTAAATTTCTTAGTTCCAAACCGATACCACCAAATCATGCTAGAAAATTAATTAAAATTATTTTGTATTCATAGGTTAGTTGTATAATATGGCAAGGCATATCCATCACTCTCCCACCACTACTCAAGCCATTGATATGCAAATATTTCACAAAAAACATCATTGAATCCTATATTTGATGAGTAGTTTTTGCATATGTAGTCAACTCAAAGTAGGGAGGGAGACGTAGTGCCTTATAATTTGATGAAAGAGGATTCCACTTTTTTTTTTTTGGGTGTGTTTATTTTATGTCCCAATAAAAACTAGCACCTACATAAAAAAAAAAAAAAACAATATGGGTGGAGAAGTTGTTTTCAACAAATAAAAGCAGCGGGCAAAAAGAATTTCTCTTTTAGTGGTTTCGATCCCTCAAATAAAATACTTGTTTTTAATTCTGCCCCTCAAAATTTGATTTTAAATTACTATTATATTAGATTTATTACTCTTTTTTATTATTATTATTATAATTAAAAAAAACATATATAAACAGAGAGAATAAATGATGTAAAAAAGCAGTCATGTAAGATGGAATGATAGAAATAGAAGAGGTAGGTGCTCGTAGGAGGAAAACCAAGAGAATTATCGCCTGTCAACATCCAAAGTTAGTGATGATACTGTTTTTATTGATCATTATCCTTAATGATTACAGTGAAATATATATAGTCAACGTGATTTTGGTGGCTCTTCACTGCCCATGTAACTTTAATTGAAAAATCAAATATATTTATTAAATTTGAGTGGCCTCATCTTGGTCTACCATTATTCCTCGCAAGAAATGATGGTGAAATACAAATAATAATACATTAGATACATAAAAATGGAAATATTGTCTAGTTACTCAAAGTCTAAAGGATGTTTAGAGTGTCATTGCGGATATTTTTAAAGTGTTTTTTTTTATTTAAAAAACACATTAAACAATATTTTGTTATTTTTTTTAAAAAAATATTTTTAATATCGGTGCATCAAACTAATCTAAAAATACTATAAAAAATTATCTTAAAATAAAAAAACCCAAATTTTCTCTAGAATTACATTTCAAAGTACCAAATATTTGCGCAGAAAGTTTTATTTGACACTACATTTCAAAAACTTTTAAAAAAAGACATTTTAAAAAATAGAACCAATAAAAAATATTCAACATTATCTAGGGCAACCCACCTTGACAAACAAACCATACATAACGTTCCAACATTGCACGAGAAAGAACATCATGTAGTCACGATCGTACCCTACCTAGCTTTCTCTCTTCTGACTATGATGGCTTGAGCGTGCGTTTGCAGCGCAAAAGGTCATTTCAAATATCAAATATGAAAGCAATTCTACCACTTGGATTAAAAAAAATTATTTTTTAATTTTTTTAAAAAAATGATTTTTTTTATGTTTATTAATAAAATTTAATGTTTTTAGATTATTTAGAAGTGCTGATGGCAAAAATTATTTTAAAAAAATAAAAAAATTTATTTTTAAACGAAAAATACTTTAAAAAACAACTACACTCGCAAACAGAAACTTAATCTAATCTAACTATTACTTGAAAAACCTACCATGGTAGGCGTGAAACATAAATCTATTTCTTTCTATTATCATTAATCGGTTCGAGGGTGTATTAAAATATTATTTGATATTGTGCTTCAAAAATATATTTTTATTTTATTTTTTATAGTGATTGTAGTTTATTTTCATATGATAATATTATAAATAATTTTTAAAAAATATAAGCATGTTATTTTAATATATTTTAAAAAATACTTTCAAAAAACAAGAATACAAACACGTAAATTACCCTCCTATCATCTCATTGCGTGTGTACTAAAACACGTAATTAGACATCAAATCATGCACAAGAATCTGTTATATCAATTTTTATTTTATTTTTTTAGGAATCGCTTTCCTTTTGACATTGACTGAAAAATAAATAAATATAGACCTAGGAAAGCAATTAATCATGAGCAAGTTAATAATGGGGTTAATCATGATCAACTTTTGTTTACAGAACCCATATAAATAGATTTTAATAATAATAATAATAATAATAATAATAATAATAATAATATAGTTATGATCATATAGTTTATTTTTAATGTAAAACACCACTCTACCCTTCTCTTTATGCCTTTTTAAAGCCAACATTAAAAGTTTTATTTTTTTGTCAATTGAAATCCAAATTAAATTAACTATAGAATTGTTTTTCTTAATGTAATTAGGGTTTAATTAAAAATATTTTTAATTAAATAAAATTTGGATTAGGAATGAGTTGAATTGTTTCATACAATTTTTGAGTCTTATGATATCCTAATGGGACTAGGAATTCATTTGATTAAATGGTTTAATTAGACAATATTTCTGAACAAAGATTCTAAAATAATAAGAGTTTTTTTTTTAAGTTGGAAAATTTTTATTTAATTAATTATAAAATAGTCTATGATAATTATATTTTAAGGTCTTAGTCCTTACCCCTCCAGATTTAAATAAATAGTAAGCAAAGAACAGAAATCATTCATTTCTATATATATAGGAATATGTAAACAGAGGAGAAAAGGGTAATTTTAAATATTTAACCAGATCGGTCATCCACAAGAAAAAATGTACAAATTATTTTAAGATCTTGGTTCTCCCTTCAATAATTTGTTGACTACATATAATAATAATAATAATAATAATAATAATAATAAATAAATAAATAAATAAATAAATAATTATGCTGCTAAGAGTTGAAGGAATTCCTATTGCTGATGGCATGACAGGGCCTTATTGGGCCTATACTAGAGGGACCGCTACAAGGTTATTATTTACATATGATGGGCTTCTATCCAATTGAAAAGCCCAAAGTAGAGCTGTTGGAATTTGGAAGCATTTGGAAACACACAACCAAATTCTCTCTCGATTCCAAAAACAGTAAATGGAAATGAATTAATAATAATAATAATAATAATTCTGATTTTCAGATATTTGGAACCTCGATCAAGGTAATTTATTTGGATAAGGAGAGGTGGAAACTTGTGGGTTTTTCATTTCATCAAATTAATATAGGAAAATCAATTTTTAAAATTAATAACCTTTAAAAATTAAAAAAGAAATAAGTTAGTGTAGATTGTTTTCTTATGAATTGAAATATTTTAACCTGCATGAATGAGTTTCTTAACATTATGAAAGCAAATAAGTAATATTATTAAAAAATTAAATAATAATTGAAGTATACATAATATAGAGAGATGGAAATTAATCGTTTTTTAAAAGGATGAGGGGGTGATGATTGAATGATAAACAAAAACGTGTATTTTATTTATTTATTTAATATTTTTTAAAAAAGATTATTTTATATTCTCATAAATGAATTGTATTTTCTATATTATTAGCAAACACAACTCTACTTCCATATTTTTTTTCACTGTATCTATTTTGTCTCATTTAACTTTGTATTTTTCTAAAAAAAAAATAAGCAAACATTACATGGAATGTCATTTTCAGGTTAAAGGTCGAGAATATAATTATGTGGAGGGAGCTCCAGTACACACTTTGACATTTGTTTTTTTTGATAAACATGTTGTTTGAGCCAGCTTACGCGCACCGCAACTAATCTTAAATTCATTGAATATTCTGTAAAATCAGCGAGCATGTAAGACACCGCTGAGGTGACAGACATTCATAATGAGACTTGAAACCTGATATAGAGTAAAGAAAAAATCGCTAGGCTAATATCTACAGTATCTTTTGATTCACTGCTGGTGTGTATTTAAAGAAAAGAAACAATGGACGGTGGAGATTTGATTGTTTAGGTGGGCAGATAGTCGGTAGATTTTATTTTTATTCCTGTTTTGGGTTTTGTCAAAATGACGTCATGTTTTTTTTTTTTTTTAGGGTTATATTTCTTGTCAAAAATTTCAATGCTTGGTTTTGCTCCACGCATGTGTTTTTTTTCTACAGTAAAAAGTTTAATATAAAAAAATACCATTGTTTTATTTAATAAATTCCAGTAAGAAAATCATATGCTAATTCACTCGATATAGTTCATTTATTTTAGTGGATTCAAAGTCAACTTTAATAACTTGTAAAAATATATTTTGATTCAGAATAAATATTCAAAATGATATTTTTTAAAATAAATATTGAAATAAAAACATGTTATATTGATTTGGATCAACCCAAGTTACTTATCAATTTGCGTATTGGTTCTTAAGACAATGATAATCTTAATTAAAACAAATTATTAAGCTTAATTTTCAATAAAAATAATGCTAAATGAAGAAGTTTTAAACATTAATTAATAAAACAACAAAAACATTACTTGAGTCAACCGTTCATATATACCAAGCTCACAACCCAAGTCATGAGACCAAGATGATATAAAAGTTGTTTGGCATTTTAATTTTTTCTTATTTTAAATGAACATGTTTGTGTGTTTTTAGATCATTTTGATGTGTTGGTGTCAAAAATAATTTTTAAAAAATAAAAAAAATATCATTTTGATATATTTCGGCATGAAAAATAATTTAAAAATTAAATAATCAGATAAATTCATGAATAAATCTAATGTTAAAGTGTGAAATTTAAATTTCAGAAACAAACTCATTGGCCAATAAGTGATTGCCACGCGCAACATCTCCACCGAAATTATTTCAAAATATCAACGATCCGAACACGGTTTCTTTTTTCCATGTTCTCTGATGCAGAAGACAGCACGAGAAAGATTCTCATAAATTCTGCAGCGGACGACACGTGGAGGAGGGCACATGCCAGCTCAGCACAGCAGCTACTGCGACGGTGCATTTTCCACCGCATGTTTCGCACCGGCAGCGGACATTGATAATGGATCCCTTGTTCTGTCTCTGTTGAAATGTGGACCGAGATTAATGGATCTCGATCCTCGCCACCTTGCATCAATGGCAGACAGCAAATCCATCGAGTGTTTGAAGTATACTTGGTTTTCATATGCGATTTCACTGAATTATATTGAAATTTGATTTTTTTATATTTTAAATAAATATATTTTGAACATCAAGACATCGACATGAGTGATAAACACATATTGTTTTTATTTTAAAATGCAAGAAATTAATCTACATCTTGAAATTTGATCAAGCTATTTGGAAAGCGCTTTAGCTCAATCGAGCGCCTTGTCTATATCATCAACTTTTCATCAAAATTTGATTTTTTTTTATATTTTAAATAAATATATTTTAGTATTTCTATATTATTTTGATAAGTTGATATTAAAAATAATTTAAAAAAAATTATTTTGATATATTAATGACAAACAACAAATTTATCGAGTTTAATATAGTTTAATATGATATTTTGCATTAAAATTTGATTTGTTTTTATATTTTAATATGATATAAAAAAAAGTATATTTATCATGGGACCGTTACAGTCCAAAAAAAACAGGTCACGTGACACTAGCTTTCCGGGGCACCCACCATGCTTCACAATTGAATACCAGCAATACCCCTCCTCCGTCACTGACGAATGGATGCCCCCGACCTCCCAGTCGATCACAAAGACGCCGATGCCATGGTGGTAGATTTCAGCAACACAACAAGGGCCTTATGGTCAATACATATATGTCGTCCCCGTCCATTTTGGCCGGCCCTTCCAGCGCAGGATTCCGTCCCGTTTAATTCAAAGTCATTTTCTTATTATTCATTATACAAAAGACTTTTACTTCTTTTGTTAATACATTTAAGCCCTGTCTGGTTTCAAAAAAATATGTATATATTTATATTTTTAGATTGTTTTTACGTGTTTATGTTATTTTTTTAAAATAAAATAATTTTGATATATTTTTTAAACGAAAAATATTTTAAAAAATAATAACAAAAAAAAGCAATAAATTGGTATCCACATTACATCATCAAACCTAAGAAAAAACAAAAATCAAAACAAGATCAGGTTGGAAGATTTAATACCATAAATTTAGATTGAAATATAGAATAAAAAACCAATAAATCTCTTATAAAACATAGATAAAAAATAGAGTTAAAATATAAAATAACAAAAAGAATTAACCTTTAAATTTAAAAAGAAAAAAAATAATTAATTTCGTCCATACAACACTAAACTGTCCTTCAAGTCAACTATGACGTAGATAGCATTGATATTTCTCTTCTAGTCAATCAATTTCAATATTATATAATAATTGGTTGTGTTAATTTTTAAAGTGTTTATAGTATTGAAATACATCGAAATAATATTTTTATTTTTAAAATTATTTTGAAATTAACACATCAAAATATCTAAAATACATAAAATATATTAATTTAAAATGAAAAATAATTTTCTTTATGATGAATAATTAATTTGATTTTTTCAATATTTTTGTCAAATAGGAAATGCTGTTCAACATCTCTCTCTCTCTCTCTCGTGATATATATAACGGGGAATTTATTTGAAGTGCTGAATTTGCTACGAATAATAGCAACATTGCCTTTTTTTTTTGGTTGACAGAGAAATTTCAGCTCGAAGGGGCTTCCAATAATAGTAATAGGCAAGGAAGCTTACACCTCCTCCTCTGTTTATCTTCTCGAGAAAATCGAGGCTCAGAACCAGATTAAGTCTTTCATGGTGTGTCGTGAAATTTTCTAGCTGTCGTCGAATAATTATCTCCCAGACAAGAATCTTTACTTGTATGCTACTTGTTTTTGACAGTTTTCTCTCTCCTGTTTATTTTCATAGCAGATATGCCTGAAAAGGGAGAGAACCAATCATGCGTGCTTTACCGTTCAAGCTTTGTGCTTCAATGGCGTCTTCACATGCTTACAGGTTTTGCTTTCCTTGTCATGATTGTTGTTTGGAGCTTGGATGGCGTTACCATTAAAAGCGTCGTAAAATCAAGAAGGTTCACCAAGCAATATTTGACCATGAAACCTCACACACAACACCCTCTCACAAATCTAACAGAGCAGCAGCAGGAAACCCTTCAAAACTTCTCTTCAATCACAAAGAACATCACAGCAGATTCCCCATTAGCCCAAGAGACCAACGGCAGTAATACCGGTGCCCCTCCTGGTTTCAACACTGTACCAAACAACGACAAGAATGTTTCTTTTCCTCAGAGTCATTCAGATGGAGTTTTGGAGGATCCAGCCACAGGAAGGCATCAACCAGGTGGTAATGTGAAATGGGTATCAACTGAATTGGAGCCAAACTTGACTACATTTCTTCTTTCAAGGTGGTTAGCTCCTGGAGGGGAGCCTTGTAGAGAGTCACGTACAGTGGAGATCGTGATTCCTGGATTGGATGGTAAAGATTCGATTGAGTTGACAGCTGGTGATCGTCATGAATTTGGTTTTCAAGCTCTGGATGGGTCCAAGAATCTTGTTTGTTTAGGTGGAGATTATTTCGAGACCGATCTTTCAGGGGAGACATGGAAATCAAGGCCTTTAGTCAGAGATTTTGGAAATGGGTCTTACTCTATTTCGCTTCAAGTTCATCCTGATTTTGCTGGTGATTATAATCTTACTGTTATTTTGCTCTATAGGCATTTTGAAGGTCTTAAATTTTCACCGTGGAGGTTTGCGTTTGATAAACAATTGCGTAAGTTTCAAATCAAGTTTGTTAAAGGTCACACTCATTTGCCAAAGATTGAAACTTGTCAAAAATCTGATTTCATTAGAGATCTGTGGTTAGGAAGGTGGACCAGATATGGTAAAAATGACGGCTGTCAAATTAGTAATGATGGCCGGTACCGTTGTCTGGCGCCAGATTTTCCATGCCAAAGTCCTTGGTGTAGTGGTTCTTTAGGGTTATTAGAGAGTAATGGCTGGGTGTATTCCAGTCATTGTTCATTTAGGCTGTTTTCAGCTGATTCTGCTTGGAATTGCTTGAAGAATCGGTGGATTTTCTTCTGGGGTGATTCAAATCATGTTGATACTATAAGAAACATGCTCAATTTTGTGCTGGATCTGCCTCAAATACCATCAGTTCCCAGACGGTTTGATATGAATTTTTCAAACCCCAACGATGCATCTCAGAATGTTCGGATTACTAGCATTTTCAATGGCCATTGGAATGAAACACTGAATTATGAAGGATTTAATTCCTTGGCGGATGAAGGATTTAGGAATTTGTTGAAGAAGTACTTCTCTGAGGACACGTTGCCAGACACTATAATCATGAATTCAGGTTTACATGATGGCGTGCATTGGCGAAATTTGAGATCATACACGGCCGGAGCTGACTATGCAGCATCATTCTGGAAAGAAGTCATGGACTCGGTGAGGCAGAGAGGATTGGCAGTTCCACATATCTTTTACCGGACAACGGTAGCCACTGGTGGGTATGCAAGGACACTGCAGTTTAATCCGAACAAGATGGAGGTATACAATTGGGTTGCTTTAGAGAAATTTAGGCAAGCTGGGTTGGTTACAGGGGTGATAGATGACTTTGATATGACTTTTCCATGGCATTTTGACAATCGGTGCAATGATGGAGTGCACTATGGCAGAGGTCCAGCCAAGATGAAGTGGAGGGATGGTGAAATTGGCCACCAGTATTTTGTAGATCTCATGCTGGCTCATGTGCTGCTCAATGCTATGTGTTCAAAATAGCAAGTGAAGGAGGTGGTTGATTTATTCTTTTGGCTGTCTATAAACAGTGAGGAGAGCTGCTGCCAGCTTTGCAGAACTTGCCAGTGCAAGGAGTTGCCACCTTTGCAGAACTGGCCGGTGCAAGGAGTCGCAGGCAAAGTTAAAAATTGCTGATGATATGGGCTGCGGGCATTTGGAGGTAAATTCTAGACGTAGTGATATTCACATGTTGGTACACACCACACTTTCGGGTAGGGTTGAGATTCTTTATTTGTTTATAGATGCAATGTTTTACAAAGGTACATTATGAGATTTTTGAAATCTGGAAAGACAGTACCTACAGAATCTATTATTATGTTCTGTTGTAATTATTACGTATATTTGGTAAGAGTTCAGTGTTTTGTTTTAAGAAGCTCAGTGTCATTGCATTGTTGAAACCTGCAGTTCAGGCATCATAAGTGAGTTTGCACTTGATTTAGCAGTTTTCTGCAATTGAATTGTGCAAGCAATCTACTTCAAGGTAATCCAGCAGCTGTTTTGTGTTCATTAGGCCACTTAATAGCAGTTGGTTTATAGGAACTAAGTGTTTCAGGTAGAATATAGCATTGTCAGGTCGCTCCCAACTCCATCTTTGACAGAAACTCATGAGCGAAATCTTGATAAAAAAATCATTTTTTGGAATGGTAATGTGTTTTTTTATTGCTTTTAGAGTTGTTAGTTGTTGAGTTCTTGAATATTATACATGCAATGAAAACAATATAACAAAATTAATTGGTGGTACCTAATATCCTGATAGATAATCTAGATTTGTTTAAAGATTTATTAACAACTTTAAATATTATATATGCAATGAAAACAATATAGCAAGGAGTACGTACCTAGGATCCTGTCAATCAAAGATTTATTACTTGAAGATGTGATATCCTCCTACTTTAAATATTTTTTTACCACAAGTTCAATTGTTTAGTCCTCAACAACAATCTGCATAAATCTCCAGTGAGAAATCTATTAAATCTCTGTTTAGAAAAGAATAATTGCTATGTCTAGACAATCTCTTCTAAAATACGAGGTGTAGCTTTATAAAATTATCATATGACAACTGTTGATATGCAGAAAAGAAGATGGCATGTTCTTTATTTATATTCTTCTTCACTCTTGTTCAAGATGTTTGTGGCATTGGAAAACGACTTCAAATTCATAGGATTGGATTTCCAACAACTGTAGCTTGGCATTTGCAAAAGTGCATCCTTTTCCTCGGTAGATAAAAGCGAGAGAGCATTTCGAATTCGAAAAAACTTTGTTGAACTTGGCTGGCTATCTATGGTTTATTGATTCTCACTAGTCAATTTGATCAAGACGCCTTTTACTTTCGGTGGCACTATAATATACAGCTTCACATGGCGTGTACTCGTTTATTGAGGAAGGAAAAAGAAAAAGCAAAAGCAAAGAGATTTCCATAATCCAGAACTGATTGACTTGGTTGAAATGCAGAGAGAAGTGAAAATGACCTTTTGGGAGTCTTTTGGCAATCTAACACCATGATTTTTGTTTAACTCACAAGCATGTATATGTATAGCTGGACTCGGGAGATTGTACAACAATTCTTGAGTTTGAGTTACAATGATCCTCTCTTGTAAAAATTTGAGATAATCAATATTTTATTCATTCTCCTGGACCTATAAAATATACTTTCCAATAGAATCCCAAAAAATATATATGTATAGCTGTTGTGTGTACGACAGCTTCCTTTAGCAGAGCAAGTTCACGTTACAGTAATTTCAACTAATTTGATTAACATGTATCTTCTTCGCGTTGGACCTCAATGTATCTGCTACAGCTGCGCAGTATGATCTCAGAAATTGTCAGCAGAGAGAAGGAATTTCCGCAGTGAAAATCACAAACCAGGATGCAGGGGAGAGCAGAATAAATTCCAAAATTAATAGCTGATCTGATCTGGGAACGAACAATGCAATAATCCTAGACTGTGAGGTTACAGCATGCAGTTGACTGATAACAATTTCTACAATATTCAATTATGCATGGCATCAGTTGAAGAAAAAAAAGAAAGGGTACTTCATGGTTAAATAAATTACCAGTAACAGAACGACAAAAGCAATTTGCAAATTGAAAAAAATTATAATGATCTTGGGTTGCTTTTGAAGACTAGATGAGACAGCTTGGCCGTGCATTTGATAGTCTTTAAAGTCCTTGTTCGACAAGAATCATTAAATTTAAATAAATATATAATTGTACAAAACAAAAACAGGAGAGAAAGAAGCAGCAGCAGCAGCTGCTAAAGATCAGAAAAGGGACTTAAAATACAAAATAAATAAATAAAAGAAGCTCTCCTTCGCCTGTAATTATTGTCATCGAACACAAAACAATCACAGTTTTTACTCAGAAATTTGACTATTAGGTGAGGTGAGGTTAGACAGCGTTTTTTCATTTCATTTTCTTTGATGTTGAGTAGTATAAATAATAATAATAATAATAATAATAATTTATTGATAATATAAAGGTCAAAACTTTATCAGAAAAAACAGAAAACAAACAAATAACCCATCTTCACATCCATTTTCTTTTGGTTTCCCTGAAACGACAAGAAATCTGGCAAATCTTGGAGGATTGAGAGCTCGCTTGTCGTTGAAGCAAGCAATATCAGATTGCCAAAACGACGACGAAAATTGTCGACGTTGGCGTTTCAGGCTTTCCTCTTCTATGGCTGCTTTTACATGGGGTTCTCTTGTTAGGATCACTTTCTTTCTTCTCCTTATTGCCGCTGTTGTTTTCGGCTTCTTCACTCTCCCTGTTGAAAAGGTTCCATTTTTCCACCCGGGTTTCTCCCACTTTTACCTTTTTTTTATGATGTGTTTTTTCTCCTCTTTTGAGTTTGATTTGGAGTTTTTGGTTGATTCATCGCGTATTGTGGTTTTCTGCATTAGGGTTGTTTGGTGCTTTTGGTGAGGATGCATTTGTGGGTTGTTAGGTACAGTTATGGTTCTGCTAGCCTTTCTTTGAAGTTGAACTTACTGGAGTGCGTTTCTGTGCAATGTGATTGTACCCCAGATGCATTTCCATGTAGCGATACGTAACTTTGAACTAAACTGATTCTTTATTCAGTGTTTAAACTAATGGGACACTCCCTGGTTTTGTTGTGGGCTGATCAGAGACAAATTAAAATGTGTGTTTGTTGTTATGGTTAAGGTTGCGTATTGATTCAGATTATTTATGTAACTGTAACGCAATCTCTATTCTCTCTGCTATCATCTCAGTGTGGCTGTTAATTTTCATGTGGGGAATGTGGTGAAGATCTATTGCAGTGAAAGGACTTTATTCTGAAATACTAGACTCGTTGTTGCCTTACTTTAGTGAATATTTTACAATGTGTCATGCCCCAAGTTTCTTGCATTGGGCGTCTATGTCCCGTGATCATGAAAGTGACCCCGGCTAGCACTTTTGGCTGAAGAACTATGGATTATAGGCCTATAGTATTACATCGCGCTGATAATGAAGGAATGTGCATCAAGTATGTTTGAATTTGTGTATTTGTATCAACTTAAGAGGTTTTCCTTGCAGATTTTGAAGGATTTCTTGTTATGGGTCCAGCAGGATCTTGGACCTTGGGGTCCTCTTGTACTGTAAGTCAATTTTATACACCCAATCTTTGTTGCGTTTTTTTAATTAACTTGATATTAAATTGTTTTCCTCCTTGATTTCCTTAGCTGACTGTGCATGGCCATGAATAATTCCTATACTTGTTCATTGGGAAACCTTTGCCTCTTGATTTATTAGCTTGTAATCAGTCACCTGAACCTTTATGTTTATAACCCCCTCCCCCCTTCTTCTTCAGCACTGTCACAAAGTACATCAAAAACAGAAACAACTGACCTTCCATCTCACTTTTATTTGGCAATTTGCAGGACCATTGCATATATTCCTCTAACAGTCTTGGCTGTTCCAGCATCAGTGCTTACTGTGAGTATCGATAATCTCTCTGGTGTTTTTGCCTGCTTTGTTGTCTTTTCTTAATGTTTGAAACAACCAATTATTTGCTTTGTTTGTCCTCTAACTTCTCCGCTCCCAATTTTTTGACTTTGATCTTTCTCCAACTGCTTATCTTCAAGCAGTCATGGAAGAAAATCTTAAATGTATAAGATCTAGCTCTCTTGTAACTTGGTCTCCATTTTCAGCTTGGTGGTGGATATCTTTTTGGGTTGCCAGTGGGCTTTGTTGCTGATTCTATTGGTGCCACTGTTGGTTCCGGGGCAGCGTTTCTTCTAGGAAGAACGGTAAGCTATTAGACTCTTACAGTGGCATACACTTCCTAGTTTCAGCAGCATAATATTCATAGAAGGAGAAGAAGATTGTCATTTTGTTATTTAATCTTATGCTAACCGCTCATCAAAGCTTACTTTTGTTGTTTATAGAATACCATTAATGGCTTGGGAAAAAAAAGGAAACATATATTTCTTGTTATGTACTTCAATTTCTTTTTGGTGTTTAATTCTTAGTAGCTTTTCTACGTTTGATGCTGCAAGTGAGTTTTTAAGTTATATCTTATTCTGATGCCTTCAGATTGGGAGATCTTTCGTTGTCTCTAAGCTGAAGGATTATCCAAAGTTTAGGTCAGTTGCAATTGCAACTCAGAAGTCTGGCTTCAAGGTTTGTTTATTTCTTAATTGTTACTCAAAACTCCAGCGATTTTGTTTCAACATGTATTTGCAAGTTCCATGTTTTTCCTTTTCTTTCCTGCCCATTGAATTCTAATTTTGCTGTAACTCTTCTCTGAAATCTCTAAACTTTCTTATTTGGTTGCACAGATTGTTCTGCTGCTTAGACTTGTTCCTTTACTGCCCTTTAACATGCTGAATTACCTGCTTTCTGTCACTCCTGTTCCAATAGGGGAATACATGCTGGCTTCCTGGATAGGAATGATGGTATGCTCATTCATCCAACAGTACTACGTGAATTTGTCTTAATGCCACTGTGCGATGCAGAAGTTTTGCCTAAGAAATGACATGTATTTAAAATGCTGCAGTGCGATACAAAAGCTTTGTGTATTTAAAATGCTGCGGTGATACAAAAGTTCTGCTATGAAATGCCAAATATGTATTTAAAAAAAGAAGTTTATTTTCTTGTGAACAAATTGAAAGATGGTGCGGGTGCTTGATGGGCCCGTCGAGCCATGTTGAAGTGACGCGGTCTCCACTTTGCTTGCCCCCCATTTGTTATAAACTATAAAGCATGTTTTGCAACGTTTAATCCTGGCATGTTGTGCACTGCTGAAGATTGTTTGGTGTGAAAATTACTGACCAAAGGGAGGGAGTCCCAGCCCATAGAAGAATGACTGACATTATAATGGGCGACACTTAGATGACTTGTTTAAACAACTGTTATGCTCAGTGATCTTATTAAGCTAGAGCGACCAAACATTTCAATTGCTGGCTAGTTTGTCTCAGAGTAGATCCAGAAAACAAAGAGAAATTGGTGTTTAAAAAAATGGTGTAAATCTTCCCCAAAAATGTCATTACTTATTATGCTAGCTCACAAGATGTTCATGAAAGAATTTAATTGAGAAGGTAGTACTTATTAGAGTCATGTCACAGCATCTAACATGGTATTTCTTACAGCCAATAACGCTTGCTTTTGTATATATTGGAACAACTCTCAAGGATCTTTCTGATGTGACTCATGGGTGGAGTGAGTTTTCAACTACTCGTTGGGTAAACACCCTCTCTTTTCCATACATGCTCTTAAGTTTTCGAGTCATTTTCTCTTTTCCATATATGCTCTTAAGTTTTCGAGTCATTTTCTCATATGTATGTCTACATGGTTTACTTTTCTCCTTGTTTTTAACCACCGCTTCATCTGTAGTCTGATATATTTGTGGCTCTTTTACTGTGGATGTAGGTGTTTATCATATCAGGCCTTCTTTTATCTGGTAAGTTGCAATGACAAGCCAGCATGCGTCCTGTCTAATGAAAACATAGCCATTAATTTTTAAGTGCCAATTATAACTCAGGAATCAGTTATCAGTTTTGATTATGTAGACATTTTGTTCAAGATTTGAGAACAATGAGGGGATAACGCTACTCAAAGGAGTTGGTGACTTTCAATATAAATGAAAGGAGCTAAATAGAAGTGGACACAGTGAAAGTTGTTCCTTTGTTTGTCGGGGCTTCTTTACTGAAATTGTCAACTTGTGAAGTGCCAGTTATAATAACTACATGGGATTTGTTTAACAAGTTGGATCCTACAGCCATTTGAAATGAGACTTTGACCTTGAAGGATAGTGAGGAAACTTATGGGAGTTTAAAGTAGCTAGCGATTGTCAATGCATATCAAGGAGTCTAATGAATTTAACATGTGTGTTGTCTAGCTGTCTCCATGCTTGCATCTTCTCACCATTTAAGTGATAATTGAATGGGAATAACGTAGTGATTTGATGACCTGATAAAGAAAATGATGTGAAACAAAAGTAACCAGCCCGAAAAAAAGTGCTCTAGAATTTTTATTTGTGAAACTCTACTTCAAAACTATCTTTCTGACGCATGCGAGTAAAACTTTACCTGACCAGTGATTTTCTATCAACCTTCTCAGTCTTTAAATTTATGAATGTTAGATAGTTGCCTTTAGAGAATTTGAATGCAGCAACTACATCAAAGTCTTAATCCCAGATTGAGAGAAATTGAATAGACATTGTGGCTGTAGTATCTATCATGGATTACTTCAATTTGAAAGTCGTTTGTCCTCTTGTCATGTCTGAACTATGACTGTATATATAATTTTTACTGTTTTTCTTCTTCTTTTTTGCAGTGGTCCTAATCTATTGTGTCACTAAAGTCGCCAAGTCTGCCTTGGATAAAACTTTGGCCGAAAATGAAGATGTAGATTTCATTTTGGCCTCGTCTCAATTACCTATTGTGGCGGATACTCTTGTTAATCTGAATCAGCCTCTTATTATCAAGATCGAACCATATGAAGACAAACATGAAAAGTGAAATTCATAATTCGTGTAAATTCTTTTCCTATCTCTTTGATGGGCATGCTCTATTTGATAGTTTACCTCCAAGTGCCTCTCATCTGTCATTCGCATGTCTGTACAGTCCTGTCTCTCTTTTTTTATATATATATATATTTATAAAAACAAGGTTAAAATAAACAAAAATGTAGGTTTGGATTGAAGAGGGTTTTTGAAAATGTGTTTTAAAAGTGTTTTTGAAAAAAAATAAAAAAAGTTATTTATATTATTTTGCTTAAAATTGTTTTTTTTGTGTTTTCAAATTGTTTTACTGTGATGATATCAAAAATAATTTATAAAAAATAAAATAAGAATTATTTACATATGCTGTCTTCTCTAATGGGATTAAAAATCACTGAAGAATGAAAGAATCGTTGTTTTTATGCATTTTACCGCGTCCTTGTAATGGATATGCTGTCCTTCCCATCCACCTGCGTAATTCTCTGTTTTGTCATTATTCAGTCTCCTATCATGTTTGGGACGTACAGAGCATTAAGAAAAACTTCAGCTGAATATTCCTCGTAAGTACAAGCCTCTCTATCTGTGAAGGAGTGATGGGTTGGAACTTTTGTTTTCATAATTTATCTATTACCTGCAGTGTTCTATCGTTAACAAACATTATGAACATCCGAATTTCCTAAAGAAATGAAGATCATGCAAAGCTGGAGTTCCTCGGATAATCATATTCTTTTGACAGTAAACTGATTCTGATAGTTCTACATGGTTGCATGTTTCTGTGTTTGGTTACGTGGGTTAAAAAGTGTTTACAAATTGTTTTTACCTGAAAAGACATCAAATTAGATGTTTTTTTTTTATGGTCTTGAAATCCTCATGATGTTTTTCCAATTCAAATGCACTTTATAAGGATTCCGAGCTGCCGTGCCAACTGATTTGAAATTCAAGGGTGTTCTTGATGGAAAAGGTTACCAGCATCACCAGTTAGAGGAAGGGTTTTCTTAATAATACGTTAACTACACTTTATTTTTTTTGGATTCGAGGAAACATTATTTACTGGAAAACGTATTTTATGGGTCCAGGTGAGTGAGTAAAACCCCGGCTGTCCCAGATTCTTACAAGAAGTACACGTCCTGACTCAAACTCGAGACCTATTATATAGATCTCAAGCTCTTTGCCGCCACGCCACATCCCATGACCACATTAACTACACCCTTCTTATGTGACCAAGCACAAACCAAACAATTGATTGAAGTAGGATGGAAGATTCCTGGTGCTTGAATAATGCGGTTGTTGGATATGATCCGTATTGTGGTCAAGGTAAAATCAAGTACTACCTGGAAGTTGTGGCATTTGTTGAACAGTAAACCCCATTGTTGACAGAAGATCGGAAATACTGTTTGATTAGCATAATTGGTGGTGTTATCTGTTTATGCAGCAATTTGTATGGCCTGCTGCTGAGAAGCCATGGTCCCCATATGGTGCGTTGAGATCCAAAATCAAAGGTAACATTTTCACATATTAAAATGCTTTAGGTTAGAAAAGTTTGTTCGAGACTTGAACAGCAGGAAACCCTAAAGCAATTCCAATGATGAAAGGTGAAGCAAGATCACATGCAGCCTCATTATGAAAAAAAAAAAAAACTTAAATGCATTGTGGGTTCCATTGGCTCTGTTTATTTTTCTTACTTTCCCCAACAAACGATAGAAAAGCCAGACACTGGGAATTTTTCAAGCTTTTGTTGCCATATTTCATCAGCAAAACCTCTTTTTCGAGGACCCCACAATCTAAGCATCACAGCCATCGATTCTAGGCCAAAACCTCAGAAAAATTCTGGTTCTATTTTCTTATATATGAAGCATGCACAAACCTAGCTAAGTGAACGGCTCTGAATATCTTTTTTGGCAGATTTTATGGCGACCAAACATTTCGAGAGCCTGAGAGGAAAGCTTGCAGGTTTCAGCATCTTCCCAATTAGGGGCTGCATCAATGGCTGTCGTGACCCAACACAGACATCAGGATTTGGCAGCAGCGTCTGGAACCTGAGTGACAGGCCAGTTGAACTGCAGATAAGGGTTGGATCGATACTGAAAAAGGTGCACACTTTGAAGCCAGGTTCTTCAAAAAGACTAAAATGCAAGAGCATATACAAGACCTACATGCCCGGCAGGAGTGGCGGTGCTAGCGGCGGAGGCAATAAGAACTTGCTGTATTACTACGATGAAGCGTTTCACCCCTACATCTGGGTTCATGACACTGGAGGTGATTTCTCCAGAATGGTCAAGCAGCAGTATATTAGCCTCGAGGACCTGAGAGATTACTCTGAGATCAGAATTTTCAGGGATCATCAAAGAGGCTCCATATTGGTCCGCAAGAAACCCAGGCCTGATTTTTGCTGATTTTTCGTAGAGTTTATATGGTTTGTGCTGGGTGGTTCGTGGAAATCTGAGCTTGTTTTCCTGTCCACATCCTTAACATTAATTTCATTTTGTCTTGCCTTTTAATTAATTGTGTGTCTTGAAGATTACAGATTGTGTTATCACATTACCACAGAGTATGCTAAAGAATGTTAACGTATTAGCGAAGCCTCTTTTCTTGCTTCTCTGATCGGTTCAGTCTGCGAGTGTGTTTGATGTTGTTTTTTAAAGTGTTTTTCGTTCAGATTTGTATCAAAATAGTGTTGTTTTATTTTTTGAAAATAATTTTTGACATGTGAAAATATCTAAAAACACCTAAAAAATTGAATATTTCTTAAAAAAAACATTTTTCAAACAAAATCCTAAATATATAAGAGTTTCTCTTATAGGATGATATTATGGAAGAGGAAGGAGTTGAAGAATACATGTACATTAGATGTTTCATTGGCTAACAACATTGAAAATCAACATGTTGTCGAATATATGTTTGCCCAAAAAAATTATAGGATTGATGCACAAGTAATTTTATTTTTTAAGAAAAATAACATATATAATATAAAAGTGGTATCCCAAAAGTTTTATGGATCATCTAAATACTATTTGATATTACGTTTTAAAAGTGTTTTTTTAAAAAAAATTGAAAATCCTGTCAATCTTTTCATAGACACAAACAATATATATATATATATATATATATATTATGACAAACACTTGTATATTAATTTTAAGTATACTTTATACATTAACTTATAAGAATAATTGTTTATTTTAATAAAAAAAGAATATAATATATATCAATCTCTACTACTCTAGTAAATATTTAATATTTAAGAAAACATCAAGTAAAATATTTTAGGAACAATGTTTTGATGCAATAAAAATCTTATAATTATAACAACCTTTTAATTTTATTTACAAAACATTTTTGTTTCAAACTTTATCTTTATTTTAAATTCATAAATCAAATATTAGATTTATTGGTCTTTATATGAATGTTAAAAATGAATTAAACAGTATTATCATTAATAATAATTATATATTTATATGAATTTAATAGCATTACTAGGTAATTGATTAATTATAAAGTATATTAAACTAACATAAACATTATAAGTAAATGTCCACAGAGTGAAAATGCATCAGACATGAATTACATGGAGATGTTGGTGGTGCTGTTTGAAGTTTATCGGAGATGAGATTTCGCCGAAAATTCTTAAACCACTGAGGATAACTAAAAATGGCTGGCTGGAAAAACCATTTTTTCATCGGAAATTGGGTCTGTTATGGGAGCTAGAGAGGAAGAAGACAACAACGACGGCAATCTTGCTTGTCTCGTTTAGCTGAAAATAATTAACGTGATCACTCCTGATTGATTACCATTGATTTTATTTTTCTATTTTGTTATGATTTTCTTAAATATTAATATTATAAACGGATCTCGTAATATATGATTATTATTATTATTATTATTATTATTATTATTATTTTATCTGGGTTGTGTATAAAAAATAATTGATTTTGAAAAATAGTATTCAATTGACCGAAATTGGAAAAATTAGGGCTTATTTGATGGATTTATGAAAACACAGTGGACGCAGTGAAGGGGGTTTTGCCCAAAAAAACACTTAACAGCTTAACTCTTTTTACCCATTTCTTCAACAACACAAAACTCTGAATTCCAGCTATCAACACCCTGTTCACTTCTGTCCCACCCAAAAATGGGACTTTCATGGAGCAATAGTAGAAGAAGAACCACCACTTTTTATCACCCGCATCCACCCCCTCCGCCACCGCTACCACCTTACTACTATCATCCCGGAGAGGCCGTCTCTCCTCCTCCCCCGCCACCGCATCAAAATTACTACACCACCATACAACAACCACCACCAACCACCCCATCACCACCACAATCTTACCCTTATCCTCCACACCCTCCACCTCCAGTTCACTCCTACTACAACTCCCATCCATACCACTCCCGCAACTATGCAAATCACAATTACCAATACCAACCCTTTTATTTTACCAGTCATTATCAACCCACAAGTGGGTGGTCTCCTGTGATTAGGCCTAATGTGGGTTTTACTTCTGCTCTGCCAGTTCAGCTGGATCCGGCTCCTTTTGTTGATCATCAGAATGCAAAGAGGATTAGGAATGATGTCAATGTTCATAAAGATACTTTAAAGGTTGAAACTGATGTTTCAAATCCTGATCATTTCTTGGTTTCTTTCGTTTTCGATGCTTTGTTTCATGGGAGGTTAGTATTTGATTTGCTAGTGTTAAAGTCTTGCTTTTGTTTTGATAAAGAAGAAGTTTTTATTAAATCGGCTGCTTGTTATATGATACTTGATTAAGGGTTTGCATCTGTTGCTAACCTGACATGGATTATTTGGTTTGCTTAAGAAATTAAATCAAGATCTTGAATCTCTTAATTTCCTTTAGCTACGAGATTAACTTTATTGGATCCCTTTAGTTAAGTCTGAGGTGAGATTTTGTATTGTTATGAGTGACCGAAGGAATTGAAGCAAGATAAGAGTGACTGCCCCCAAGAAGGAATAAATTCAATATGTTATTAGGTGACTTTTCAATGTCGATAACATTTCACATTGGGGATTCAATGCATATGGGGGCTTGGGGTGATATCCCAAGTGATAGTATGGGGTGAAATAGAATATGGACCTCATGCATCTTATCTCTTAATTGTTGACTCTCTAGAGTAGCTTCGATGGTGGAAATGAGAGAGTAGTGTGAAGGGTTTCGAAAATGAAATTTTTAAGAACGAGCCAAAACAGGGAGATTTGAATGGTTTAACAGTGACACGACCATAACCAAACCCTGAGTTTGCTTTCCCCTTTTACAGATGTTCTCCTAATTTATAGCTCTAGAGATACATGGAGATCGTGGAGTATGGTTGCTTATATGCTGCAAATGCTGGCCATTTTTTCCTATGTTTGACATAGAATAGTAAAATTAGGTGAATAGTCAAGCTAAACTGCTTGTTAGAAAATTAATATGGTTTAGTAAAAATATTGATTATGCAAAATTTATACTCAAGTCTAGTTACAAGATGCTTCAATCAAACATCAAAATGGTTGTGAATAAGAATTGGACTGTCTGATACAAGCCACTACAAGAACACTGCTAAAAAAGGCCTTATGATGCCTAGATTTTTCATTATATGGGCTTCAGTAGCAACTGTTTAAGTTTTGCCCTTTGATTTCAGTATCTCTGTTTTTTGTTTATTATTGTCTTAAATACAACATAATTTACTAAAAGTACCATGAAATCTTGATTACAATTTACTACAATTGTAATCAAAATATTGTTGGTCTGTATGCTGACTGACACAGTTTTTTTTTTTTTTTTTTGAGAAAGACTGACAGAGTTATATATTAAAGTTTTGGCTTTTTAATGTCAGAAATTAACTCGCTCAAAAGTTAACATTTATGATTACACAAGCACAATATGAAAGAAATGTGTGTCCTCTGTACCTATTGTAATATTAAGAATGACATGAAGTTCTCATGCACTGACCAACAAACCGCTTTTTTGTTGGATTTTGTTATTCTCTCTCCCCATCTTTTGTTTGACTTTATGGAAGATTATCTTCCTCTTTGGGAGGCTTGACTAGTTTGTTGTGCTGATTGGAAGAAACTTGTCATTCTGTATGCATGAAAATTCTATATATGGTGATTTCTTTATTTGTTTATTCTCCATGTAGGATAAATATACCATAGCTATTTTTTTTGTGGACTCAGGATAGTCAAATTAGAGCTTGTAATGCACTAATTAGGAGCCCTTCATAGACCTTCATTAATATGTTCTGTCTCAATCTAGTCGACCTCAGATATAAGCACAGGCACCTGTTTAGTATAGGAAGACATACACACAAGTGAAAATGTTAGTGGCATTTATATTGATGTTCCAGGTCTTTCTAGGAAGGTATTTATATTTGGAAAATACTGATGCATTACATCTATTAGCATGCTAATTTAAGTTCTTAAATGAATCTTGTTTGATGAAAATTTCAATAACATGAAATAATCTGAAATAGGGAATTGCAGTTTGAAGTTAGCCCATATAAAGAAGCAATTTCAAACATTGATGCCAAATTTGTCTCTGGATTTGAACATATTTTGACCCTACAATCTGGCTTGTTTAAAAAGAACATCCAAATGTCACAACATGAGAATCTCATTGGGATTGTTTCATAACAGAACCAAAGCACTAGATCCCTTCAGAGCACTGGAAATACTAGCAATTAACTAAAAGCTTCATCCCAGCAGGATTCTCTAAGTTTTCTAATTACTCGCTCTCACACACACAATGACCTTGCAAACACCATGGAATTTTTTTTTGTAAATATAATACTGTGTCTTTTGTTTGTTTTCTAATAACAGCATTACGATTTTCTACTTTGCCAAGGAAGAGCCAGATGGTAGGTTTGTTCCTGCATTTCCTGAAGCCCATTTACCCGTGAAGATCTCTTTCCAGAAAGGTCTTGGCCAGAGATTTTGTCAGCCTTCAGGAACAGGCATTGATTTGGGCTTCTTTGAGTTGGATGATCTCTCAAAATCATCACCTGAAGAAGATGTCTTTCCACTTGTAATAGTTGCTGAAACAAACTTGCCAGATGATTTAACAGATGAACATTTTGATTCTATGCCAAACACACTACGCCACATGCAGATTACTCAAGCTGTTTTCGAGAAGAAAAATGGTAACAATTTCCATGTGAGAGTAATCAGGCAGATTCTGTGGGTTGCTGGAGTTAGATATGAGCTGCGTGAGATATACGGAATAGGAAGCTCAGCAGCTGAAGGCTTTGATGACAGTGACCCAGGGAAGGAGTGTGTGATTTGCATGACTGAACCTAAGGATACCGCCGTGTTACCTTGCCGACATATGGTGAGTCTCACCTTTGTTTTGTTCACAATTTTAAGTTATGGCTATCAATCACAAGTGAGATCTATGTGGTGCTCTTGCAAGCATGCCTAATAATTGCATACACTATTAAAGGTGATATCAGGAAGGTTGCATCTCTAATGCTTGAATTGTGCATCATGAATTGAAGGTTAAAATCCAGGCACATGAGTCCACGTTATCTAATTTCTAGATTTATTTAGTGGATATATCCCTTTGTGCATCTCTCTCACATAGACAGACATTTTCTATTTTTAGTCTTATGTGGAAATCTAGACTAGAATAGTTTTTTCTCTATTGTTAATGTTCACTTTCTGATTTTGCATTGTTTTCAATAAAACTTTTCTTAGGAGCTCTCACTTCTTTCCATGTTCCTTGAGGAAATTGTCTGCACTCTGCATGCAGTTACAAATTTAAATCTCTCTTTGCCCTTGCCTTTATATTTGAACCTCTATCCCTATTTTCTCAAGTCATGCTGCCTGTATCTTTTCAGTGCATGTGCAGCGAGTGTGCAAAAGAACTGAGACTTCAATCAAATAAGTGTCCCATATGCCGCCAACCAATTGAACAACTTATAGGGATCAAGATAAATAGTGGTGATCAACGAGGATGAGAAACTGTATTCCTCATATGAAGTTGGATTTATGGTACAATGGGTAACCTTCTTTTCTAATTTATTTTACTGTAGCTTTCCCCTATGAATGTGCGATCTAATTTTTTGTATAATTTATTTCTCCCCCCCCCCCCTTTATATTTATATATTTTTCTTGTGTCTTTGTACAAAATACTCTGTAGATCAAATCTTGCAAAGACAGAATTCACTAACAGTAAACATCAGATTGTATTACTTACGTTATAATTATTTGGCCATGAAGCCATCTTTATTACCTTGATCATCTTATTCTTGCAAAATGACTTGTTGTGCATTATATGGCTTTGCATCAAAAGTTTGGCCAGCCTATGTAAATGATGTGAAGTGGCAGTCATTTTGTACCTCATTACCAAAACATGGTTTTTATTTGTACAGGTCAAGGAATAAGAAATACATATATATGCAGCTGCGAGGATAGTTTAAAGTTTTTTCATGAATGCGATCTACATACATAGTAGCTCGGATTTTTGGCTAATTCTTTATTATCCTAACCCTTTTAGGTAATTAAGTCCTCAGATCATACTCTTAACCTTCATCATTGAATTCAGTTTCTGTTGGCAGTTATCTATCATGTGTGCATGTGTGTCCATAAAATAGCTCTTTTCATGTCACGGAGATTCTAAAGGTATAAAGAAAAGCTGCAGGGCAACTGGACTGAATGAACCTACTAGTAGGTCTACAGTAGCAGCCTTTTCCCTTTGAGGCAGAGAGCGAATATTTTCCTTTAAGTTAGAATTGAAGGGGGGAAACTGTGAATCATAAAAGCTTATTTTTGTACTTTTATTGATTTGCTTACCCTTGAACTGATCAGAGAACACAAAAGTCGTGCTCTGATATCATTGTTTGCACCTTATTGCTTGCCAGTGAAGGATGTAATATCATTGTTTCTCCTAAATTACTCGGATTGAGCATGCATGTGTCAGCATGCCAGGCTGGACTCATTTTTCTGTATTTTCTAGACCTTGAAACTCTCTTTCATGTCTTCTATGTTTTGTATGATTTGATGTATGCTGGATCCCAGCTGCTATTAGTTATTGATTACCCCAATCAACTTCATAGCTCAGTCTTGCTACTGTGAATGATGGTGTTAGATATACACTTATCCTTTTCTTTCAACACCTGTTTGCTAATGTGCATGATGGTAACAAGCAACTGCCTTTACTTCCATCTAGAAATTAATTTTAATGGTGATTAATGAATGCTTTAATTAACTTAATTTTGAATTTGGTACCACTTTCCCACCCACAAGAGAGTTGAAAATGCCCCTTTTTTCATGGAAGATATTGCTCTTCTTGATGATGCCATCCACATGCATGCTTTTGTCCGAATTTGGTCCGAATTTGGAGCCTGTGGGGTGATATTTTGTGAAGGTAAAACCACCCACAAATTTCCATCCTGGGGAAACATGTATCCCACGTAGGGCTTGATTAAAGTAGGAAATGCAGGTAGAGAAAGTCCTTGATCAAGTCAAATCTTTTATTTATTTTCTTTTACCATAATTTAATGGAAGTTTTTAATTTCTCGGATGGATTCTTTTATCTCTTGTGATACCCTAAAAATGAATAGCAATCTCTGTGCGTAGTTGCCCAGGAGTTTCTCTCAAGAACTATAGATACAGAAGGAAGTAAAACCAAACCCAGAAATAGCTGGCGGGTTCTTGATTTGATGTATCTATAATAATAAAAATCATATATACTTAGCAACCAAAATCAATTTCAATGACAAATAAATAAAAAATATAAAATTGAAAGAAATTTCAGTAAAATATTTGCATATATATAATTCTTTATAAGAATGATCAGTTTCTTGCTTTAATATTTAAAAATCAATAACATTTTTTAGAAAATATAAGTTTATATGTAATTTATATTTTTTATACCCCAACTAAAGAAGTTTTGTAATGCTGGAAACACATTATATAACGTAGTTTTTTCTTTTCTTTTCTTTTACATTCATGACATTAAATATGAATCCTATCATCATATTGAGGTGCACTAACTTGTATCTTCTGTATGATTCATCTAAATCCATTTTTTAAATATTCAATATAATTTAAATTAGCTTTAATTTAAGATATAAAAACCTGAACTCTTTATCACAATAAAAGATATACCATGATAAAACCCAAAATTTGTTTGTTTATTATTTAGTTTAACTTTTATTTTAATAAAATTCCTTATAATTAAAAGGTAGAACCTGTCATACACTTTCTTATGGTGCTAGAAAATGATAGTTTGAATTTCTAAACTTTAAAACTTGTATTGAAATGGTTTTGATTTCATCTTGGCAGGATTTGAGAAAATCATTAAACTTGAAGTTTATACAAGATGATCATGAAGAGATACATAGGGTAAAATCAAATAGATTATTATTATTATTATTATTATTATTTTTTTTTTTTATTATGTGCCTTATATTCAACCTTTTTAAAAGGCAAGGAGGAAAAACATGGAGGAGTTTGGTGGAAGAAAAATTTCAATTATCTAATCGTGATTAAGATAAAATAATAAGAAAGGGTGTTGAGAAACAATTGTAGTCTTTTGACCTAAAGTTAGAGACTTACTAGTATCTTTTAGTCATGCATGAACATGGAGGAGATGGAAGATTATCTTGGTACTTATTAACATGCAACGATAAACGACGTCGTACGTCATTTGCAATGATGAACTCTAGTTTGAAGTACAAGAATGTGCAAGGAAACTACAAGTGGACTTCATAGAAACCAAAATATATAACATTATATATAATTTATTTTTGCATTTACACATCATAAACCAAAATTTAAAGTTCACATGCAATGTTATGAATAAAATAGTTTCAGTGATATATTTGAAGTATTTTTTTTTTAAATAGAGGGGACTAACGAGGACAAATGTATTTCTTGTTATTGATATAATAATATTTATTTTATTATTTTATTATCGGCTAAAAATCTTAGGTATTGAAATTTTTTAAGAGAATCCAAAACACCGTTTGATAACTCTAGCAATTTAAATTTTTAACAAAACTTTGTCGACTACATTTCGTATTTCATCATGATTAAAAGTTGGTGTGGGATTATTTTTATTTACATTGTATTTGGATTTAATTTTTCTACTACGATTAAGACTTTTAGTTTAACTTGTATTTTATTATTTAAAAACCCTAATATTAGATGAATTCTTTTAATTAGATGAGATTTAATATTAAATTATGTTCTATAAAAGATTTTATAACTGATATTAAATAAACCAACATCATAGTCTATCATGAATGTCTTGTTTATTTTAGTATTAAGACTACTTACTATTCAAGTTTTTATAAATCACAGTTTCTTTTAATCTTGGGTTTTGAGAACACTGACGTTTATCAGAGCTGCACGCAACACCACATCATAAATTAGATTCACTTAAACACTTGCACAGGGCAATATAAAACCTGATTAACTAAGGTATTGTCAGTCAAGACTGTCAGCCCAAATTCAGTGAGCTTAAATATAGGCTATATTTCAGGAAATTACAGGGCTTCTATACAAAAAAATTACTTGTTCATAAATACCTGAAACAGAAACAACCACAGATATTTGTGATTCCTCCAGTGCCACTGACCTCCCAACTGGGTCCTTCCAGCTTGGCCCTCAAATCTTCCCGCCGATGCTAAAAAATGAAGCCAAGCTCGATGGTGCTTTCTTGGCACAATCCAAGCCGAAGACAGCTTTTTACTCTACACTTCAGATAGTTTTGGATCTACCAATATTATTCAGCTCGATCTCTCTGATAAGACATCAGTCTTTTCCTCCAAGAGAGAAGATGGAGGCAACATGTTTGCTCGAGCCATCCCATCACGCTGAGTTTCATCACCGGTTACAGTTTCAGCTTCCAGTGTATTTGATTCCTCGGGGACATTCCGAGACGAGACCTCAATCTTGTCTTCCTGCATCCCTGAGGAAGATAAGCCCTCTATGTTTTCTGGCATGTCCACTAGAGCCGTCCCACCACATTGAGCTTGAACTTCTGTTACAGCTTCCGACCTATTTGATTCCTCGGGGACATTCTGAGTTGAGCCCTCAATCTTGTCTTCTTGCATCGAGGAAGATAAGCCCTCTATGTTTTCTGCCATGTCTACTAGAGCCGTCCCACCACATTGAGCTTGATCGTCTGTTACAGATTCCGTCCTATTTGATTCCTCGGGGACATTCTGGGACGAGCCCTCAATCTTGTCTTCCTGCATCCCTGAGGAAGATAAGCCCTCTATGTTTTCTGGCATGTCCACTAGAGCTGTCCCCCCAAACTGAGCTTGATCATCTGTTACAGCTTCCGACTTGTTTGATTCCTCGGGGACATTCCGAGACGAGACCTCAATCTTGTCTTCCTGCATCCCTGAGGAAGATAAGCCCTCTATGTTTTCTGGCATGTCCACTAGAGCCGTCCCGCCACATTGAGCTTGATCTTCTGTTACAGATTCCGTCCTATTTGATTCCTCGGGGACATTCTGAGTTGAGCCCTCAATCTTGTCTTCTTGCATCGAGGAAGATAAGCCCTCTATGTTTTCTGCCATGTCTACTAGAGCCGTCCCACCACATTGAGCTTGATCGTCTGTTACAGATTCCGTCCTATTTGATTCCTCGGGGACATTCTGGGACGAGCCCTCAATCTTGTCTTCCTGCATCCCTGAGGAAGATAAGCCCTCTATGTTTTCTGGCATGTCCACTAGAGCCGTTCCACCAAACTGAGCTTGATCATCTGTTACAGCTTCCGACCTATTTGATTCCTCAGGGACATTCCGAGATGAGCCCTCAATCTTGTCTTCCTGCATCCCTGAGGAAGATAAGCCCTCTATGTTTTCTGGCATGTCCACTAGAGCCGTCCCACCACATTGAGCTTGAACTTCTGTTACAGCTTCCGACCAATTTGATTCCTCGGGGACATTCTGAGACGAGACCTCAATCTTTTCTTCCTGCATCCCTGAGGAAGATAAGCCCTCTATGTTTTCTGGCATGTCCACTAGAGCCGTCCCACCACATTGAGCGTGATCTTCTGTTACAGCTTCCGACCTATTTGATTCCTCGGGGACATTCTGGGAGGAGCCCTCAATCTTTTCTGACATCTTAGCGAGAGCCATTCCACCAAACTGAGTTTGATCATCTGTTTCAGCTTCCAACTTATTTGATTCGTCTGGTACAATGAGAGATGAGCCCTCAATCTTGTCTTCCTGCATCCCCAAGGAAGATGAGCCCTCAATATTTTCTGATATGTTGGTTAGAGCCACCCCACCCCACTGAGTTTGATCATCTGTTTCGGCTTCCAACCTATTTGATTCGTCTGGGATATTCTGAGCTGAGCCCTCAATCTTGCCTTCCTGCATTTCCAAGGAAGATGAGGATTTGTCTGTGTTTCCAGATGTATCTTCTGATCCACTGCTACCAACCTGTGTGTGTTCAGACCTGGTACCAACAACTTGACTTTCTTCACACTCCATGATAACAACATGAGATTCATCGTTTTCTTTTTCAGACTTTTTTGATTCCTCCACTGCGACTAAGATGTCACAGGAACTCTTCTCAGACAAGCCCTTAATCTTGTCCACCTCCATTGTTAAAGAACATGAAGGCTGGATCATGTTCTCCAAAGAATTATCAGGCCCAGTCATAGGAAAACCAGATACAACCAGGTGGTTACTACTTTCAGTTTCAAACTGTTTTGCTACCTCTAGAGCAAGCAAGACGCAATGAGAACTTTTCTCATGTAAGTAATTGATGTTTTCTGCCTCTGTTTCTGAGGCAGATGGAGCACAACTGTTTTCCAAAGAAGTTTCAGGCACAATGCCACCAACCTCAGATACTATCTTTTGATTGCCCTCTTCAATTGCAGATGTTTTCGATTTCTCAGCTACAGAGCTGTCATCTTGGTGGTTCTCGGATGATCTTGCAATCTCAGATTCCTGCATCCCTATGCTGGTGTTAGTTTCAGGCACAACTCCATCCACCTGACATGGATTTGCTTCAACCCCCTTATTAGTTACAGACCCTTTAGATGTCTCTAGCACCACTGAGCAGCCAAATGTACCCTGCTCAGAAGTGCCCTCAACCACTGGTGCTTCTGATACTAAGGAAGATTTTGTTGACACCATATTCTCTGATACATTTTCACGTACCAAAGTATCAACATGAGATGCATCTAGTTGGTCACCTGCTTCAGCTTCTGACCCTCCTGAATTCTGAACTATTACAGAGCAACAAGGAGTACCCTTCTCAGATGAGCCCTCAACCTGCTCTTCCTCTATTATGAAAGAAGATGGTAGGGGATCCACAATTTCTCGTACACTATCAGACACCTTCTGTGCGCCCATCTGATCATTTTCAACTCCAGATCCTTTTGCTCCCTCTGGCACCACCGAATGGCAAGCTACAACATTCTCCAAATTACCATTGATGTTTTCCTCTGCTTCCAAGGAATGTTCTGGTGTAATTTCTGGAATGATAACATTAGCATTAGATACATCCATTTTACTGGCCATTTGGGCCTCAAACCCCTTCAATGTTTCTGGTTCTATTGAGCTGCCAGCTAAACCCTGCTCAAATGGTCTACTGTCCTTTTCTTCCTCCCTTTCCAGTAGAGTCGAGGGTAGAACCATGTTTTCTGACAAATCTTTTGGCACAAACGCACCAGCCTGAGAATGTTCTGCTTCATTACCTGCTTCAGATTTGTGTGGTTCCTCTACTACTACTGAACTTCCAACAACACCATTCTCACACGAGTCATCAGTATTTCCTTCTCTGAGTGGATAAATATTTAGCGGCACAATCCCACCAAACTGAGAAAAAACATCCTTTTGATGACTGGCTCCAGCTTCAGAACTCTTTGGCTCTTTCTTGTTGGAACAAGATAGATATTTAAGAGAAGAGGCCTGGTAATAGCATTTTATTAGTTACCAACTGAATGTATGCGCAGAAATTGATACAGGGAAAAAAATCATACATCAATAAAGCAAGTTCCACACAGAACAACACTCTCACACGCGCGCGCGCGCGCGCACACACACACACACCCAAAAAAATAATAATAATAATAATAAACTGAATGTTTGCAATGTGAATGACTAACAGTGGATTTAAGGAACATGCTAGAACTATGCCTAGACTTCAAGCAAACATAAACTCAAATATAAAACCAAACTGCCCTTGAATAAAGAAAAGGAAACTGCACACCACACATGTAATGGGTAACAAGTCAGAAAGTTGAACAAAGAGTTATGACAATATAACTAAATGTTAAAAACTCTAAACCCTTAAGCGGTGAAATATTTTGGCAAATGTAGCTGTTCTGCAACCAAATATCTATCTAAAAAAAAATTCAAAGCAAAACTACCATATGTGGTAACAAGTCACCTAAGAAGAAAACAAAGAGGAACCCCAAATTGTGTTGGAAAAAACTAACACCTAAGAAGAAAACCGAGAAATGCCAGATGTTTGGGGGGTTCCAATGCAATATTTCCAAGTCTTGTGGACACCTCAAGTGAGACAATTTCCTTAAAAATAAACTCATCCAAGAATTAGAAAGATAAGCAGATGCAGTCCTTGTCTAAGGAAAAAACAAGATAAGAAAAACAGAATAAAAAACAAACCTCTGATACAGCAGGAACAGTTTGCATTTTGCAGACCTCGCCCTCGACCTTGGTTATATCAACCCCCGGTTGAATTTGAGATTTAGCTTCATCATCTCTGATTTCAAGAGAAGAATCTAGGGACTCTTTCAGAGAAGGCTCATTACTGCTTCTAGATACACTATCTGCAACAGGAGTAACAATCCCAATGGAATTATAATCAGAGCCATCAGGTTTAGCAGAAATTGTACAGTTGCCAAGGCTAACAACATGCGGAGAAGACCTAGGAGATGCTTTTGAAGCCTCTGTTCTGTTTCCAGAGCCACTCACAGGGTGTTCTGTTACATCTGAAACTGTTAGGGTTACCATGGGAGGATCACCACCATCACCAAGAAGACCTTCAGGAGCAGGTCTCTGAGAAGTAAAATTGTCCCTGTCAACAGCATCAAGAACTGAATGATTGACCTCCATATTACTTCCCATGATTGGGTTTTCAGTGGAAGCCTGTGTCAACCCTGTCATTTTTTCAACAGGGCCATGACTGGTTTTGCTTTCAAGCATAGAGGCATCAATGTCAGAAGTAGGATCCTTACCCAAAGCAGGAGTATGATCCCCTTCCATCTTGACACCATCTCCAGACCCAGGCTGTTTAGAATCATCAATTGAACTCCCCGTGACTGGAACTGTTGCTTCTAAAATTGACACAGCAGATATTGCTTTACCCTCTGAGCATTGTTTTTTTGCCACTTCCACAGACATCTTACTTGAAACAGGGGCACTTGTAACTTCAACTGTAGAAGAGTCACCAATTTTATTTTTTGAAGAACAAGTCTCAGAAAATATCTCCTTCATCACACGAGCAACATCAGTTACGTCAGCAGTCTGAATTCGGCCAACAGCCAGAATCCCACTAGCTTCTTGTCTTTTTGGATCTTGACCAACTAAACCACTGGAAATATGTGCTTCCTAAAAGTAAAAAAAGTAAAGGCAAAAACAAACAATAATTATTGAATATGAAATAGCAAGTATAAAAAATATAACACTGATTTACCGTTGAAGAGTAGATGGAATACAGCTGATACCACGAAAATAAAAAGGATTTGCCATAACTGTACTTAAGACAGAATATAATAGCAATAAATATATTCAACTGTATTAACTCTAAATTGATTCGATAGGGATACATTATATATCACTATGATAGCAAATAATTATATTGTATTGTACCAAATCAACAAATTACAAAATACCTGAACAACATTCTTCAACTCCTTGAGTTCATTTCCTTGCCCACTCCTCAAGGACATGGCATTGCTCCCTAATGAATCACTGGACTTATTTTGCATTTGAGGATTTACAATGGAATCTTGACCGATTGAAGCATCAACAGCAGGTGAAACTGAACCCTGTTTCTTACCTCTTCGCCTAGGTGCTTCCCCTCTGGTAAGAGCTTTACGACCTTGCCTTTTAACTTGCGCGGCTTCAGGAGTGTTAGATAGAAAGACTGGAGTAACAGAAGGATAAGATGAAATTGGCTGAGAGCTGGAAGTAGTTTTTGGAGCAAGCTGATGCACAGTTTTGCCAACACCTTCCACAGAGGCAGAATGGAGTAATGACTCAGTTGGAGGACAGACCACTGGGGAAGGTTTATCCTCTGAGCTATGATTCTGGACTGCCTCTGTAAAGCGCTTACTTGATTGAGGTGTAGACGGGATAACTCCACTTCCACCCCGAGAAACTTCAAAAACTTTAGCTTTTGAAGAATTATTCACTGCTGAAACCTCTGTCACAGAAGCTACATAATGCATGTCAGCACCATGCATTTGTCCAGAAGATCCTGCACAAGCTTTGAGCTCTTCAATTTCAGTATGCAAGATATTATCAATTGTTTCCATTGCATCAGAATTCCATTTAGATATTTATATATCTTACCTGTAGATCCTGTAGTACCATCATGTGTTGTAGGAGTGCTGGCCGGTTGCCCATGCTGGGCTACATCATCCAAATGCTCAGTAGCTTTTTTATCCTGGCCAGCTTCTTGGGACACTTGCTCCTGGTTAACATCTTTTTCCAGAGCATCATTCTGTTGGTTACTCGCCATGAAAACAGTTTTACTTACTGATTCCCCAGATTTATCCTGTGACAATGTTGGATTGGATTTTGAAAGCTGACTGCCTGAAGCATCTGGAACAGAAGGTGATACTGGAACCTCTTTCCTTCCTTTGCGTCGAGTTGTTCCAGTGCCACTTGGAGTCTTTTGGTTTTGCCCTTTAACTTGCATCGGAACTGAAGAACTAGGAATTATGGATTGAATGGCAGGGGAGATAGAAGAGTTGAGAGGGTTTGTTTGAGAATCCAAAGCAGTCCCAGGCCCAGAATGATGAGTGGATGCACTGATACCCTCTACAGCAGCAGGTAAATTATTAGGATGCTGTGGCATGGGAGCAATAGAAACAGTTCCACCCATGGCAATTACTGATGGATTGACAGATACATTATGTGATTGGTCATTTATATTTGGATCAGGAACAGCTGAACTTGCAGTGGTGAGTGAAACAGCCACCAGATTCTTTCCTCTGCGCCGTGGTGTCTGAACCACACCTTGAACCTTCCGTCCTCGACCTCTTGATTGCAATGGCATGGAAAGGGAAGCAGTTGTGGTTTGTGAGTTAAGAGCAACACACACTGGAGTGGGTGGCTGAGCACTGGGAGCGATCCCTGATCCTAAAAGAGGTGTGGCTCCTCTGTTACCTTCTAAATTAGGAACAAGAGAAGAATCAGGAGCAGATGTTTTTGATGAGTCAGACTCTATTCCTTTCTGTAACTCCGCATCAGCTTTGCTAGTTTCAGGAGGTACTGAAAGTATCGCAGCTGGAGATTTATCTGAAGTTGCTCTTCTTGGCCTTCCACGCCCCCGTTTTGATGGAGGAGTTACCTCTTTGCTCTGTTGCAGCAGGAGAGGCTCCACAGGAGGTGGCAGCGGTGGCAGTTGTGGTGGAGCTTGAGGTTCTCTGCTGCTAATAGACAATATAGACCCATTAGCATCTTTCGGCAAGTTCCTCTCTCCTGCTTCTTCTTTCACCTTAGGAGAGTCTGGAGATTCAGCCTGACACATCTTCTCAAATTCCTCTTCTGTCCATTGCTCTTCATAAGAGCGTACCTAGCCAAGTGAAAGATCAAAATTAAGAAAAAGGGATAGTGAAGGCATAACATACCAACATGTTGGGAGGAACATGCTCTGACTACAAGAGTCAAATATAAACAATAAACCTCTCTAGCTCGTTTGCCCCTTCCATAATGTTGAGTTTCAAGGCCCCCAACATACTGCCCCTTCCGCTTCGCCCCTGCATTGGATTCTGCCCCATCCTTTGGCATATCATACAACTTAATCGCTTCATAGAGTGGTTTCAAGTCATCATCTGTTACAAGGCGTGTAGGCAAAGGAGGTAGAGGTTCCAAAGCATCCATCCCTTGTCCCAATAACAAACTCTTCCATGTTGCCTGCAGAAATAGAAGTTTTATTTGGTCGATGAACCAGAGCAGTTAAGTCATGAAGGCAGGCATATTTTAACCATACCATCTCTTTTTCCCTCCTTTGTTTGTCAACTGATTCAAATACATCAATCTCTGATTCACTGCCAACAAAAGTTTTAATAAATATGAAAGTTTTCAACTTGACAATATAATTCAACAAAAAGGCAATGCAATTGATAGCACAAATAATACAGACAGCTTCCCAAAGTAAAAAGGTACATCAACAGGGAAGGAATTTCAGGATTCCATAGTGTTCAAATTTTAAATCCAAAACAATAATTAGCCCTTCCAAAAGGACTGCTAAGATAGCGAATGGAGATTAAGCATGGCCCTTAAAAGTAAAAATTCCTTTTTGAGACAATGAATTATCTAACTTTACAATGACTCGCCTTTCTTTTTAGCCAACATAACATGTTGCATAAGAAACCAGGGGATACATTTATTTGCTGATAATAAGAATAAAAAGGCTTTACAATCCCACTCAGCAACAGAAACTAAATTAGAAGCCCCGGAAGCAAAGCAACATGAAGATGCAAAAGGAACTAATGCCAAAGGCCACTCCATTGATCAGAGACAATAAGATGTGGAGAAAGGATAACACATTTGAGGCTATCATGGATCATTTATTTCTTACAAGAAAATCTTAATTTATTCAACCATGGACAACAATAGACAAGTGAATTCAAAAATAGTTTTGTTTACATTGCAGCTTATACATCATTTCCAGACAATTTCTAGCCACCCGACAGAGTCATGTTTTTCAACTATGTGAACAAGTTCTAAATAAATTATAAAATACAAATGAGCAGCATCTTGTAGGCCATACTATATTATGTGAGTTACTGTTCACAAGAAAATAGAATGCTGACTGACAAATACAACAGCCTTTGAAAAAGATTCACCTGCGAGCTAAGAGGTCATTTAGAGCATCATCATCTAAAACAGGGGCGGACTCCTCTTTCTTGCATTCACGCAGAAGGGACTCCAAGTATTCCCTTCGATCTTCTGCACTGTAAAAATGAGAGAGAAATTTCCCCTGGGCATTAGTTAAAAACCCTTTGGAATAATTTTAAAGAGCAAGTAATTAAGCAAATATTCCTGTTAACCTTGTATTATTGTCAAAGAAACCAGCAGTAATGCTCTGATTAGCAACTCCCAGTTTATGCTCAGCAGAAGCTCTGACTTGTTCTTCAACAGTTTGGACCTTGTGACAATTAAAATGGTTGAAAACAAGTTAAAAAATTACAAATGAAAAAACATGCATCACCTTCCACAGCCTTCGTGATATTCAACATCCAGGGTTCGCAACAAGAGAAATTAGGCATTCCTGCATTCACTATCTTATTTTCCTCTTGATCTTTTTGATTTGGTGCTTGAACTTTCAAACCCAAAATCAAAACAGAGTTAATTACACCTAAAAGAGGAACTATCTTAGAATTTCTATTTCAAATCCCTCTCAATCTAATGTTTAATTCTCCAATTAATGAAAAATCATTCAGAGATTATGCCAATTTACTCCCCTTAGAAAAAACTAAAAGGGAAGATGGGAACAGTATATTACCAATATTTACAACCTATGATTGTCTGGGAATCCAAATCAGGCCTTTTGATTAGCAATAATTTAGATGATGTCATGGCATAAATGGAAGCACCACAAAAACTCTGTAAAAAACATGAAACTTCCTACATGGATGCTTATTCTGCTCCAGAGCATCAGCATTTAGCTCTGAAATAATGATATCCAAACTTCAACAAAAAAAAAAAGAATAAGGAGAAAATGAAGGGTACCACCAAAGAAATTCTAAAAGAAAAACACAGTATGGCCTGCCCCCTGAGAAAGTTAAACTAACTGCCAACAAGGCCGAAGGTTGGGAGGGGCATCTTTGTTCAAATCAAATAGCAAACAAAAATAGAGAGGGAAGAGTAGAGATATTCATTACCTAAGTAGTTTATCAACTCCATGATTTTTTTTTGTTTTATTTAGATTTTCCTAGGGCATGCAAACATACTATTTGTCATATGATGCATTCCAGCAAAAGAAGAAATGGCATTTATGAGATCAATCCAAACCCTTAGCTGCCATTGTGAAGGAAACTATGCTGATACTGATCATTTTCAAGTCTCATGGGGCCATGAACCCAGCCTCTACAGTTTACAATTAATTTATTAGAATCCAGAATCAGTTATCGTCAAAATTCAAATGTTCACATTTCCAGAATCAGAAAATCAATATGCACTGGCCTGAAAAGACAACAATAGAAAGGAGAGAAATTACTGTTTCAAATCGAAGAACAAGTACTTCCCTCTTCTGGCCAATCCTATGAGCCCTTGCTTGAGCTTGAAGATCAACCTGATAAGGTACCAACATAAACTAGACTAGTTTAGAATCAGTAACCTAGATAGAGAACAAATCAAGGTGTTGTAACTTCTTTTATGATGACCTGAGGATTCCAATCAGTATCAAATATGATCACAGTATCAGCAGCTTGAAGGTTCACTCCAACACCACCAGCCCGAATGCTAAGTCCACATATTTAAAATGTCAGGCTTATGGAAATTAACTAAACATAAGCATAAAATTACACATGTATTCAATACACCAGGGCACAACAAAAGGTTTTTGAGATGTAATGTATTTACTATTAAGACACAATCATAGTAATAAGAGTGAAACAATGAACTGAAAAAGCTCCACTGAAATCTCATGTCTCGTTGCATAATCAACCATTTCATTTGCATCACGACCATAAACCCTACAGGTGTGTGCATGTGCCAAATGGTTACAGTATACATGGATTACCTCCTCCAATACCCCAACTCCAAGTGCACTCTCTCTTTTAAGAATGAAGGAAACATAATGCAAATTATTAAACATCAAGAAACCAAAATTTCCTACCTGCAATATGCAAGCCTCCAATTTCCATCCTCCACAATAGATAAATAGCTAGACGAACAATGTCTAGTATAATTTTGACATCAGAAAAAAAAATCCCTCTTCTATCTCAATCTCTTCCAATTTTCTAACCATGGCATGACTACTCTATTACCATGCCTTGGTAAACACCAAAAAAAATCTAAATATCAAGCTACATGACACATGACTTGCCAGTAAAAACATAAAACAGGGAAATTTTGATTAGTTACACAGAAGTATCTAAATATCAAGTATATATGACAAAATGATCACCTGAGCAAGAAAATAAAATACGGAGAATCTTGTTGGTTAAAACGGTCAATGAGTGGACCACGGTCACCTCCAGAGGTATGACCATCCAAGCGAAGGTATTGATACTGTTTCAAATTGAGATACTCCTCCATAACATCAAGCAGCCTGGTCATCGTGGAAAAGAAAAGAATCTGCATGGATCCAGCAATTAGCAAATCCTCAATACTGGAATATTACCAGATTCAAAACTAGAGCCATGGTAATAGGAGATCTTGAAAACCAACAGTACTTTCATTTATGAAGAAAACAACATGAGATGTTTAGCATGCATTTCATCAAAATTAAGAAAGAGGTACAAGGAAAAAATCTAGAAGAACCCTAATATTTACCTGACAGCAAAATGGTCATAATCCTGCCAGGCACGTGGTTCAATTTACTCAAGGAACAAAATAAACTTCTAGCAAACATTACATGGCAGGTTTAATACAAAATACCCATACCCGATGGTCTGTTGCTTTCAATTTGGGTAGCAAACGATCTAGCATCTCAAGCTTTCCACAATGTCTAATAATTGGTGGCAGAAAATGCTTAGGTATCATAGTATCAACCTACAAAAGGTAATTTCATATCGAGGTTAATGAGAGAAGCAAACTGGTATCAAAATGGACACATAAGACCTTAACCCAGATTCAGAGAAAGATAGAACTCGTCATAACAAAATTTTATTTTCCTTCTTCATTGAGTATTATATCAAGATTCAAATCAGTCAAAATAAACAGAAAAGAGAAATGCCTCATCTGCATGAAGCTGGCTAAGATATGGGTGATTGCATATGTTACGAAGCTCCATAACTGAGTTGTGCACTGATCGAGCCTGCAAAAGATGGGTCTTCTACAGTTAAATAATGGTAATATTAACCATCAAAGAATGAGGGAACACAATGCATGCAGGAGACCTTTGAATTTCCAATTGAGCCAAGATTCTCTTCCACTCTCTTCATAAGAAGCTTCTGATATGCAGAAGCCTCACACCGAACAAGTCTCTCAATCTTCTCAGGCAGTTGATTCTCAACCTAACAAGTGAATTTGTGGATGCATGCAAATTTATGAGAATAAGTCCCAGCACCAATGTTTCATGTATATAAGAAAAAGAAAATCTCTTGTGATATTTGCTATGCATGCATTCAGGTGCACCAGTGTCTGCAATATACAATAAGTTTAAGGACCTTGTGTTTCAATCTCCGAAGTACAAATGGTCGAAGAACTTGGTGGAGACGGTTTATGATCAACAAGTTTTCCTCCTCAGAAAGCAAGGCCTGCACATGCACACAGCCAGTGATGGTCATGTAAGAAATTTGAGAGAATATCAACAAAAAAAAGCACTCAATACAGTGCAACATCCTTAAAATAGAGTAGAGCAAGTCAAAAGGCTTACTTCATCAGCTGAATTATCACCATTACTCTCAAATGGTTTGTTGAACCACTGAGAAAAATCCTCTGATGAGCTAAATATGTTAGGTAGCAAAAAGTTGAGTAGTGCCCACAATTCCTCAAGATTGTTCTGCACAAGAGAGAACAATAAAATTGAATGAGATAATAAACTCTGCGAGAAAAATATTGGAGGAATGTACAAGGCATGTTTTGGTAACAAGAGAAGACACTTTGCATATGTTAAACCAATGCACTCAAAGAATATAAATAATCAAACCAAGAAAGAGCAGAACTGAGGGGGAAATTTTGTTACCTGAAGTGGTGTTCCAGTTAATAACAGCCTGTGAGAGCTCTGATAATGTCTCAATTCAGCATTCAATTTGCAAGAAGCATTCTTTATGCGATGGCCTTCATCAATTATTATATAGTGCCAATGTATCTTGCTCAGTTTCGGTCTATCGTTTTTGTTCATCAAATATTCATATGTTGTCAGAAGGACATTGAATTTTTGATGCACAATCTTTTCCCTGAAAAAAATTTGATTGCATTTACACTTGCAATTCAATAATTCAGACTGCAAAAAGAAATGGAAAGTCTCTTGTGCCCATTTGTTATTTACTTGAATAGCTTGCGCCTCTCCTCTGGAGGCCCAGAATAGACAATTTTCTGGATTCCAGTTGCCCAGAAATTGATTTCAGACTCCCAGCCAGGTAAAACTGAAGAAGGTACAACCACCAAGAAAGGCCCTCTGTCATTTTTTGTTTCCATCAGGTAGCAAATTAGAGAAATAACCTGCCAAAAGAAAAGAATACTAAATCAATGGAATATACAACTAGGAAACAGTATGACAGTAAATAGAAAGGAAACTGAACTACAAACAAACAAATCATGCAAAAACTTAATACAAGCTCATGTGGAGAAAAATAGCTGGTTATGTGGGCCTTAGAAAATTGATCGAACATGAAAAGTAGCTGCCACATTACTTTGTACGAAAATTTTGGTTGTATGTTTGTTTGTTTAGTTTTAATCAGAAATGAAAAGGACTAGAGTTAGAATACAATAATTTTTAAAAAAAATGTACCTGAACAGTTTTCCCAAGACCCATTTCATCAGCAAGAATGCCATTCAAATGATTGTTGTATAGTGAAACCAGCCACCTTAGTCCATTCATCTGATACCTGAAGATCAAAACATCAACTTAAGAAATTTAAAACTGGAGGACGACAGCAGAAAGTTTAACCTTGAGTCTACAGAAAGGATCATTTGCATCTGATCTATTAAACAACCTCTAAGATTCTTATCACTACACCCAATGACCCAATAATCTAATAAACAGTGATATAGTATTTTAGCAGCATGGGTTCTACTCACTCCCTTAATTTTCCACCCTGGAGACATGTTGGCTGTTCTGCTATGCTTTCTTTTACACTGCACAAAACCATGACCAAAATAAAATACTGTAAATAACATAAAAATTCCAAAGCAAAATACTGTATAATAACATTGAATTTGAATTGAAAAAAGTGAGAGACAGGGGAGTAGCCTCGCAAGAACTTCAATGTCAAAAGACAACCTATTATCTCCACCAATAAAGATCGTAACATTTGCATGCGCGCAAAATAGACAAAAGAATTAAGAATAAAGGCTGCCTAGAGCCCGCAATATACATGATATCAAAGGGTAAACTTAATCCACTCCCTTTAAGCAAGTGCCAAAAAGGCTGTGCGCCCTAATGCATAATGCATATAAAGAAGCATTGAAATAAACGGAAGGGGAAAAAAGAAACTATCACCAAAAATTAATCAAATATAGAACTCCAATCTTGAGCAGTAAAAAATGTCAATCAAAAAAAGTTGTGAAATATAAAAAGTGGCATTTGTACCTATGAGCCATCAAATAGTACTTCTCATTGCTTTCCATATAATGCTGCAAAGTAGATCAACAAGAATTAAATGAAAGAGAAATTAAGCAAGCAAAAATTGAATATAGAATGCGCAAAAAAAACAAAAAGAACTTGAGAAAGTGCACAGCCAAGCAGCTTGCCTTGGCCTGGTCACTTTCATCTTCATTCTCAACAGCAGTTTCATTCTTCTCAACAACAGCAGCATGCCGTGACTCATCTATGTCATTCTCAAATCGGCTTGCCATAGACTTAGCTTCCTGTAGCTTGGATCCCATCTTTTGAAGATACTTCTCTGTCTCCTTCAGCAGTTGCTTAACACGGTCTGATTTTGCATCCTGTGCAATAAGCAAAAGGAGTGAACATAGGATACCAGCCTCACATCAGAAAAACTGGCAAGCCAAATCTAACCTGCACCATTCGCAGATACCCCTCGACATCATTGATTTTCAATAAATTAATCTTCTCACGCTGGATTCTGTCAATCTTCTCCCGATGGATACGCTCCTTCCTTTTATGGAACTCTTTGACATATTTATTGAAACCCTTCCAGCGTTCTCTCTTAATTTTAAACACATCTTCCAGTCTTTCCCTAAATTAAGGTTAACAAGCAGTGCAAAATGAAAGAAGGATATTTTATTAGTGCCATTAGACAGAAGATAAGCATCCAACACAACGCATTTAAAAAGAGTTAAAAATTATAAAGGGGAGAGAAAGGGGCAAGTGCTCTAAATTAACCCCAAGAAAAACATACTTGTGAACTTCTATCTCGGCAAAGAACTCTTTCTGCCTCTCCCGTATCCTCTTTTGTCGTTCTTCCTTCATTTTCTGCTCATACTTTTCAAGTTGTTTGATCCTCCTACCATGCTTGTGTTTCTTATATGATTTCAAATGATCCATTTCATTTGTGATAGGCTTAAAAAAATCGTTCAGAAAATTACTGCCCAAATTTACACAGAACAACGTGTCAAAGATAAAACGACACTAAGCAACTAAAGCAACCAGACATGTGGTAAACCTCATGGTCTGACTGCAAATCAAGATAAAAATACACAAACTAACAAAATATGGCAAAATTTGGGGAAATCAATCACCTCCTTAGACGGCGTTGAAGCTCCAAGAGCTGAAGCTTTTTCAATTCTATTACAATTTTGGTTTTTGCAGATATGTCTTCAGACAAGCTAGCAGTTTCCTGTGGACCAAATATAAGAGGGAACAAAATGTGAGCAAAATCAGCGCAAGGGAGCAAGAGTGCGAGAATTGGTAATGACAAAGCACCAAGCAACTAAGAAGAATCTCCAAACAAACCTTTAACTTGTCAAAACAAGTGGCAATTTTTTGATTTGTTTTCTGCTGTTTTAGAACCCAACCTTGCTCAGTTAAAAGTTTCTTTCTCTGCTGATCCATAATCCATTTCTCTGACATGGTGTACTTTGGAGAAGGTGGTGAATCAGTAGAAGCTGACTTATCATCATCTTCTTGTTCTGCTGTAAAAGAGAAGTCATTTCTTAACGAAACATCAACTGGAACAACCTTACACGCATCTAGAGTGTATCTTGTATGAAAATCAGATTTTGAATCATCCGCACATGAGAATTAACATAGGCAGCTGAGAATCATAAAAGTAGATCATAGGATATTGTTCATTCTAGAAAGCCAAATCCCCCCCGCTAAAACAAGTGTTTCGTATCACATCTGCATCCTTCATTTGAGCCACCATGTGAGCCTGAACTGGGAGTCCAGTGCTCATTTATTGAAAAGTAATAGGAAACATTTATGAACAAATTCGTTACCTGAAGCATTACTATTGCCAAGAATGTGAAACTGACTAGGAGCATTATCTTTTCTCTCTGGAACCAATCCGAGCTGAACAGAGCTGGATGGTAGGGATTGACTGCCAATTCGAGTCCAGCTAACTGCCTCAGGGATTGCCTGTTTATTTACAAATGTTGCTGAAGAAGCATGGTTAGTTTTTCCAACTTGCAGAAAAGCATTCCCCATGCTGTCCACAGGGTTACTCATGGGTAAACCACCCCTTGCTGAATCAGGCTGCTGCATTGCAGTGGTGAAAAATGCCTGTGATCCCACTGCTTCCTGCCTTTGTATTTCAGCATCCAGTTTTCTTGTGGAATGCAGATATTTCCTTTCATCTGCAGACATTGAGGGGTCAGAAGGCAGACCACTTTTGTCCTCCATCATTTTCAGTTTATCAGCTTCTTTGGATGCACAGTTTTCATCCAAGAATCTTCCCCCAGAACCTGGAAGCATTTTATCAAATTCCTTTGCATTATTCAGCCTTACACAAGGCATTAAAACTTCAGGAATATTGGTTGGCTCATTAGAAAATTGTGTCTTTCCTTTATGATCAGTCAGCTCTCTGCGAGGACCATCCAAAGAGCCACCTGATTATCACCAAAAGACAGTTGTTGAACACTAATAACAACAAAAACAAAACAATGAGAAGATGAAAAAATAAATACATGTAGCAAATAGATCAGGTGAAACTGATCATGAGACCTAGTCCAGACCAGGCTTTCACCTCAGGACAGAGGTATGATGCCTAGGCCACTGCCTGGTCCCACCCCTGCTTATAAAGCCCAAGAGCTGTCTTGAACACAAGTTAAGCCAGCATATTACATATGTTTTCTTAGCACAAGGGAGGCCAGGCTTCAGAGAATTCTGTGAGTCAAGGCCAGACATCAACTTGGATAAACAAGCAACATTCCTTTTCCAAGCCCTAGCAAATTAAGCTAGGTCCACTAGCATGGCCAAGTAGAATCACCCACAATCATCTTTAATCATGAATTCTTACCCTCTTTAGGAAAGACATTTCCAAGTGCTATATCCAGATGAAGTTTCTTAGGCAGCAGACTATTTCTGCAACACCGAAACCACGAGGACAAACCAATTATCAGCAGAGCAAAAAAAAAAAACTTTCTCAGCATGAATCCACACCTCATAGGAAAAGTACATGCTCAGGGAGTAGTGCTATCCACCTGAATGCTAAAAAGACAAGGCACTGAGCTCTGAGCTGTCTCAGCTGTTGTTCATTGAAAGGCATGCCAGACAAGACACAACCCTGGGAAACAGGAGATTTTCCCACATCTCTAGGAGGTGTTGATCTAATCATTGTCAATTCTGAATTACTAGATTGCCTGCCACCCTGGTGATGAAAAAGAACATATGAAAGGAAGGGAGCCTAATACATAACATATCAGAGAAAGTGTTTTATGCTCGGAGCAGAATAAGGTAAAATCATGATTAAAAATGATGCATGATGAGACA
The DNA here is from genome assembly GCA_032356905.1 of Salix exigua. Classification (NCBI taxonomy): domain Eukaryota; kingdom Viridiplantae; phylum Streptophyta; class Magnoliopsida; order Malpighiales; family Salicaceae; genus Salix; species Salix exigua. The sequence continues at coordinate 802,813 of CM063597.1, read as the reverse complement.
TTATATTTTATAATCCTAAAAATCAAGAGAGCAAACATCCACAGGATAGAAAATGAATTAACACTTACTAGTCTGGCATTGCATGTGCTGTATATCACAATGCAAATGAAAACCAAAACAGAGCTAGGTTAAAGACTTATCATTCAACAACAATCTTTCATCATGTCCAGAGAGAGAAGGCCATAATGTTTTTTTCTTTGAGGGGTTAAGTACCTGGATAATTTTATTTGACTCTGAAAACATGTTTGAACTTCCTCCATCATTTTCTAAATTCTTTCCAGTTGAAAGTGAAGTGGGAAAGTCATCCACATGGTTAGCAGAAAAAAAGCCTTCTGAAGTTTTCTCAGCAGAACTAGCTACAACACCCTTTGCCAATCCATGTTTCTGATGTTCAGAACCACCATATTGCACTGGACCTGAAAACCCTATCTCCCCCACGGGCCCTGCTGGATATGAAGTGGCAGGCAACCCTCCATGAACCTTGCTAAAAGCACCTAGAACATTGGCAATACCAAGTACCAGATCACCAATCACTAACCAATGAGTTGCTTAAATAGAATGGTCAGAATCTTATATGATAAATGCTTGAACCCCAAAAAACATTATTCATTCCCTGAGTTCCTTGCAGACAAGAAGAAAACACCATTCCAGGCACAAAAAAAGGAGGAAAAAAAAGCCAAAGCAAAAATGTCATCAATAATATGTTCTCCAACTATGTGATTCATTTTATAAGTTTTTGCTCCCAATCTTTGGACGGGGTTAAGATCAGAACAAGTCCTGCTTTGCCCACCAAAAACGACCATATTTAAGATTTCTATCCAGCCATATTCTTTTTATTTGATAGCATATTTAAATCCTTACTTGATCCAAGAGATGAAATTGCTGGCTGCTGCAATGGGATTTCTGCCGTTGCCCTACCAGAAACAGTATTCGAAGAGAACCTCGGAACTTGAGATCTTTCAAGGGGTACCCCTGCTTTATTTTGATTCCACATACCCCTGGAAGTGAGACTTTCATGTGCAGATGAAAGAGGACCCCCTTGATGTTGTCCTGCAGACACATAAGAAGATGAAACTTCCAACTGACCACTATTAGGAACCTTATTAAAGCTGGTATTTTCACCACCTCTAACTGCATAACTCCCTTGTGAGTCAACCTTGTTCATTTTCCCCTTCCTTATATTAGCCATGGTATTGTGAGGATCAAATTTCTGGGGATTGTCAACATGCATTTCCGAGTGTAAAGAAGAATCACCCCTCTTCCTCTTAGAAACAGCCGTTTTACCATCCTTTTGATTCCCTCCTCTTTCTTGGGATTGTGAATTGGCAGACCTTGTGTCCAAACTTGAAGGACTTTCATGATCAAATGACTGACTGCTCCTTTGAGTTCCAGATCCTTGATAATAATCATGGCCTGCACTAATTGGGCCAACAAGGGGCCTACTGGAAGCGGAAGGATCAACTTTGGATATCTCATTTTCAGCAGCTTTAGAGTCTTTCCCAACTCCAACTGCCTGTGAAGATCCTGCATAAGGTACCCGTTTCTTAATGATTAATTAAATATGCTACGCACTAGAACAATAAATACTGTAAAAAGATTCATTGGGCTGGATGGAGGTAGTTTGAGCAAAATCATGTTACCTCCATATTGTGCAGTCGAAGAATCCCCCATTTGAGTTCCGCCGGTCAATGGAAGGTGTGATGACCTCAAAGCTTCAATATCAAGACCATGCTGATTGATGACAGTCTCCATGGCCCTAGGTTTAAGAAAAAACATGTCAGAGTAACAAATCCACCACAAAAAGTGGAGCAAATCATAGCTGTCAGTTTCGCTTCGGTTAGTGCTTCGTTTTTTTTATTGGTACAGAATATTTCGATTTCAGAGCATTTCGGTGCGCCGTTTCAGGATTGTACTGTTCATAATTAATTAATTAATTAATTATAAAAAAAATTAAATATAATTTTTAATTTTTATAAAATTAAAGTTGATGCAATAATTTTACTTTTTATAATATATGTATGTATGTATGTATGTATAAATTCCCGCCCCCCATCTCCCAATAGGGGGTGGGAACAGGTATAGGCCATTGGGGGGCGGGACTGGAATATATGTATATTTAATTATATATTTGAAATAAATATATTATTAATGTGTTGAGAAAGAGAGAAGTGGGGGACCGGAACAGTACACCCGGTGCAATTCCAACTAGAAACGTGTAATTTTACCACAACTATGATAATGACAAAACAAACTGAAATGGCGGAATACCATATAAGAAAAAAAAACAACACATAAAAAGGTAAGGACAGGTGCACCAGAGAGAGATCAGGTATAGATCAGAAAAGAAACCATATAAAATACCCTGGCAATCCAATGGCAAATTGTGTGACCAACTCACTTCCATATGGTACTTGACTACAGATTATCCAATAACAACATATTCATGAAGGAAGCAGTTGCCAGCAACAAATATTATTCTATCTAAGTTTAGTTTTTTCAATATAAGAGCACATTTGTGTTGATAATGCAGGGTTCAAACTAAAGTTTATTGTGAAATGGAAAATCTAGGACATAACAAGTTGTCAAAACTCAAATAGATCTTATTTCCTAGCTATGCCAGTGCAATCTTAATAGCCAAATGACATGTTAGAAGTCTATTCTCAGGTACATGGACATCACTTCCAAAATCAACATTTAAAAAAGGAATTGCATCATAATCTAACTATATAAAGAAAATGTACAAAACTCCTGTCTCAACTCAATAGGATTAATTATCATCTCAGCCGCATGATTTAATAAATCCACCCAAGATGAGACAGGAATAAATGACTAACAATCCCAGAATCATCTACAATGAATAAGCTGTCTCCAGTATCTAAGAAACACGGCATCTTTAAATAAAAAGACAAAAACCAAATGCAGCCAAAATGTTTCACCTCGATATTACTTGATAAGGCATCGAATGTTCCTTCCCGCTCGATTTCATGTGTTGCAAAATCTAAAACACGCAAATTTAATAAGAATGTACATAGTTACCACCACAGTTCAAACATACTAAGAAAAATAATTTTTTTATCTGAGTGCAAGCTACACACCACAAAGAGTTTTGTAGCCAGTTTCGCGGGCTCATCTTTAGAATCTTGAATGAGTTTGTGTAGAAACTTAGCAGCCTCCAACTCAACATTTTGTGAAGATTGTGAAGACGCCATCTCATTTCAGCTACAAAAAATAATTAAAATTAAAAAAAGGCTAACTATTATAATTAATGGAAAAAAAATACACTAAAAGTTCTATAAAAAAAACGTACTAACTTCCTACTTGTAAGAAGATTCAAAAAGATTCAGCTTCATGAGCGAAGATTAGCTGGAAAAATCAATCTTAGGGAAAACTATTTTTGCGAGAAAGAGGGGAAAGAAAGTAGGAGATTAAAGACTGGAAAAAAAAATACGAGATCATCGAATTCGAGGAGGGAATTAATTACAGGAAAAAATTGCAGCAGGGAGTGAGCTACATAGAGAGTTTGGTACTTTCTCTAAAATGGTGTTCGGGAGGCCGCTGAATTAGGGGGGAAACTGCTGTGAAGGGGACTGGGAAGCGTGGCAAACAGCGCTAACGAGTTGTCATGTGATTGGTTGGTGGCGCGTCTATTTTCACGCGCGGAATGAACGGGCGGAGAACGATCTGATTTTTTGGGAGAAAAGGTAGCGGTCACTATCTGATTCTTTGGTGGTTTCTGGTGGAATTTTGCTTGGTTTCTCTGCCTGGTTTCAGGTTTTGAGGTGGCTATTATGTGGTCGGGATTTGGGTTGAAAGGATGCTGTGAGGTTGCTGCGCCGCGAAGAGAGGTCTGGACTGCGACGGTGTTTTGGTGGTGTGTTGGTTGGTCGGGGAAGGCTGATCGGTGCAGGAGGAAGACGGCTGGGTATGGCTGGAATCTGCGGTGGTGACCGGTGATGGTGGTAGAAGGTCGTCGGCGTAGGGAATACTGTGTGATTGGTGGAAGCGGCGGCGCTGGTATGGTGAGAGAGGTTACCTAGATTGGCCGTCGGAGAATTTTTAGGCTGGTCTGTTTTCCTTCTTGTGTTTTCTTCACTTTTTTCTTTCTAAATCCTTCTTTCTCTTCCTGGCCTGCGCGTATTTTTTTTCTCTCGGTGCCCTCTGCTCTCTCCGCTCACTCGTTCATCTCTGGTTACTTACTGTTTCACTCTTTATTTTATTTTATTTTATTTTTTATTTTATTTTATATTTTTATTTTTATTTTTATTTTATTTTATTTTATTTTATTTTTTATTTTTATATATCCCACCAAACAAAACAAAACAGATGAAGATGTCAATAATCATAAAATTAATAGACCTTGCTTGGATTGCTTATGAGCTTATTTTGTAAAAGAAAACTATATTTTTTTAAAATATAATAGAAATTGATGGTAAAAATGGATTATAATAATAAGGTATTATTTATGGTTTATATTTTCTTTATTTTTTAAAATACATTTGTCAATTGGTGCATGTTAAAACGAAATAAACTTATTTCATTTTATTTGGATCTAGCAACCAATAAAAACCTTTTTTGAAAAAAAAATAATATATTAAATGAATTACAAATCAACTTATGGGAGAAAATTTGTGTTTATCACATCATTTTAATATTCTCATACACGAATTGTTATTTGTTAGGTGGGGTTCTAGACTATAATACAGTTAGTGCTTACGTTTAAAGCAATCTTCGCGTCATATTTCCAAACTTCATTTATTGACTTTTTAGGAGGTGTATCATTTATTTGTGAGTTACGCGATAACGTGATCATGAGTTTTATCTATGTAAATAGATTAAGACAATCCAAACAACCTTTTAGGTCTATCTTTACATATCTTTTTCCCAATACATAGGAAGTTTTATTATATCTTTCACGGATAAAATCTTGGACAACTAGATTTCTATTGACTAAAGTAAAGAAATGTCATTTTCTATTAATAATATGTTGTCTACATATATTATTAGAAAAATAATTCACTCTTACTACCCTTTTTTATAAGCACAAGGTTCGTCCATAATTTTTATGAAATCAAATTGTATGATTATCTCATTAAAATGAATATTTTAACTCCTTAACACTTTTTGAAGTTCATAGATGGATTTTTGTAGTGAGGGTTTTTATTTGCAAGTTCCTTAGATTCAAGACTTTTAGGCTATGTCACATGCATATATTTTTGAAAATTCTCATTCAAAAAAAATACAATTTTGACATCCATTTATCAAATCTCATAATCATGTATGTAAATATAACAAGCAAAACCTTGATGGATTGAAACATAGTTAGTGGCAAGAAGGTTTCATCATAATCAACCCATTTGTATTTGTTTGTAATCTCTGGTGGCTAGTCTATCTTTGTAAGTTTGTACATTATTATCATCTTTGTCGATAAAACCCTAGTAACTAGTCTAGCTTTGTAAGTACATTATTATCCATGCCAATATTTCTAATGGGTTTCATCATTTCAGGTGGATCAACCAAGGTTCATGTCTTGTTGGTGTACATGGAATCTATTTTAGATTTCATAGCCTCGAGCCATTTCTTATAGTCAATATCAAATATTGGTTTCATAAAATTGATAGGTTCATCAAGCATGAGTAACTCATCATTTTTAGCTTTCATGAGAAGTCAATATCTTTTTAGTACATAACATATCCTACAGATTTATAGATTTTTTATGTTTATTAAGCTTCAAGCTGAACATTCAATGCTATAACTTAAAGCTTATGTTTTATTTGGATGTCAATTTATTGGTTTTTAAACTTCTTCAAGTTTTATCTTTCCTCACTGCTCCTTTTAAGAACAATTTTTTTATTTATTTAGAAAGGTAACATGTTTTGAGAGAATTATTTTTTTCTCAACATAATGATATAAATAATATTCAATATTTTTTTTTGGATATCCTATAAATTTATATTTATTTTTTAGATATAATACGCTTCACATAAGCATCACATCTTATATCACATACTAGCCAATGCCCTGCACCTTGTCGCGGGCGGTACCATATTTTTTCAACACAAAAAAATTTTAATTGTTTTTTTATAATATATTTTTGGTTAAAATGATAAATTTGTGCAGAATTCCTATGATGTGCAAGTTTTCTATAAAATATATGAATTTTAAATTGATAAGAATTTATCTGTTTAATACGTTTCAACGAAATAACCAACATAAAATTATCATAATAATTAAAAAAACAAGAAAATTATCATAATCATTAAAAAAATAATCATATTTTTAAGTAAAATAAAAATCTGTCAAGAGTGGACTTGAACCCCCAACCTCTCGAACGGAATTTTTGTCTCCGGCCTCATAAACCCGCTCGACCACCTCAACATTCGTTTATCTTTCTATAAAATATATATTAAATCTAATTTTAATGTAGATTCGCTAAAAAGAAATGTGTTGAGAGTGAGATTCGAACCCATGTCCTCGGAGGGGACCTTAATCTGACTCTATTTAGACCATCTCGGCTACCTTAACAACTGTTTGTCTTTCACGAAAATATATATTAATAGTAGGTGTTACTGTGGATTAACACAGTAAAATCGGGACGTGTTTTATTGTATAATTAATAATATATTTTTTTTATCATGACGCATAAAAAACACTATAGATTGCTACAATGTTTTTTGGGAACAGAAAATAATAATAATAAATTTAAAAATAAAATACAATGTAACTGACATAAACTAAAAATTCATAATGATAAGTACACAAAATAAATAAATAAAATAAAAACAAAATCTAATAACACAAATACATAAAATATGAATTATTTTTGTAAAAAAAACACCAAATATATATATATATATATATTGCCTACTTAGGGTTTTCCCACACCTATTATATTTATACTAGTCAAATGCCCGCACTACGTTGCGGGCGTAGTGCGGACGGAACAAATAATTTTTATCACTATTAAAATTAAAATATAATATTTAAACATGTAAAATTTAATATAATGAAAAAGATCAACATACTCTATCATAACAACAGTAACATCGAAGTCTTAATTTCTAAAATTATCATCATTATTATTGTCAAAAACAATAAATATTATTAAAAAAACCTGAGAAAAAAATTAATAAAAAAAACATGTAAGAACAAAACTAAAATTATTATTATTATTCTAAATATTAATATTATTATTGCTTTGATAACGTGAAAAAACGAAATTAAATCAAAGGCTGAAAAGAAGCATAGAAACATTAACAAAAGAGCAAATAAAAAATAAAATAAATAATAAATACAATAAAAATTATTGATTGAAAAAAAATATACTTGAGAAGAAAAAATCATGATGCACATAAACTGACCCAGACACCTCGGTTAAGAAAAAAAATATAAGTGGCAAAACAAAATAGGGAAAAAAATGTAAGAAAAAATAATGGATCCGGAGATTAGTTGTGGTGCGTGTAAGTTGGCTCGGACATCTTAGTTATTAATTTTTTTTTTGTAAAAAAAAACAACCATTTATTTAAAAAAAAACATTTATTTTTTTAAAAAGAAAACGGTTCTTTAAAAAAAAAAATCAGAAACAACAACCAGTTATTAAAAAACAAAAGACCATTAAAAAAAAATAGTTCTTAAAAAAAATCCAAGTTTTGTGGCCGGAGCGATTCAAAACCAAATAACTATAAAAAATTAAAATAAAAAATCAAAAGTATAAGGACTGAAAACAAAACGAAATATATCATTAATTTAAATCAAATGAAAAAAATTGAAAAAATCAAATAAAGTATAACATGTATACATGTAAGGTTTCATAAAATGAAATACATCAACACACTCTATTATAACAACAGAAATATTGAAGCCTTAATATCTAAAAATATCATTATTACTACTATTAAAATAATAAAAATTATTAAATTACCCCGAAGAAAAAAAATCAAAAACATAAAAAAAAGGAAGCAAGAAAAAAAAAACTAAAATTATTATTCTTATTGCGTTAATAATAGAAATATTCAATAGTCAATAGCTTTAACAAAAAAACAAACAAAAAATGAAAAAAAATAAAATTATAAGAAAAAAAATTGACTTCAAAATAAATAAATAAAAATAATAAAAATTCAAAAAAAAATCATAAGAGAAAAAAAAATCAAACAAAAATGAAAAAAAAAAAAAAGCAAAAAAATGAAAAAAAAATATATAATTCACGCTAGCATGGGTCGAACCCTTGCACTCTTAAGAAAGAGAGATGCTTTCCAGCTTGCTTTCCAAGGAGCCATAAGTACTTTGGTGCTCCTTTGTGTACAAACATATATTAATATTATGCTTTCATGTCACTATGCGGTTTATTGTATTGTAATATATATAGTAATAGTAATATCTTTAAGTGTGATAGGATTATTTTTTATATTTATTTATTTATATTGAACTTTGATTTTTTTTACTAGGTCATCATTCCTTAGCATTGTATTTCTTATACATACATACATACATACATCTTTGACATTACAATCATCTTTTACATTAAAAAATTTAACCCGGGTCGTAACGTATGCCACCTAACTTCTCAATCGCTACAATCCGATCGAATATTCCTCACCTCTCTCTCTCAAATCTCAATCATTGTTTCCTTATCTCTTTCCTCAATTAATCAAAAAATTATTTAACCCTTCGAACCCTCTATTTAATCCAAAAAACACGACAAGCTTGCTGTCTTGCTATCGTATATAATCGTACGGTCGCCGGAGATAGTAAAATCGGAGTTCCGAATTCATGGTGGCGGCGGGTTCAGCAGGTCCTTTTGCTTAATTTTTGTTTTGCAATTAGCTTGTGTGTTTTGATTCTAATGGATTGTTATGGGCTGTCACTACAGAGTATATGGGGCAAAGAAGGTGGTTTATTTTGGCGATTTTTGTATGTCTATTTACTTTCTCTTGTGGAAGAGGTAATTCTATGAATTAATACATTTATTTATTGCTCTCTTGTTTATGCTAAGGGTACTCGCACGAGTTTTTAGGTCAAGAGTGTGTGATCAATTCATTTTTGTAAAGATTTTTGGGCATGGAATATATAATAGTTGATATATATTTTTTTCTACTTGTTATCATGCAAATATACGAAAAGATTGAGGTTTATTGGAGTAGAATTTGAAAGGGGTTTTGTTATTTGATGCAGAACTTAAGGTCGAGCATAAGCACGTCGATAATCATGCAACCGCTTACAATCACACTCTTGCCACAATATTGGTTGAGTATGCCTCTGCGGTAATAACACAGAACTCTAGATCTGTATGGACCGGAATGGGGTTTTTTAAAGCTTTATATGATGATGAATAAGTTATTCGGTGACAAAAAGAAGCTTTGTGGCTGCAGGTATATATGTCAGATTTGACACAGCTTTTTACTTGGACATGCCCGAGGTGTTCTGGTTTGACTGCGGTACTTTTATTAGTTTTAAAATTTTCATTTTCAATTAGGTTTTCATTCTTATAAAGCGGACAGTGGACTAATACATCTTTGTATGGAAACAGGGATTTGAGATTATAGAGCTGCTTGTTGATGTTGAGCACTGCTTACAGGTGTGCATTTATCATGAATCTTGCATATATTGATCTAAGAGAATGAATCATGATATCCTTTGCTTTATTCTGATATTATAACTCATAGGTTTGTTTTTTGTGGTGTTCTTGTCTAAAATTCTGATGCTATGATGACTGGATATAGTCATTTGTTGGAGTTTCAAAGGATCTTAATGCTGTTGTCATTGCCTTTAGAGGAACTCAGGAACACAGGTTAGTCATATTCATATATATTGTTGGCTCAATTATGCTTACCTTGTCAATGAACCCCGATTCTTAAATTAACTGTTATAGGGAGGTTGCTCGCAACTTCTGCCAGCCATCTGTGTAGTCAACCGAGCTATGAATACTCCAAAGGATACAAAACACAAATGCTAGATAGTGAACATTCAAAATATTATTCTTGTCGCTCAATGAACATTCAAAACATTAATGCATTGCATGCTCACAACCGAACAAAATCACACACCCTTATGTCAATATCGGTAGTCCTGTGCATGCATAAATTTTTGTAGTATCCAGAAGATTGATTGGTTAGTGTTTTATTGAGTTCTTCGCACATGGACAGTTTTGGTAATTATTGCAAATCACACAAGAAAGAAAATGACGTGAACCCCATGGATATATAAAGATAAAAAAAACCCTACAATGAAATAGATGACAAGCCCGAAAAGCCAAAAATCAAGTTGGATAGAAGACTTTGATCCAGAGATAACCACCCTTTTTCTAAGAATTAAAGAAATTGAACTTGAACCTGTTGATTATAACAAATCAAAAACCTGATGTATATGAAGAAGCCACAAGGTCAATTATATTTTTTTAAGTAATCCTTGCAAATAATGCTCAAGGTGCTGACTTTTAATGTCCTTGAAAAACATGGAAAGTTGTTTGCTTAGAATTCTTAATCAACATGGAAATTTTGACAATTCCAAGTTGTCTTTGTTGAATATGAAAATATTGTCACCTATGTTGTCCAAAGATAAAAAGGAATCCTTGCCTTATCAGAAATCCATAAATCAAAAAGAAAGATAATCCTAAACCAATTAGAAAAATAATGCAATTCTCGCATAATAACTTTTGGTTATTATTGCAAGGTCTTTCTGAATTCCGATTGCTATAAAATTTTAACCTTATAAAAAACTAGGTCTTTGGAATTTCTGGTAAAATCTTAGCCTGATTCCATGTTTGGATTAAAAGTTATGTTTGTTAGTTAGAAATTGTATATTAGAAAAAAATAAACTCATAATTGTCTCTCTAATCTTCTTGGCCCTTGACCGTGTAATTGGTCTAATCAATATGTCTAATGGATCCTTTATTGGTGCTTGTTGGCTCTCATCAATAGTGTATTTAAATCAATATGATTTTTATGCATATTTTTCATTGCCAAATAGTGATGAAAGGTTTGGATTTTATCATAAGAGAATGGTATAAAAGTGACAAGCCTTGTTTTGTAACTTAAACTACATGCCACCAAAAGAACCTCCATACTGAATTTGATGTCTTATGTTGATCATTTGGTCCTTGAGACGAGAATCCAGCAACCAACTACAAGTCTTTGATGCTTGTTGCATTTATGTGGTGTGCTTAATTAGTATTGTTGTTCTTATTAGGGGCAAAATCTAATAAGTTCTTGTTGCTCACAGATAGTGCAGAAAGAACTAGATGCCAATTTGATTCATCTCTTTATGAAATACGCCTAATGTGGTTTAATCGCATGTTTGCAGCATACAGAATTGGATCGAAGACTTATACTGGAAACAACTTGATATAGATTACCCGGGCATGGCTGATGCAATGGTGTGAATTTCAAGTCTCATAATTTGTTGATTAGGTTTATGTGGGAGTTCATAATTCATTACTTTCCTTTTTGGGGGGTTTCAGGTGCACCACGGGTTTTACTCTGCATATCACAACACAACAATTCGGCCTGGAGTTCTAAATGCTGTTGAAAGTGCGAGGAAGTATTATGGAGATCTTAACATCATGGTGACGGGGCATTCAATGGGAGGAGCCATGGCAGCATTTTGTGGACTTGATTTGGTGGTAATTATGAGCAACCATTTCTTGAAACAAGCGCATATCACATAAACAAATTTTCATAGGTGTTGAACTGTGAATATTCTAGTCTGGCACTATAACCCTCACTTTATTATAGTTTTATCAAACACATGAACAAAAAGGGGTGTTCAAAACCTGGTTCGGTTTTGTCAAAAAAAATCCAATTATACCAGGTTTTTAAATTTTGAAAATTTTTACTAGGACCGAACTGAAAATCAGTTCCCACCATACCGGTTTGGTTTGGTCTAGGTTGTTTTTTTGCTTTGAAACTGGAAATCCCAATACCATCAGTGCCTTTAAACTTCCCAACACTTCCCCAATCTTCCTAAACTGTTCCATTTGAAAGGAAAGGTAATTAACCTAGATGAAGCAATGAAAAAGTATTTTTGCCTGTCAAGTTTCAAGATTCAACAAATAGCTCAAAGAAATCAGGGCCTGCAACAAAAAATATTAATCAAATTAAGAATCTATCAGACTGTGTTGCACATAAAAGCAAATAAATTATAATCATTAAGCCATCAAACTTGGATAAAAAGAGAAGGGCTACACTAAGAAACAAGATGCGCAGTGTGTAGCTACCATGTTTAGTATATAGAATGCAATTCATGCATCAGTCGAAGTTTCTTGTGCAGGCTGTATTATAATGCCAAAGGTCTATGGTAGTGGGTCCACTGATGCTTGCATTAGCACTAAAATTAAATAAAAAAGGAGCTAGTGAAGGATTATTTAATGGATAAGTGAAGGACTGGGGTAACTTCAGAGATTTTTGAAAGATGAATTAGAGAATAGAAGGAAGATAGGCTGATGGGAAAAGTGATGGGGTAGAATGAGAGAGAGGACAAGGGGAGGTGGGGTGCGTCTGCAGTGGTGATTTAGGCTTAGGTGAAAATTTTCTATTTATATTTTCTTTTCTTACAGATGGTTCAATTTCGGTTGAATTGGTTTACTAGGTTTCAGCTTTCCGAAACCGAAATCAGACAGGATTGAATTTTTTCTTGTAAGGTTTTTTCTCTGTTTCTTTTCTTGGTTTGGTTTATTTGTTTTTTTTGGTTGATTGACTTTTTTAAACACCCCTACGAAGTGATTTTTAATGGTACACGAAATGGTTTTTTTTTTTTTTAAATTACCTTGTCCATATCTTACTTCATCATATTTTAATCTAAACAATTTTGACATAACTTATAGCACTTGTAGTACACTACACATGCATATCAAACATGCAATGGATCTACTATTTAAAATAATGAATTTATCTAATTTAACAAAATTTCAGTAAAGTTCTCATCTAAAACTTCATCCCATATTAAAACTTGCAAACACAACAACCCAAATTACATTTGGCTCATGCAACCAATACTTGTATAGAAGTGGCCTCAGGCGCCACATATCTAGAATTATTGATACATTAAGGTGGTCATTTTTTTAATATAGCGTGATATTATCTTAACTTAAAATACACATAACTAGGATTTATATATTAGAATTCATTACATAGGTCTACTATAATAATAATATAACAACAAGCTATCAAGATTGAGATGGCTGACAAGAAATACAGAAGTTGAATTATAGCCAGGAATATTATTAACTCATTTTATATTATACATTTTGTGTGAGCTTTACTTCCATAATATTACCGTTGTATTTTATTTGCAAGGTTTGGTTGTTGATGCCATTGAAATGGTATTGAACATGCATTTGTCTATCTCCAGGTTAATACTGAAGCCAAGAATGTTCAGGTTATGACATTTGGACAACCTCGGGTTGGCAATGCAGCTTTTGCTTCTTACTATAGTCAACTTGTTCCAAACACAATCCGAGTCACAAATGAACATGATATTGTACCACATCTACCTCCATACTATCGTTATTTCCCTCAAAAGACATACCATCACTTCCCAAGAGAGGTAACATTTTCTTTCTCGGGTGAATGATTGATGGATTTAGTATTAAGCTTGCAATGCAATGGATATATAGTCAAGGCATGAGAATTTGCTGATTGATGATTCTTTTTCTAAAAATTATGCACAGCTATAAATCAATCCATTGATGTTGATGTTTTGCTTGGACATGTTGGATCTTTTATTAAAGCAATTTAGCCTTCTGATAATTCGGCATTGTCCTTGAAACGTGAGATCTTGGAACTATGCTATCTGTACAGTGGTACAGAAAATCTCTCTGGGAATCATGCCCATGCACTAGGTTTCTTCAGCTTTTTAAAACAGTAATAACCCTATTCTTAATTGCAGGTTTGGGTGCATAACATTGGAGTGGGAAGTCTGGTTTATGAAGTGGAGGAGCTCTGCGATGGTTCTGGTGAAGACCCTACCTGCAGCAGGTGACTTTTCCCTCTTAAATGATGTTTCAGATGTAGAGATAAATATATACTTAACACAGTTTAAGTGAGATTCTTCTCCCAAAAAGTTGCTACAAGCTCTTCAGCATTGAATTGCAGGTCGGTGGCCGGGAACAGCATTACAGATCATTTAGTTTATTTTGGTGTCGAGCTGATGTGTGAGACATGGAGATCTTGTGGAATCGTGATGGATTCCCTTGCCAAAGAGTACGGCAAAATGGATGTCAAAGGAAATATTGCTTTCTCCAGAGATTCTATTCTGAGAATGAAAACAGATACAAACATTGGTGGAGATCGAATGTAGAATTCAGGATTTGGGCTCTCCTGCAAGGTGGCTGAGAGATTCCACTTGTGAACTCTTCCCCAATAAATCTTTCTCGGTTCTCTATTCGAGCCCTTCGTGTAGCTGATGACCATTGTCGAGGTGGGGCGCTCTGTATATAGACTGATTTGTACATCCAAACCCTGCTAATGGAAAGACACATTCTTTGGACAAGCGTCCTCACATGTATATAGACTGTCAAGGGTTTGCGTGCAATGGATATATGTTACCATTTGAACTTGGATGGATAGTACTTCTCTTGACTCCCGTTGATGAACTGAAATTCAAGTAGATTCCTTCATGGGTTCATACAAATTATACATCTGAATGCGAACCAAAGAGACAAAGTGAAAGTTTTAGAATTCACAATCAAGAATTTCATTACCCGAGAAAGCTAAAATTAGACTATAAAATGGTTTGTTGACTAGTTAATCTGAAAACCGAGATGGATATTTAATAACATTTTACTATCTAAAAATGAAATGTTCATATGAGAGGAGTATCTTAATGATGACCTCTTTAGAATTAATATAATGATCATTATAATCATGGATGAGAAGAAAAAACTTGTAAATATCTCTTCCTTACTTGCTATAGTCTTGTGATACTTGACATGACAAGTGAAGTCATGTGAATTAGAATTTTATATAAAGGTTGATAAATTTTAATTTATTACGAAGTACGATTTTAAAGAAAAAATAACAATGTGTGAGGTTTGTGTAAGAAAAATAAATATTTCTCATTCAATTGAAAAAAGTGGTTTACCTCACCTTTAGAGTTCCCAAGACATGTTGAGATAAAACGAGAGAGAGAGAGACTGCTCTGAACTCTGATTTATTCGTCTTTTACCAATAAAAAAGAACTTATATACAGTAACAAACCACAGAAAAATAGATTGGAGGCATAGATGATTTCATGAAGGGGATAATAAGAAAGACGAACCACAAAACCATGATTTTTTACATGCCAAAAGGATTACAGTTAATCCAATTATCCACAACAGCTGAATTCACATCCTTGACAGGACTGGAAACTGATGAAATTTAAAGAAACAAAAGTATAGAAAATGACATTTTAATCAACCTCTAGATTTTCAACCTTAAATTTACTCCCATTATCCATCATGTTTAACTACAGCCTGTGCATAGCCTGCTCAGGAATCTTCAGGTGGCTGTGGTGTTTGCTGTTGCCAAATCTGTTGTGCCATGTAAGGGCGAGATTGTTGGCCATAAAGAGATTGATCCACCACAGGCTTTCCTACAGTCATCCCCGGAGCGGAGACAGGGGGAGCAAGTTGTTGTGGCATGTAATAGTAGGGAAGAGCATCAGGTGGACCTCCAACTGGAAGACTCCCTCTTGGGAGTGATGCTAACACCTCATCTTTCAAATCCTCCCTTGGGACAATATCAACCAGAAAATCAAAAATATCAGTTCTTGTAATTGCTGCAGCAATGTCATTCTTTTGGAGTGTTCTCCTTTTGTTCTCCTCTGTGTGATTCCAAGATCGCAATGTCAGTTCTAAAATAAACATCTCACAGGCCCTGGCAAATATGACAGGAGCTTCAGCTGATATCATCCTTACATCCTCATCTGCCTTCATAATCTTTTTAATCCTAGCCAAGGGCAGGCTATGGTTCTTAAAGTCAGCAGTATGCTCAATTTCTTGATACTGATTCGCCCAGAAAGTTTGAAGTTGTTGCTGCAACTGTTGCTGCTGTTGCTGGTGGATGTGCTGGTAAGCAAGTTGGTGTTGGGCAAGCTGATTTGAAGTAGCAGCAAGAACTGCTGGTTGAGTAGGAGATTGAACTGATCCAGTTGCGGAAGGTCCCATAATCTGGTTAGGTTGATAAGAAGTTATTCCATAAGGAACCGGAGCTGTACTTCCAATCATGCCTGTTGTCAGAGGCTGCCCATGGCCTTGCTGGTCCATTCCACCAGGGTTTGCTGGCTTGGAAAAGTTGTTTATGCTACAATTTCTAGTGAAAAAAACAAATACATAACACCTGTCAAGCTGTGTTGAAGAAGATAAAAGTATGGACTTTCCAAGCCAGATAAAGGTGATAGCTTCTTCCATTTATTTTCTCTTGGGATTTAAATGTGGTAGCTGCTAGCTTCTAACAGGCTAGATAAGATATGAACAATTAACATAGAAGATATCTTTAAGACTGCTTAAATGTATTTTTGAATACAAAAAATAAAAATAAAAATAATAATAACAGTGCACCTTTTAAAAACACCACTTCCTGTGAACTAGTTTTTTCACTCTTCAACCCAGATAACTCATTCCAAGTTCATAAGGTTACCAAAATAAACAAGTTGATATCCTAAAGCATTAGACAGCCACCTGTGAGCATCAATGCACTCCAATAGAAAATCTTGAAAGCAGAGCTCATCTAAACACAGATTTTCTGATAAATTGTGAAGCTCCTCTACATATTTTCTCAGCAATCTTCAGAATTTTAAGAACAATACGTGGAAAATGTTCATCAAAGCATTAACGAAAAGTAAAACCAATCATCTAGAACTCGATGTTGCATTTATGCTATGTTTGCCTCAAGGCAGGCAATTGATGGAAGTGAGAGTCAAATGGAAGTTTTCGCTAACATACTTTAAGTAACAAAAAAAGAAAAAAAAATCCCATAAAAGACAAGAAGATTCCAGCCCCAACCCAAACTGTCCCTCTCTAAAATCAACACAACTCACATGCAATATGTACCTGGATGACCGACAAATTAATCATGAATTCCAATTCATCTAATCATTCAATTGGATTCTAGGGTTTAAGAATCGCGCTGAGTTAACTCAACTTCAACGCAGCAAGTCATAATAAATAAACACATACCACAAACACCATGTGATACTACAGGGATCAGAATCAGTTGCATGCGTCCTAGAAACCGTAACAAGAACACAACTAAACTTCATTTAAAAAGAAAATCAAGACATTATCCTGACACATGATAACCTTCCTTCGGGAAAAAACACAATAAAACTTAATTCAGTACCAGTCCTGTCCTGTCTGCTTCGTTCGTTGAACTTGTGATCTTCTTCACCTCAAAGAAGCAAAAGAAACACGAAAAACTGGCAGTCAAGTCGAGGGTTTTAAGATAAAAAGAAAAGGTTAAAAAAGAAGAAGAAGTGGGGTTTAACTTTAATGTTAATATTTATGAACTGATTACTTATGTTCTTTAAAACCAAACTAACTTAGTTTTTTTTCTTCATATTACTAGAATAAAAAAAATAAAATAAAAATAAAAAAGGATCGAAGTGTATTTACGGATTTTAATATTTGTGTTTGTCGCTAATTTATTTATCTCGGAAAGTGGTTGGGCCACCTCCAGGCCCAAGTCCAAGTCCACTAAAAAAAAGCCAGTTCGGGTTTGGTCTGCTGTTGCCAATAGCTGTTAAGTGATTATGTCTAATTGAAATTAGTTTTCAAATTATTTTTTATTTAGAAATATATTAAAATAATATATATATATATTATTTTTTAAAAATAATTTTTAATATTACTACAGAAATATAATTTTTTTTAATTTAAAATATAATTTTTAATTGTTTTCAAAAATATTTTTGAAACTCAATACTAACTAATCAGAGCCTGAATATAACTCAATACTAACTTTAGAATTGAAAGTCTGATTCAGAGTATCTTTTTAATTGAATATTCATGTTGTGAAATCGATTGATTTAATAAAATTTTCATGAGTTGATTCCAAACCTCATCATATTAATATATATATATATATATATATATATAAACATTATTATTTTAATATAATAATTAACTCATGTTAATCAGTTAATTCGTGAGTTAATTCTACAATCCAATGGATTCTAATCAGTTTTTAGACAGGGCTTCACAATTAGCATTTTGTATCATTCCATATCAGAATTTTGTTCCATAATCATGTTAAATCCTTTTTTTTTTTTTTTTTTTTTTCCATTTGATTCAATAAAAAACATTCCTTGTTTTTCAAAAAGATGCTCTTGGACCAGTTGTGTTTCTTCAAACTAAATTACCCCTTTGTTGATCCAATTGTGTTTATTTTTCTAATAGCCATCACAAGACATGTAAACATCATCATCATCATCTAAAAACTTTGCAAATTCAATCATTGAGATTTTTTTTGTTTATATTTCAAAACAAGGTCATAAACGTTAATAATTATGCTCATATAAATTCAATTATTGAAATGATATCATTGAGATGAAAACTTCAAAACATGTCATTCAAATATCAAGAAGCAATTTTTAGTTGTTTTTATTTGCAAAATGGTTTTATTGGCAAATGGATAATAGTTAGGGTTGTGAAAAGAGAATGATTATCTTATAATTTGACTTTTTTGGAAAAATAAATGGCTTAGAATGATTTTTTTTTGATAATAAAAGACTATTTTGAAAAGTAGTGTTAGGTTTTAAAAGAGGAGCATTTTACTTCATGTTATGTTGATCTTGACCAATTACTGATAGACTCATAATTTAATGTCATAGAGATGTTTGTAGAACACATGCAAGTCATGATTTTGTTTGAGAGATATTCTTCTTTTTCTAAATGCTAGACTTAAATAATAAATAAATTGTTTTTAATCTAAAATTATTTATAAAGACATTAATGTAGGGGGAGATGTGTGTAAGGCTCAAAAGTTGGTTTGAAGTTTACATATTTGGCTCTTAGAATGGTAGGTTGTAGCCTGACCTCTTTATTAAGTCCATGGATATAAAGACCATTATCTACCTCAAATTTATATGATAATAACATTCTTACCCAGGAAGACCTTTCTTCAACCTTAGACAGATCAATGAATAAAAACATGACTCAGAAAAAAAACAATCAATCAATAAATATAGTTTACCACAAGTAGGGTGAATTGAGAGTGATGTATGATTAATCCTCTTACCTAAACTCTTATAGACATATAGATTTTCTAGTGATCATAAAACTGGGTAAGAACTCTTAAACCTTTCAGATCATAATTTCATGATTAATCTCATCACATCCAAAACCTCCTCAATCCAAGAGATTATCTTTCATTTGACATCTAGCACTCCTCGAAAGGATGACGACTTTACTAGGGACATTGTAAAGACCGATAACATTTAAGAAATTCATAACACTTTGTTTATAATTAGTCTGAAATGGAGTAATTTGTTTTTTATATGTTTCATGTTACTGTTTATCATTTCAACAATTAGACATCATGAAGTAATGTAATATGATTACACATACATACCATCTACGATAACGTCATAAGAGGAGGTACATTTTCATTATATCCGTAACACAAGAACCCATACATGCATAATTCAAATTCACAACCTTAGAAGGAATCGTCAAATGTTTTTACAAAAGTGTCAATCAACAGTTCATAACAAAATGCATGTCAATTGATCCTACTATTACATGGTTCATCAGTGTGGAATTTCTTAAACGACGTGGTTGTGAGATGTCCCTGTTACGGATTAAATTAAATGTGAGCATATGAATAATTCCTTGTAACATAATTGAACAATGGATACATATTTGTAATTGTATTAGCAATTTAAATTGATAGATTCTCATTAGTATGTTCCCACCAATTCAGTCTTTAATGTTGTGCTTCGCACCATTATACCGACCTTACATCATGTTATTTATTTGGTCTATAATCAATAACATGTATCATTATCTAAAACCTTGATATGTTTAACATGGTTTGATCGATCATATGTCGCTAATTATGTTCAATTAGTCTATGGTCTTTATGCCTTAATCATAAGTGCAATTGAGATGTCAATATTTTTACTTAGCGTATCCATAATTACTCCCTAAGGAGATATCATTATCATTATAATTCAATATTAATCACATTCAATCATTTCGGTCATCCAAAATGAATACTAGTCAAAGCTAACTTTATATTTCCTTCTGGTTATCAAACAAGGATACTATGAACCGAAGTTAATCATTCAATCCTAGGTATTTAATATGGATACCATTAGTCGAATCTAATCACAATACTCAATCTTGGTTATCATTATGACACCAAAAATAATTCTGAAACTGAAACTGAAAATTATCAATGAAAACTAAGTTATTTTAAAACTTAAAAATTATCAACAAAAACGAAGTCATTCTGACACTGAAAAATAGTTAACAAAAACTAATTCATGGCAACACCGAAAATCATCAGTGAAAATAAAGTCGTTCTGATACTCAAAATCATCAATGAAAACTAAGTCATTTGACACTTGAAATCATCATTGAAAACTAAGTCACTTTGACTTTTCTTTTCCCTAAGTTCACACATATGGTCAATACCAAGTTTTCCTCCTTACGGTCATGCTTCAATCTAGTTTTGGTTATAGATGACAACCAAAAATTCACTTCTAAAGTTTATGAAACAAAGGCAACATGTAATGTTTCTATTCCATGACAATATCACACATTCCTCGACATTGATAAAATGAACGTATTAATCACCACTATATTCATGGAGGTCTATCTTAGTTATTTTCTTCTAAGATTGTTGAAGTCTATGCCACTTCCTTAGCAAGCATACTTTGAGTTTTTCATGTGATATTATCAATTTTCATTCATTATAGCATGCCATAAGGTATTCTAGGCATTCTAACTTACAAAGTTCTAGCAAACACGTTCAACGATCATATTTGTTTCCATAATCTCATCAAGTTCATTTCAATGTTGTCAAGTAGTATACAATTAAGTCAAACATGCACATTTTCAAGGGTTCTCCTATCCAAATTTCCATGGGGCCAAAACATGGGCGTTGACATCAAGTGTTCATTTCATCATACTCAATTATACCATTCCAAATCATAAAACACAAGCTAATAATTAATTTCACATTACATATGAGTTCAATTTCTACCATGTATTTGGTTTCTCTAATGATGTTTTTATCATAAACATGTTTCTTCATTGTTCTTCCTCTTGGCAGAATATGATATCTTAACCTTCTCTAGTTTACTTATATAAATAATCATTTTCACAATAAACATGTATTTTCAATTCACACATCAATCTTCTAAGCCCATAACCAAACAAGCTTTTCAATTCATGATGTAAAACAAGATATTGACATATGTAAAATTTTTGTTTCAGCTCAAGTATTTTCCTAACAGCATAACAAGATCACATTTGACACATTTCATCATCTCACTCTATCTTTCTTTCATTTTTTCAACAGGCCAGTCATTAATTAGGGTTTGTTCTTCAACATACACCAATTTCTTTTGTTATAAATTTTGTAATTACATCCATGTTATCCTCATTTTCTCCAATCTTTTCATTTAATCTTTTCAAAATTGAAAGTGCAAGAGCCCTAGGTCATTTGATTTAAGATTTCCTTCTCACCTCGTTTCCAAAATCTCAAAATAACAAGTAGAGAGTGAGGTTACTCTTACCACACGATTTTTATACAAGATTTGGGGAAGTTTTTGGTGGTTTCCCCCCCTCACTCTCAATTTTTTCTCTCATTCTCCTAATTCTAGTAATGAAAATGATGACGGTGTGTTGTTCCTAGAAAAAGCTCTTTCTATTACAGATTTGAGGGTGAGTATTCTTGAGAAGAAAGGAAGACTGATATGATCCATGAAAGAGTTGAACAATCAAATTCAAGTTTTAGCGTAATTTATCTACTATCTAGTTTTACGCTATCAAGCATAGCTTCTAATTTAACCATTGAATTGAGCTGAAACTTTATTAGGTGTTTTTAGATATTTTTTCATATGAAGTAAAAATCTCAGGTCAATCGGTGTTTGAGAAGGAATCACAATATAGATCAAAAGGTTTTATATGGATTTTGTTATTAATTTTCTTTTGACTTGTGGACTTTCTATTTGAATTGAATTCTTTTTTCCTAATGATACAATGATATTCAGCAATTTATCTTTGAAAGTTTTCTAGATCTACAAGGATCTTTAATAGGCATCAACATAATTTTCAAGAGTGACAAGAATTAATTTAATGTTCCAAAATCATTTTCTTACAAGGATTCCTTATTTATCTTAGCTGCACAAGGAAATGAAGGTTGATAGTATTCAATGGTTATAATATTTGAAGAGTTTCCATATCTTTCAAGAAAACTGAGGGGCAACAATTATTACAAATATCTATGTGTCGCACTCCTATTAAACCTAATTCTTAAATTATCTGTGGTTTGTCTTTCATGCATACAGGCTATGTATGACTACATGATCACGAGATTCACATAAAAAGAACTCCAAATTAGAATGCTGAAATACTCTAAAATCAAATTTTATCATCCCCAGAATTAAAAAAAAACATATACTAGAACAAAATTAATAACCTTATGGACATTTATGAGTGCCCCATACCAACTATTAAAAGGTTTGAGAGAGTATTGGCATTGACCAGTTAAGAAAAGAATCAGCAGACGGGACACAAGTTACTTTCCGACATCCTCCCAAGTAATTGTCAATGAACAATTATTTTCTATTCTCATACAATCAAATTACAGCAAAACCAAAATCTTTTCAGAAAATCCCATACAGCCAAGCTCCTTTTCTAAATAGTTAAAAATCTCAAGTTGCTCTAAGATTGTAATGCTCATAGTTGCCTTTCTCTTGAGCAAATCAGGAGGAAAGGTCAACTAGTTTCACATTGTTATTTTTAATAAGGATAAAAATAAAAGTACAGACAGTATTCCGAAGCTCGTTCTTAAATATGAAAAAAATACCTCATGTTCAAAATGCTGACATGATATTGTTACGGCATTGATGAATCCATGATGCAGAACAATCTACTTGTTCATTGTTGACGACAAGCAGAAGTTCCAAAATATAGACCCCGTGGACATGAAAGCTACACGAGCATGAATGGGGACAACCCTACAAAATTGCCATATATTGCATAATCATGCCAGCCATTCAAAAAACTATTCACTTACTAAGAAACAATTACTGAAAGTCTATGCTGCAGGACCATGTTTTAAGCAGAGGTTTATCAAATGAAGATTACGAATTTGACACCATAAATTTCACTCCTGATAATCTTGGAAAGTCAGACTCCCTCAAACAATGTCCTTGTAGTTGTTAAGCAAAATCATATAATCAGAGTTTCAAAGTTTTCTAACATGACAGAGGAGATATCTTTATAAATGCTGACTTATTGACCCTCGTTCACACCATGGTCCTTGGCCAGTCTTTAATAAACTTTCATGACAGGAATTGTGAGCTGGAGCATGCCTTTTTAACAACCTATATCAAAATATATTCTAGAAGAATTGTTTCACGGATTCGATTCTAAATCTCATAGCACATAAAAGTAACTGGATCAGAGAGGCTGAGAGAAAACATTATGCTATGTTCTTATAACTAGTAAAAAAATGTCCCCGTTCAGTTGTTCTGATAAAACTCAACTTGTTGCAGAATATATAGTATTTACCATATCTATGGTTTGACAATGGTGACTTTATAAATTTCCTGAGAGCAATTGGCAACAAGGCGAATCTTCATAACCTCACATACCAGTTGCTTTCTTCAAAGAGTTTTAAGCCAGAAATACATGCACTTAACAAGTCTTAATTTTTATTTTTTAAGAACATTTTCCAGGTTAATTGAAGTTATAAGCTTTCTCCCTGATAGGAGCAGAATAAATTATCAGAGCTTCTACATAAACAAGTCCCTGAACATGTGCATGCCATGTCTTAAAACCTTGTGCTTTGGTGAATTTCACCAACTTTAGATGTGGAACAAAACTTGTGAAATTTAAACCTTGCTTGTTTAGTGAAAATAAATTTAACAACAATGATTTCCACATTTTGAAGTCTCTAGTTCAATGAGGGAAATAAGTCAGTGGAAGAAATCCCTATTGATTATAAAGAATTGGCCAAAATAAAAAATAAGTATAATTATAAGAAATCAATTTTATGAATTTGGTCAGATAATTTTATATGCGTCCATAATGTAGAAGTGTACAATTGTACTCTGATACAACATAACACAACATTTTTATGGCTTTAAACAAAAAAATTACATTAAGTTTTAAATCACATTTTTTTCTTACTAGCAGTTATACTCCAATTTTTGAAAGGTTTCTAGAGCTATATTGGCATTTTGCTTTCTCCCAAAAAACAGGTAACACATGAAAGCACCAATAAGGAGTGGTATTTGAGAGAGAAAAAGATTAAAAAAATAATCAGAGTGCTGTTCTTAATATAATAATCATTGTGCTCAAGGGTTTCAACTCAGGGACTATAAGAAGCACACCAAAAAAGGGCAGAAGATGTACCAGAAATTCAATAAGCTGACAGGGATCCAGAACCTGAATCCTGCATTGAAACCGGGTACCAAATATTAAATCACACAAAAACTTGTTTTCAAATCAATGAAAGTTTGAATTACCATAGAGCAATGTTGGAAGAGCATCTCTTTGATACTTCTCTGGAAGCTGTGAAAGCTTCCCTTGCCATAGATTGTTCCATGCAAATATAACAGCAATCACAGATGGACCAAGCACTATTTGGTTCAATAAAACCTGAAAAGAAACTAAGACTGTGCATCATATTTTTTAAAAAGCTACTCTTTGACCTATCAAGTTTATCCTGATTATAAGTAGCAAGCAGTGATATCCGAAGAAAGTAGTACCTTTAGCATCAGATTCTTCACTGTCTGCTTTGGCAAACAATGGTCGAGGCATTGGTACCATGCATAAGAACCAGGACCATACAATAGAAACCCATAAGAAGTCATTCGCAAGGCGCGGAGCCAATCATGGCCGGAAAGGAAAGTACCAATAAAATCCTAAGGAAGAGCATTTCATCAAAATCCAAACTCGAAACAACTTTAAGCACACTATGTAGATAAGAAGAACGACAACATGGGCTTGTCCTGAATGCATCACAAGGTTGCTGGCCCAGATTAGATGTCAGTAACATTTGCAAACTTCCAGTATATGAAATGCCAATGGATGGATGTAGTCTCCGGTGATATTTAGAGTAACGAAATATATGTGGTTAGACTGGGCACAGTCTAATTAGATGAAAAGAAAAGTTTAAGAATCAGTACTATTCACAAGCCTCAGAAACACTGCCAATAAGATCTATTTTGGGTTTAGAATACAAAATCGCAAACCAAATGAGTTTTCAGACAGAAGAAGTGAATGTATACCCTCTATTTTGCTTCTTTTTTTTAAAAAAATTGTTCATGTATTTCTCATGGTAAAAATTATTGCATTGATTTTGAAACACCTTAACTTATCAAAATAGTTGTAGACTTGCAACATCAGACTGAATTTATAAAGCTAAGCTAATAGCATTGCCATTTTTCCAAACCAAGTTCAACGAAAACACAAATCAAATATTCAACTTAACTGCTAAATAAATCAACAAACACAACAACATGTTTAAATTCATTTCCAATACATGGAATAAATAAATAAAAGTAAACACAGACACACACACTGACCTGATTGTCATTGGAGTTCTGAGAAGCGTCTTGGTCAAAGGAGTGTTGTTTGGATGGCTTGCTCTTTTTCCAGCGGTCTGTAACTTGAGCAACTGTATCCCCAGTAAGAGCAAGCGCACCTGCGGTCACAGCTTGCTTTAAAGGGAACCGGTAACCTCCTCCTCCGGTTGCTGAATCAGAGGATTTCGAGGCTTTACTTTGTTTTATCCTTCTTCTTTGATGTTCCCATTTCCAACCCCACAACCCTCCATTTCCACCACTCACTGCTTCCATTTTTCTTATCACGGCTCCAGTGGAGTGACACTGTTGAAGGGCTCTTTTTTCTTTAATAGTCCAATTTGCCCTTCCAATAACTTTACAGACATGCCCTTCATCTTTTTCTTATTTTACACTTGGACGTGTCAAAAGATCAAATTAGTGGATACGCAGAAAATTCTCTATCTGACTTGTTCTTCTTCCAGCACTACTAGAGAGGACAAGGAGATTCAGAGATTTCTTTTGATTGAACTTTTAAGGTTAATAGAATCTTCTCTCTCTCGCTCTTCATTGTACATTTGTTTATTTCTTAAATAGGTGGAAACTTGAGGAATACCCTGATGGAAATTTTGTTGTTTTTGGTGTATTGATCCTTCTGTTGAATAAAAGTTTTGATCTTGTTAGATTTCTTGTTGGAAAGATTCATCTTTTCAATTCCCAATTCGGCCACTTCAGTTCCTTGTTGTTCACATCATTTTGTGTAAAATTAGAATCCAGTACGATGTTATTAATGCTAACGTGGTTCTCGATAATGGTTTCGGAAATTGTTTAGTAATATAGTAAGTTTGGTGCTCATAGTCGTACCAGGTAGTAATTGTGATATGGGATAATAAACATTCAATGTTATTCATATTTTATAGGCAAGAGTTGGAAATGTGTGTTGGCTAAGCATTTAAATCTTAACAATTTCTTCCTTTCCTTCAAGGAAGAACATAAGCAACAAGTGGAAAATAAAAGTCGTATCCTGCAAGCCATGAATAATCAGATTGATGATTCGATCAAGAATCAAGCAGCAGCACTTTTGCGAGCTATAAATGTAACTAGGTTCTTTGAGGGAGATGATGTTCCATGCCAGATTGAAGAGGTAACTTAACTTTAATGGTTATATTAAGTGATGTCTTGATCGGGATTTTAATTGTTTGCCTGAATTTTACGTAATTTCTTTTGATTTATCAGGGCCTATTCTTGGGTTCTCTGGGAGCTGCTACTAACAAGGATGCATTGAATAGCAAGAATATTACACACATCTTAACTGTAGCTGATTCATTGCCTCCCTCTTATCCAAATGATTTTGTGTATGAAGTCATTGGAGGTATGTGCCTTTCAACCAACTGGTGTGATAGTTTTAGTAATTTTCTTTCACCGTCATACCTCAAGTGATGATTTCCTTAACAATTTTAGTTTTTCCTGTGGCATACAACAAGTCTGCTCCCTGCATCTGATGTATAATCTAGTCATAGCTGAAGTAATATCCATGTGCTTAAAGAAGACTACTTGTCAAATCCACAATCTTGTTGTAATTTTTCCTTGCTTTGCATCATCTTTCCATGTTTAATTCTCTCTCATTCATATGGAGCTTGTGATGGTTTGCACCAATTCTAGAACTCAAATTGACCAACTCTTCGTGGTGTTTCTTTTGAGGTAGTCGCGGATAGAAACGACACCAATTTAAGTCAGTACTTCAACAAGTGTTTCAATTTTATTGATGAAGCCAAGAGGCAGGGAGGTGGTGTTTTGGTCCATTGCTTTGTTGGAAGGTCCCGAAGGTGATTCATCTTTCCCTGGGGAGGTCACTTGATTTCCAGGAAACATGTTCTCTATCTTCTTACTGCAGAATTTCTCAAGATAAAGAAGATATACTATGCATCTAACATTGACCAATCAGTTCCCTTGGGGATAACTTTTTAGATGGATGGATTAATAAATAATTCTTTTGGTTCCTTCAATGGTTGGTCAATTTTTACCCTGCTGATAGCAACATTCATTGAGCCTATGTACTGTTATATTGGTGATCATACATTCATGTGACTTAAAAGATATCAATTTCATTTTATAATAATATCTGTATGAAGGCACAATAGTAATGGATATCTTGCAATTAACTTCACAACTGTTGGTGTCAAAAATATGGAAAAGACTTGAGCAAGTTTTTAGCGGTGATAACATGTTTCAACACATTGATTGTGATTCGAGTACCATCAGAGGCATCTATTGGATGAGCATATTTTCTGTTCCAAAATAGGAGATACCATTTGAATCGTACACATCATTTTTATGATTGTGTTATTAATTCTTGTAAATTTATCTATAGCATTTATCACATTTGAAAAATTACATGGATCCACTCCTCCAATACAATAGAGAGCATCCCTTTCAAGAACATCTTTGGAAATAAATTTTAAGTAAAGAAAAAAATCATTTTGCATCTTTAGATGCTTGCAGTTTGAAATCGGGTTATGCGATACTTCTTAATGGACTGAATTTGTTTCAATGTATGTGTCCTGCTTTTCAGTGTGACTATTGTTGTTGCGTACTTGATGAAAAGGCATGGAATGGGACTATCTGAAGCTTTGGCACATGTGAAGAGCAAAAGACCTCAGGCTGGACCTAACTCTGGTTTCATCTCACAGCTTCAAGACTTTGAGAAATCTCTTCAAGGTGCATTATCTTTTATACTTCTATATGTATTAACTTGCAAATTGTACTGATGTGGTCAATCTATTGTTGTTGCTTGGTTTTGGTGGTCCAATTTTTTTTTTACCATACCCCTGATTGAAGCTAGATGTTTGCCACTTATCTTATTAATTAAAACCTTTAAATTCAAACCAAAATTTGTCTCTGGAAAAAAAAATTGTTGAACAGCTAGTTGCAGTAGTTATATAACAATCTGTGTGAGAAGAATATAACTGTTCACTTTATAGGAAACTTGCAAGACATTCATTTATTTGTTTTTATGCTTCATCGCCAACAGCTAGGTGCTGCTTTATTTGTCTATAACCTTTTTGCGGTAACATGGATATGAAAAGAAGAAGAAAAAACTACCTCTTAACTATGATACAAGTTTCTTAAAATGCATTTGTGCTGTCTGAATATTCTACTTCTGGCTGGACAGATAAATGCTAGAATTTCTGGTGCCAAAACATTTCCTGTCACGCAGACTGTGATTTGTCATAAGTGGTTTCTGTTTGAAATAGCTTCTAATGGGTTGATTCATCTTCTTGTACAAAAACTGGATTTACTTTTGCTAGGTACATCTTCATAATGTGTCGAAGGAAGACCTGAAGAAGCATGAATGGACGCTTGGCAAATTTAAAACTCCGCTGAGGAGAAATGCTAGAACAAGATTTGCCATCCCTGAGAAGTTCTAAATATACTAGAAAGTTTGGTATGATTCTAACATTTTAATTAGTTCAAGTCAACTTTGTATCTCACGTGGATCAAACTTATATTTATTAATATAAACCAAGTGAGACCTGAAATACACCCTAAATAAACTTTCTGACCTGATTTAGGGTGTGTTTGATATTGCGGTTGCTGTTGTGGTTGAGATTGAGGTTAAGGTTGAAAAAAAAACAATTTTATAAAAAACGCTTTTATTGCGGTTCAAAATAAACAGTGAAGTGTTTGGTTAAGATTATGGTTGAGTTTGATGTTGATAAAATATTTTTGTGTTTTAATCCAATATAGTATATTCATATTAAATATTAACATTATACAAACACATTTTATTTTATATTAAATAATAAATAATACTTGAATAATGTATATCAAATAAATATTCAAAATATATAAATATTTATATATTTTGAATATTTATTTGATATATGGAGGAAATTATTTAACCAAATAACAAAATTATTGTTTTTTTTTCAAACCTTAGTTTGGACCTCAATATCAAACGGACACTCAATATTTTGATTACTATATATTTATATTTTTTTTCCAATTATTTTTTAATTTAGTTTATTTTTAACTTTATCTCTTAGTTTCTTTATTTATTTATCAAATTTAGTCTTTCTACTTTTAATTGTTATTTGTTTTTCTCTTATTATTTTCTTGGCTGATTTTTTATCTATTAGATGTAGTCCTCATTCTTTTGAATTTTATTTGTTTTATTAAAATAATTTATAAAAGTATTTTGTTTTTCAATTTCATGTTTTTATTTTGTTTCTATCAATTTTTATTTTTATTTTTTTAGAACTATTTTTTATTTAAGATAATTAATGAAATTGATTTTTTTTTTAAATTTCATCATCCTTCAATGTTTTTATCTATGAGATTTGATGCTTATTTTTTTTAATAAATTTTAAAAAAAAATTAAAACATCAATAAATTACTTTTAATCAATGACAACACCCTTTTTTAATTAATAATAATAATACCTTGCCGTTGCCAAGAAAAGAACAAGAATTCGAAACGACTCCGTTTGGGAAAAGCATTTTCTGACCAAACATAGTCTAGTTTCTTTCGTAAAAGACCATAATTTGAAAATTGACTTCACCAAACCCCCAAATTTGAACGACACACCACACACATCTAACACTGACACACCATCTTGTCGAATTAAATTATAAATTAGTCCTTTTAATTTTTAAAACTAACTGATTGATCCCTTAACCATTGTTCACCATGCATAATTTCGTACTAATTCATTTCTTTTTCATTAATCTTTCAATATCATCATTTTTTTTCTTTATTTATATTTATTAAAATAAAAAACCTTAAAAAATAGGGATTAATTAATTACTTTTGAAAAACTAAAGTTACTAATTTATAATTTACTCCCCATCTCACGGGACCACACGCACACAGCAGCAATCCACCAAACACCAAACGAACCTTTTTATCTCTCTTCTTTTTCCTATCCTTCCCCCGCCATCTCTCGGTCAACATTTCTACAACAGCACAGCTACTGCTTGAGCGAAAGAAAGAAAGGAAAGATGGACTCTACAAGCAACGACCTGGTAGCTAAATTTATTTGTTTATTTATTTCCTTTTACTATAGCCGTGCATTTGGTTGTTTGATTTACGCAGTGATTAAATTGGAAATGTAACAGTTGGTTTCATCACCTTCTGCTGCTGCCGTGGTGGGAATGGCGAGCGGAGGAGCAAGGAAGAATCCGACATTAATATGCACGCCGATCATGGCTGATTCTGTTGATAGGATGGTGATTCTTATGGCTGAAGCTAAATCTGTGGGTGCTGATTTGGTTGAAATTCGTTTAGATAGTTTAAAGGATTTCAATCCTGATTCCGATATCAAAACCCTCATCCTTCACTCTCCCTTACCCACTCTTTTCACTTACAGGTACCTTACCTAACTCCACTTTTCGTTTCTTTTTCTTTTTTCTTTTTTCTTTTTCATTTTTTTCCATTTTTTTAATTATTGTTACAGGCCAATGTGGGAAGGTGGTCAGTATAACGGCGATGAAAAACCGCGATTGGATGCGCTCCGGTTAGCCATGGAGCTCGGAGCTGATTATATTGATGTTGAGCTAAAGGTTGCTTCATTTTTCTTTTGAAACTAGAAGCTAGATTTTTTTTATAAAAAAAATGAATTAGTAATTTGATTTTTGCCGGTGAAGGTTGCTCTTGAATTCAATGAGTTGCTAAGAGGAAACAAGCCTGGGAAGTGCAAACTCATCGTTTCTTCTCATAACTATGAGAATACTCCATCTGTTGAGGAACTTGGTAATCTTGTGGCAAGAATACAGGCTGTTGGTGCTGATATTGTTAAGATTGCCACGACAGCTTTGGATATATCCGATGTTGCGCGCATTTTCCAGATAACTGTTCATTCTCAAGTAAGAAGCGTACGTAATATGCTTTTGTTATGGATTAGAAAGCAAGCAGGAGGCTGTATTCCGTTGTTAACAACATGTTTCCGCTTAGAGGATGAAGCAAAAGCTTACTTAAAAAATTGGTGGTTTAACTAAATTTCTTATTAGTTGTGAATAGTAACTCTAAAATTTTATGATTTTCTGGAACTTAAACTAAATTTACTTTAGTAACATGGATTAAAATTGCCAGGTTCCAATAATTGGACTTGTCATGGGTGAGAGGGGGTTGATTTCAAGGATACTTTGCGCTAAATTTGGTGGTTATCTCACCTTTGGCACCCTTGAGTCAGGAGTTGTTTCAGCCCCTGGTCAACCAACGATCAAGGATTTGTTAGATCTATACAATTTCAGACAAATTGGACCCGATACCAAAGTATTTGGAATTATTGGGAAGCCTGTTGGCCACAGCAAATCACCTGTTCTATTCAATGAAGCATTCAAGTCAGTTGGTTTCAATGGGGTCTATGTGCATTTATTAGTGGATGACATTGCACGCTTTCTCCAGACTTACTCATCCACAGATTTTTCAGGATTCAGGTTCTATTTCTATTTGCATCACTGGCTGTTAAACGCAATGCTTTCATATTTATAATACCCTGCATGCTTTAATTTTATCAAAAACCATTTTCTGTGATTTCATTTCCTTTGGTAAGTAGTCTTCTAATGAGTCCTTGGCCAAAGTGAAAATATTAGTGCAATGTGTGGTAGTTGTTGATGGTGTGATGTTTAAAACACAGTTGCACAATTCCTCACAAAGAAGATGCTGTGAAGTGCTGCGATGAGGTTCATCCAGTTGCAAAGGTAATGTGTTATCTTTCTTTGATTAACTATAAAGTTTATGACCACCTAGGGGTGTTGAAACATTTTCTTTCGAACATGAATGATTTATCTACTCTCTATCATCTCTCACAGTCAATAGGAGCTGCTAATTGCATTGTAAGAAGACAAAATGATGGGAAGCTATTTGGCTACAATACAGATTATGTTGGTGCTATTTCTGCTATTGAGGATGGACTGCGCGGTATTTACTGCTTAAGAAAACAAACATTTTTTTTTTCTAAACAGAATCTCCCTATAAGACACTAAGCTGTTTTGTTTCCGTTCATTTCCATGCAGCCTCACAAAATGGTAGCAATACAGTTGGTTCACCCTTGGCTGGGAAGTTGTTTGTAGTCATTGGTGCCGGCGGTGCCGGTAAGGCACTTGCTTATGGTGCAAAAGAAAAGGGGGCTAGAGTTGTCATTGCTAATCGCACCTATGGTGAGGTTCCTGTACATTCACATTGTGCAATGCCATTTCCTAATTCATGATATCTGTGTTTCAGCAATACTTGGTAAAGGAAATATCATAGTTTTTTGAAGAAATTTATTCAATACAGTCTAGAAACCATCGTGGTTGTTGCCTTTAAAAATTATGCTTGATACTCCCTGCTCTCAGGCTACCTTGCAATGGGGGAACTGTTTTTCTCTTACTTCTTTCTTTCAACTTATCTTCACTGTTTCTTTTCTGCAACCAAAGCTCTTCACTGGTTTCTTTCAAACTCCCTTGTTGTTGAAATTTGTGAAAACTCAAGGTACTCATTGGTGAAGGGTGACTTTGTTTTCTTAATCCATCACATTATATGCTATTGCTGATAAAAGAAATTCATATTATATGTTCTCCCCTCCTCTGATATACATGTGCATGTGAATTTTATACAGGATTTAATTCCACGGTACATTTGTGGTGGATTGGATTATTATTCTCCTTGCTTTGCTTGGGATACTGTGTTACCAACCCAGCTCGTGTTTTTCCTGTTTATTTTGATCTACTTATTTAATTTTTAATTTTATATGTTTGCCTTCAAGAGCGGGCGAAAGTACTTGCTGACATAATTGGAGGGGATGCTATATCTCTTGCTGATCTGGAGAATTTCCATCCAGAGGATGGCATGATTCTTGCAAATACAACATCTATTGGAATGCAACCAAAAGTTGATGAAACACCTGTCTCTAAGGTTTCCCTACCATCATACTATTTTTTTCCTTCGTCAATTATTATGCATCTCCTTAAATGAAAAATGTACTCTTTTTTTTCTTTTGGATCATCTATATAATGTATTTGCCTGAACTTTCATTTCTGTATAGATTTATGAAGTCTTGAGAACACAAGTATGGATATGTGATCATCCTATTGGTTAAACTTTTGCTGAACTGTATTAGTTCTGTACTTCCCTACTATTCCTATGATCAAGAAGTCATTGTTCATTCTTTGAAGGGAATATTAAATTTTGGTGTGTAAGTTGTGAGGGTATGATGATTGAGATCAAAGAAAGCTACATATAGTTGTTTCCTCGTGTGCTATGGCCTATATGAACCAATGACAGAAAAATATGAAGGGCTGTGAGTTTGGGCCACGATGATGCGATGGTCTAGAAGTGTCTTAGATGTGAATGCATGATAGCTTACGAAATAGTACAGAGCACTGAGCTCAGGGAAACATAGACCAAAAGGGGGAATTGCGTGCTAGACACTTTGCTATGGTATTTGGCATCTTAGAAGTTTTTTTAGTGACTTCCAGTTTAAATAAAAGTTTCTTTTATTACATATGGTTACTCTGTTAGTACCTTCAGTAATAAATAGTATTAAGAGGCTTGACATGCTTGCAGAACGCTTTGAGATCATACTCCCTGGTTTTTGATGCTGTTTACACCCCCAAAATGACCAGACTCTTGAGAGAAGCAGAAGAATCTGGAGCCAAGATTGTCACAGGGTTAGAGATGTTCATTGGGCAGGCATACGAACAGTTTGAGAGGTTTACTGAATTACCTGGTAAGCTTAGTAGCTATAGCTTGTATAATTATGGCTGCTCCCTATCACTCTCATGGTTCATTCAGATCTATATACCTGTCATTTTCTCTTTGCAGCACCCAAAGAACTCTTTCAGAAGATTATGTCAAAGTACTAGTGGTGGTGCAACGCCAATATTTTTTACGCAGCTGGTTT
Source organism: Salix exigua (assembly GCA_032356905.1). Taxonomy (NCBI): domain Eukaryota; kingdom Viridiplantae; phylum Streptophyta; class Magnoliopsida; order Malpighiales; family Salicaceae; genus Salix; species Salix exigua. The sequence continues at coordinate 768,216 of CM063597.1, read as the reverse complement.
CTTTTTCGTTGCAGTTGAATTCTATATTTTTAAATAATCTTTGGTTGATTTATCACAGTTAATTCCCACAATCTGTAACTCATTTTTCACTGAAGAAGTAGATTAGAATATTTATGATATCTAGTTGAAAACCTTGTGCATTGCGTTTATGTGGTCACTGCTGTGTCTGATCCCTTCCAAACCCATGTTCACAGCTTGCATGTAGGGCAAAGAATTATTCAGTACACTCAAAGTCTTATCTTGCTTTCTGATAGAAAGAAGGGATAATTTGTGAATAAATTTTGTAGTGGATCACATGTTCACATGAAAAAACTCCGGTTGTCTTTACTAATTTCTTATCTTTTATGGAAGAAAAAAAACCCTAAATTTTATTTTAATGCTTGTCAAATATTCTTTTTTATTCTCCTTTTTTTTAAAATTTGGTATATAGTTCAGTTAACCTGTCAACTTTGAATCTGTTCAATATGCATCAATTCTCAAAATTAGCTATACATGCTAATTAAGTTATATATATATATATATATATATATATATATATATATATATATAATCAGTTTGGCTTAATTTTGTTTCATGATTGATTTGTTTTATTAAACAACTCATTTTATAAAGGAAAGATTTCATAAAAAAAAAGGTCAACTATTCTCAATTGGGGCCAAGCCTGTAAATTATATCAGTTTGATCCCAAATGTTTCAAACAATTACTAATCGGGTCTTTCAATTAATGTTCATTAGGTTTCCAGTCAAGTTTTCTAAAAAAGGACATCTTTTATTTCATTAATTCAAAACTTAAAATTATTAAAAATAAAAAATAAATTGAAAAAATGATCCACCTGATCGATAAGTTATATAAGTTTGGGATGCAATTAAGAGTAAATGTACAGTTAGGGACTAAATTGAGGTCTTCCAAAAAAGTAAAATCTATTAACGCAAAGTCAAAATTACAATGGCCACTGGAGAGAGAAAAGAAAGGAAAAATAAAAATAAAAATAAAAATACAGCGAAGCCTGAGAAACATCAACTCTTTGACTAACATCCATAGATTTGATATGCAACCTCAGAAGAAGAAATGATATGCACCCTATCATATTCCAAATCACCTCCAAGATCACTGCCCTTGCAAGATCAGGTTACATCACACATGCCCGCAAACTGTTCGATGAAATGCCAAAGAGAGATACTGTTGCTTGGAATTCAATGCTTACTGGTTATTCTCACCTGGGTCTTCACCAAGAAGCCCTGTCTCTCTTCCAACAAATGAGAACCAGCAACACCAAGCCTGATCACTTCACATTCACCACAACTTTAAATGCATGTGGGGCTTCAAGTTCGTTTCTAAATGGAACCAAAATTCACGCTTTAGTTATTGCTTTGGGATGTCAATCTTCGATTCCGGTTAATAACTCGCTTATCGACATGTACGGGAAGTGTTTGAGTCCGTTTAGTGCCAATAAAGTTTTTCAAGAAATGAATGATTCCAATGAAGTTTCGTGGGGTTCTCTTTTGTTTGCGTATACGAATTCTGGTCAGTTTGATGCAGCTGCTTCCGTGTTTAAATTTATGCCTAAAAAGGTCGGTGTTGCCTGGAATATAATGATTTCTGGTCTTGGTCAGTATGGTGAAATTGAGTTATGTTTGGAAATGTTCAAAGAGATGAGGGAGAGTTTCCGTGAGCCTGACCAATATACCTATAGTGCCCTCATAAGTGCTTGCGCCGAGTCATTAGAATTGGTGTATGGATGTATGATGCATGCTGTTGTTATTAAGATTGGTTGGAGCTCAGCAGCGGAGGTAAATAATTCAATTCTAAGCTTTTATGCTAAACTAGGTTCCTTGAATGATGCTATGAAGGTGTTTGAATCCATGGGAACACTGACACAGGTGTCTTGGAATGCCATTATTGATGTTTATATGAAAGCAGGAGATACCAGTGAAGCATTTCTCTCATTTCAGCGCATGCCTGATAAGAATGTGGTTTCGTGGACATCTATGATTACTGGGTATGCAAGAAACGGGTATGGAGAAGAAGCACTTGACTCTTTTGTTGGAATGATGAGGAATCGCTTGCTTCCTGATGATTTAACATTTGGGGCTGTCCTTCATGCATGCTCAAGTTTGGCAATACTTGGGCATGGGAGAATGGTCCATGGATCTGTAATTCGCCATGGTTTTCTTGCCCGTGTGTATATCGGCAATGGTTTAGTTAACATGTATGCTAAGTGTGGAGATTTGGAAGGGTCAAATCTTGCATTCAATGATATTTATGAGAAGGATTTGGTCTCTTTCAATGCCATGTTGTTTGCGTTTGGATTGCATGGAAAGGCTACTCAAGCTCTACAGCTGTATGAAGATATGGTAGCATCTGGGATAAAGCCAGATAAAGTGACTTTCATTGGCTTGTTTCTGGCTTGTAGTCACTCAGGGCTAATAGATAAAGGTCGCGAGTTTTTCGAATCAATGAAGTTAGTTCACAGGCTTTCCTTCAACATGGATCATGTGGCGTGCATGGTGGATATGCTCGGCCGAGGCGGCTACTTATCAGAAGCAAAAGATTTGGTTATTAAGCATTCAAAAACAGGTGATGTGACCAGCTCTTGTGAACCTCTGCTGGGAGCTTGTTCTACACATAGTGAAGTTGAAACTGGGACTAATGTGGGGGCAACTTTAATAGATTTAGAACCTCGTAAAGAGACCAGCTATTATGTGTTGTTGTCAAATTTGTATTGCGCTAGGGGGCGATGGAAGGAGGCAGAGATGGTTAGAAAGGCAATGGTAGATGAAGGGTTAAAGAAAATCCCTGGTTGTAGTTGGATTGAAGTGGGAAATAAGGTAACAGCATTTTTAGCAGGACAATCACAGCCATGTATGGAAGAGTTGTACACAACACTACATTTCCTTGAATTAGAAATGAGACATCATTGCTTCATTGATTGTGAAAATTGAAGAATTTTTCATGTTAATGTTAATCTCTAGTAATTTCATGGATGAACCAAGTCATTTCAGCTCTTTGAAAATAAGACTCGCGTTAAACCCTAGCGGCGGTCTTGTTAAGTGTCTGTTTGGAAGTGTGGTTTAGGTTGTTTTTTAAAGTGCTTTTCTTTTAAAAATGCATTAAAATGAGATTTTGTTTTTGTTTTTTTAAATTGTTTTTGACATAACACATCAAAATGATATAAAAACACCAAATTTTTTAATTTAAAGTAAAAAAAAAATCCAAACACAATTTCAAACATTTTACACTTTGATAAACTAACTAGACCACTGCTATACAAAGGCCTATTTGGGAGTGTGGTTGCGATAGTTTTTCAAAGTGCTTATGAAATACATTAAAATGATATTTTTTTTTTATTTTTTAAAAATCATTTTTGAAATTAGCACATCAAAATTATCTAAAACACACAAAACATATTCATTTAAAATAAAATAAAAATTCAATTTTCAGCCAAAAGGTGGTGGGATTGCAATGTCAAACGGGCATTAAGTTGGTTGGGAATTTTTTTTTAATTATTGATAAAAAATTTTATAGAAGTTTTCCCCCGTCATAATGTGCCTTAGCTTCCCTTCTCGAACAATCGAATTTGAAGATGATGAAAGATAAGTTTGGTTATATAGTTTTTTTATGTTATTTAGGTTGAAAATCACCAAATCTGTATTGGAAATAAAAGACAAAGTATGAATGAAACTATTTTATAAATCTAAGAAATCATAAATAAATTTTAATAAGATAAAGACACCACACTCTTTTTGATTAAGAGTGAAAAAAATTAAATTGTTCTTAAAACAATTTTAATAATGGAACAAAAAGGAAAAAAAACTCTTTATATTAGAAGTTGAAAAGTTTTATATTATTTAAAAACACCTAATACACATAGATAAATTATTTTACTCAGAAAACTAAATAAACAATAAGTAGCACATATTTTTACTTGCAGAATACGTATATAGACACATAAAATTAAAATAGCCATAACTTTTCATACAAAACTTCAATGCATGCTGTTGAAGAACTATCTCATCTAAAATTTTAAACTTTTAAGTGAAGCTCCATAATATGATTTATATTATTCTCTAACACCTCCCCTCAAGTGGAAGCCATTTGGGCTTGAAACTTGCACAGACTCGCATCACCTTGTGCTTGGTTTTTATCAAATAGAATGAAGATGATGATATTCGAACCCGTGACCGCTGGGTCAATAAGGCTTTGATACCATGTTAATGAATCATCTCACCTAAAAGCTTAAGCTATTAAGTGAGACTCCATAATATGATTTATATTATTCTCTAACACATATATACGGTTGAAAAATCTAGAAAAATAACATTCTAAGCTTGAAAATCATGTAGAATAAGTTTATTTTTCAATGAAATAAAGTGGTGTATATTAAGGCTCAAATTGGCCCATAGTTTGATAGCAAGCCCAAACCCTTCAAAACTTTCAAATCATGCCCTATATTTTACATGGAGAGAAAAAAAAACATATTTGAAACATTTTCATATGGTTAAACAATTCTTGGAAAAAAAAATGATTTTCTTGTTGTTGTTGTTATTGTTATTGTTATGGTTTAATATAGCACACTTGAAGATAACTTGAAAACTTGATTTCTCATAATATAAATTTTTTGTTATGGTTTAATCATTCATATTGTCGATCCAATTATAATTGTATTGATAAGAAAAATTAATTGATTGGATAAACATACACATAAAAAAATTGAATTTTTACAACTAGAAAAGAAAAAAGTCCAACCAAGACTAATGATCTAATTCAATAACGCAGGTCCTAGTAAATTCAATACTGAAATCATGTTTAATATTGTATTTTAAAAATATTTTTGAAATATTTATATTTTAAACTAAATATTTTTTTGATGTTTTTAAATCTTAATGTTAAAAATAATTTTTAAAAAATATTATTTTAATATATTTTTAAATAAAAAATATTTGCAAATGATCTAAATCTCAATGGCAAAATAGCAAAAATAATGTGAAGTGAAATAAAAAAAAAACCCTTCCAACTTCCAGATTTTTCAGCAATAATTTCCATCTCAAACTAACAAAAGAGGGTGCCAATCGAAAAATTAGGTCAAACTGCAACAATTATCATTCCAAATAAACCAACTCCTCTTCTTCCAAGATCTCTTGGCCCTTACTCTTAGCTCTTCTCACTCATGGACTGCCCTGTGGTTTCCTTTCGTGTGAAATAAACCAGTAATTCCTTTCTACTCTTGTAGTTTTTGTACCCTAAAGTTTTGTTTTTTGAATTGACAACATATCTTAATTATCCTTTTTTTAGGGCTTTTAAGGCTGCATTATTTCCGGTTCTGCTGCATTTGCACGTGCTTGGTTTAATTTATTGGTCTTAAGCTCCAAAGTTTCTTGCTTAACTTGGTTCTTGCCCCATTTGGACACGATTAGGGTTTAATCTATAAGGTTTTTGTCTATAAGGTTTTTGAGCTCCAAAGTTTCTTGCTTTAGGGCTATAACTGTATAGGGCATGCCTAATATTATGGGTGGTTTATGCTTTGACTATTACAATGGTGGCATGGTTGGTTAGAAACAGAGTACTTCAGTTACTGAATGTTGGTTTGCTGAGTTGCCTGTTCATGTATGCTGGTTTTTTCTTCTTAGGTCAACCACTGATGTTTGCTTGTTAGAAACTATTTGATTGAAACTTGTATTTATGGATGCAAAGTTTGTTACTTTGGACATGGAATTGGTTGAGATCAGAGAGGGGTGGTCTTCTGGTTTTCAGAAGCAGATTTTTTTTCAGGTTTAGATTTATAGGGTGATTTTTTGTGAAAATTGCAATAATAATATTTAGGATTATATATGTGATGCCGATTCCCTATTGCTGTCTGCTATTCATATACCAGTGAAGCCTACAGTAAATTTCAATTACTATGACAGCACCTAAGTTGATCAAAGTTCGTATTTATGTTCCACCTGTTCAAATCTGCAGGGCCCATGTGGATGTGAGAGTTGAAAGTGAATTTTGCCTGGGGCTTGTGGAAGCTCTGCTTTTCAGCCTGGTCATCTGAATTTAGTGATGGACTGCAACAAGGAAGAGGCCTTCAGGGCGAAGGGCGTCGCGAAGAGCTTGATGGTCAAGAAGGATTTTCCAACAGCCCGTAGAATTCTGCTCAGAGCCCAACAGCTTTATAGAGATTTGGAAAACATTTCTCAGATGCTAACTGTCTGTGATGTACATTGCACTGCCGAAAAGAAACTGTTAGGGACTGACATGGACTGGTATGGCATCCTTCAGATTGAAGAGACAGCAGACGAAGCAACTATTAAGAAGCAGTACAGGAAATTTGCCCTCCAACTTCATCCTGACAAAAATCAGTTCCCTGGTGCAGAATCTGCATTTAAATTAATTATGGATGCCCAAACAGTGCTTTTAGACAAAGGAAAACGGTCCCTGCATGATATTAAACACAAAGCTTCGATGCGTAAACCTGCACCACCATACCGGACACCACAGAATGCAACCCACAGCTCAAACTTTACTGGCTTCAATCCTCAGCACCAGCAATCACAACAGGCAGCCTTTCAACGTGATTCCTCGAATGGCCGGCCAACTTTCTGGACTGCCTGTCCATTTTGTACTGTAAAATACCAGTATTACATAGAAATTATTAACAAGCCACTTGTGTGCCAGAGTTGCAATAGATCCTTTTTTGCATATGAAAGGAGTGGACAGGGGCTTCCAACTGCAAGTAAATTGAATCAATCATCCTTTATGCAAAGGAAGAATATCCCAAATCAGACTTCTAGCAAAGAGGAGTTGGGACGCCAAGGAAATATGAGCACTGAGCCATCTAAAACAGAGTTCCGATCAGAAAAGGTAAATGGTAAAAGAAAGAAGAAGCAAGAAGAGGAGTCCAGTGAAAGTTGCAACACTGAAACTGATTCTGATGAAGACATGGCTAGTGAGGAAGATGGTGATTTTAAGGCTGAGGTGGAGTTTGAATATAAAGGAGAGCGCCCAAGGCGATCTGGACGTCAAAAGCAGCAGGTTTCTTATAAGGAAAATCTGAGTGATGATGAAGACATTGTGAGAAATCCAAAAATGGCTAAGTGGAGTGGATCTTTCTGTGCAACTGAAGAGGAGAATGGGAATAAAATGAGGGAGGATGTGTCTGATAAAGAAGATCAATCTGGTGTAGCTGCTGGTGTGAAAGATGAAACTGTCGTGAAACAGGAAGAAAGTAATGGAATCAAGGAAACTGAGAATGTGAAGGGAAAAGAAAAGTTAGAGGCAACTTTCTGTCAGAAAAATTCCAAGACTTATACTGCCTTGTCATCAGATTCAACCTCACAATCAACATCAGATCCGGTTTCATATGACTACCCCGATCCTGATTTCCATGATTTTGACAAAGATCGGGGTGGAGAGTGCTTTTCAGCTGGGCAGGTGTGGGCTGTATATGATACCCTGGATGCCATGCCTAGATTTTATGCTCGAATCAAGAAAGTCATCTCTCCTAGGTTCAATTTGCGGATAACCTGGCTAGAGGCATGCCCAGATGATCATAATGAAGTTGAATGGGTTGAGGAGGGCTTGCCTGCGGCTTGTGGAAAGTTCAAAAATGGAAAATCTCAATACACTGACAAGCGGCTAATGTTTTCTCATCTGATTGATTTGGAAGAATGTGACCAAAGAAACACTTACAAGATATTTCCTAGAAAGGGAGAGATTTGGGCCCTCTTCAAAAATTGGGATCTCGAATGGAAATCTAATGCAGATGCTCATCAGGACTATGAATACGAGTTTGTGGAAATTTTGTCAGAATATGCTGAGGGTGTTAGTGCACGTGTTACCTTCTTGGGTAAAGTGAAGGGCTTTGTGAGCCTTTTCTGTCGGATTAGAAAGCAAGGGATGGACGGGATTGAAATTCCTCCAGCTGAACTGTTCCGGTTCTCCCACATGATTCCATCATTCAAACTGACTGGCAAGGAAAGAGAAGGTGTGCCTAGGGGATCTTTTGAACTTGATCCAGCTTCTTTGCCTAAAACATTTTTAGAGACTGCCAATCCTGAAGATCTCAGAGCGGAGGCTGGCAATTCTCATTGTGATGGATCATGTTCGAGATCCTCAGACAAAGCGAAACCTGAAGTGGTGTGTGAATCAGGTACTTCGATGCATCAGCCTGACACAAAAGGGACATCTCTACTATCTGAGGATGATTGTGGCAGCATCATGGAAGATTGCAGTGCCTTAGATGCTATTGAAATTCCAGAACCAGAATTTTTCAACTTTGACGCAGAGAAATCCACTGAAAAGTTCCAGGTTGGTCAGATCTGGTCACTGTACAGTGATGAGGATGGCTTGCCTAAGTACTATGGTCAGATTATGAAAATTCAATCTGACCAAGGTTTTAAGTTATGGCTAAGGTGGCTTACTCCTTGTTTGCTGCCCAAAACAGTGATTCAGTGGCAAGATAAGAAAATGCCTACTTGTTGTGGAAGATTTAAGGCAAAAACTGGAAAACCAAAGTGCTATTCTTCTACCAGTTCCTTCTCGCATCGATTAGCTGTAGAATTTGACGGTAAGAGAAATGAATATACCATTTTGCCAAGGAAAGGTGAAATTTGGGCTCTGTACAAGAATTGGTCCCCTAAAATTAAACATTCTGACTTGGAGAATTGTGAATATGATGTGGTGGAAGTCCTTGATCAAAATGATTTACAGATTAAGGTTTCACTTTTAGAACGTGTAAGTGGTTTCAACTCTGTTTTCAAGACAAAATCAACAGGGCTGACGGCTCTTACACAGGAGCTTCTCTGTACCGAGCTGATCAGATTCTCCCATCAAATTCCTACTTATCAACTGACAGAAGAGAGGGGTGGAAGTCTCAGAGGCTTCTGGGAACTTGATCCTGCAGCTTTGCCAATTCATTATTTTGACTTGACTTGAAATGATAGGTTGATAAGTCTAATGCTATATGTCTTTGCCAGGCCTTGTGTACCATGCTTCACTAGGGATGGCATTTCTTCTGTAAGGTTGAACCAATGCTTCAACCATGTCCTAGATTTTAATCTTGAAATTGCTCATGGATATGCCGAACTCGATGTTTTCTGCAGTGTATGCTCTTTTAATTCTTATCTCCCTGCATTCACAGGATTAGCTAATCAGCCAAAGCTATGGAAGTTAAATTTCTTCACTTCACTTGGTTCATTATGCGGTTTCCATTGAAGTTACTTTGTTTTCCTATCTGGGTGTGGAGGTTGTCTGCAGCATCAGCACCTACTTTTTTTCTACTTCGAAGAAGAATATTATTTGTGAAGTTACTAATGGATTGAAACACTGCTCTTATATCATAGATTTAATTTCTTTACCGGTTGATGAAAGAGATATTCTTGATATTGATGGAAAGAAATAGATGGTGAAGAGGCACTATGAGATTGTAAGAGCAAACCAAGAAAAAGAGTCATCAATCTGCATCAAAGGTGAATAAAGAGTATAAACATGTTGTTTTCCAACCAGGTGCTCGAGTTTGAGTGCATATACACAAGAAGTTTCTAACCTATGAGAAATCAAAAAATTGTAGTCATGAGGAGACAGCTCATTCCGAATCATTAAGAGGATCAATAATAATGTTTACAAGTCGATCTACCATATGATAATGATGTTAATGTTATTTTCAATGTTGTTTTTATCTCTTAACATTAAATTGATTCATCCAAAACCTAAAATTCATATACTTCTATATTTGATTTATGAGTTGCCATGCTTTATGCTTTGCCTCCTAGAAAAGCACATGTATTTGGTTAGTTCCCGAGAAAAGCGAGAGAAATTGATTAAAAACACTAAATTAATATATAAAAAAAATCAAATTAGAGAGAAATAATTTTGTATAACGAGAAATTTTGATATGCTATTTGCATATGTGTCTAATATATTATTATTACATATATAATATATATGAGTAGTTTGTTTTTTATTCAAATTATAATATAAACTGTATTTTAAAAAAAAATATGAAAATAAATTAAAAATGTAATCAATTTAAATTAAAGATTCTCTTGATAATTTAAAATATAACACATCAAAAACATCATCGTGGTGTTTTTTTTTCCAAGTTTAGTTCATCCACGGGGTAAATTAATTTTACAGTATGTCCTCACACACACACACACACACACACATATAAGTAAAATCCACTTCTGACACATACATATCAAGTTTCCCTCCAAAATCTCCCCCCATCATGCTCACTCCACTTTTCCAAGTCTAACCCTCCTCCACCAATCTCTCTTCTTCTCCTGTAGTCGAGTAAGGATTTTTTTTCTTAATTAATTCCTTTTTCTCTAGTTTGATCAGGCTCTTAAGCAACTTTTTCTTTATTGTTTGTTAAAAAAACACACACATACTGATATTTCTAGGTTTTAAAAAGGTGAGATTTTTTTTTGCAGATGAATTAAAATGGGTTCTCTTGGAGACGATGGTGAAATTAAATCAGGGTGTGAAGACCCAAATGCGAATTTCGCCCTTTCTTATACAAATCCCTCTGATTCTCAGTTCTTACCCTCTCCATTGCCTGGTAATTCTTCAATTCTTTTTTATTCACCATAAAGTTCTGTTCTTTTTCTTATGGGCATTTTTTTAATTGATCTAGTTAAGATTTTTTTGTAATTTAATCCAGAGAAGTCCGGCCCTGGTTGTTGCCGCCTGACTGATTGCTTTAGCCTGTATAGTGACCAAAACAATTTCGTACTTTAACCAAATTTATAATTAGGAAAGATTTTATTGATTTAGAAGAGTCGAAGTACTGTTGTCATATTACTATTGTTCTCGGGAAAGGATTTCTCGAATCAAATTTGTATGTGATTTTTTTTATCAATGGAAAAAAAAGAACTACTGTATAAGGAGGGATGATCAGTGGCTCGATTGACATGTCACAATTGTTGTTGGGAAATAATTGATTTTTTTGCAGGATCTGTTGTAGTCGATGATTCTGACATGGAAATTTTAAAGCTTGATCACTGTTTATGTATTTGTGTATGTTAGCATGATTCAACCACGTGAGAGCATATAAGCGCAGCCTGTGTTGTGTGTGTGTTAGTAGTGTTATGAGTTGCTCTTGCTTTTTTTAGAAGTAACATGTAGTAATTCACTGACAGATTTTTGTTAATAGTTGCTGATGAAAAAAATACTGATGTAGTTTTATTTTTTGCTTTTATTATATGATATTTAGGTGAAAAAGGTGAGGATGCCAATGAACTGCGATTTTTACAAAGTACAATGCCTTTTGAGGATACTGTTAGAGTTGAAGATGCGTTTGAGACCCAAGTAGTGGATCTTGGTGGTGAAACACAAGCGTTGGATGACCTTGATTGGTTTGAGAATGTGGACACCCAATTGATGGATGAGATCATTGATAGTGATGGTGAAGGAACAGATAGAACTGAAGTTTTGGATGATGGTAATGAGCTCTCTGATGATGAATCTGGAAGAAGAGGCAAATGTGAATCATTGGAAGGGGAGAAGATTCAAGATACCTCTCTTTCCAAACATGCTGAGAAGGGATTGATTGAGCATCCTGATGCTTTGACTGATGAACACCATTTATCAGGTAAGTTTTTCTGATTCTGATCATGGAAAAAAGCATCTTTTATTTAGTGGCTGGACATATAAAGCTTCCATAAATTTATACTTTTACATTTAAAATTGCCCTAGTCCTTCTGATGTCTCTTTAACATTATGATTCTAAGGTCTTAAATGAAGGATTGACTAGGAAACAAAAGGGGGAATATCTAGTGGCACAACTGTACACAGCTTATTTGATATTTAGCACTCTCTTGGGAGTAAAAAATCACTCTTTAATGGGGTTTACTCATGAAAATGTAAAAGTCGAATTAAAAATCATGTGCTTTCTTTCTGTACGTAACTATGCACTACCCCCCCAAAAAATAAATAAATAAATAAATAAAATAAATAAGCCTTTCTCTTCATCCATGTCTTTATGATTACATGTTTCTAGTTCAACATTAGTATTTCTCTCGTATCAGAACCAAAATCAGTGTTCTCTCGTGATATTTTTGTTTTTTTCGTTGTCCTTCATGATAATTAGTATATATCACATGAAATCTTTCTAAGCATATACTAATTTGTTCCAAATGATAATTTATTATAATTACTAAAAGAAATACTAAAGATCCGCACCAGATGACTATCAATGATGGCAAGTAGTGCATTTTAATAATTTACTCTTAAGAAATTCGAAATTTTATGTTGGGGAATTTTTGCAATATATGATTCTCTTCATGTTATAATTACAATATTTTTCTGGTTTTACTTTTACTAATACTTCTCCATCATGCTCCCAGGATCTGTCCTGAAGTTTACTTCAGTTCGTGTAGAGTCCTTGCGAGTCTCTGGTCTAGCAGCTCGAAGTAGTGCTTCAAATGGAACCAACAACAGTGACTCATGTTCTCTTGTGATTGATGGTCAGGTTTCAGAACAATTTACTGTTAACACTAATGGGTCAAAAACAAAAATTCCAGAGGATGTTGATTGGAGACATGATATTGGGAGATCTGACGATGAAATGAAGGAATTTAGTAATGGAAGCAGGTGTAACATTGGTTGTTCTGCAGTGAGAAATCTCTTCGCTGAGAATTCCTTTCTTGAAACCAAAGGTCATTTTGTAGGAGGAAAAGAAGTCCCCATTTGTGATGATGGGGTGGCAGGGTTAAGCTATATTGACTCCCAAGAACCAGGAGATTTGTCACAAGCCGATGCACTTTTATGTGTGCAAAAGTTAATTGAAGAGAGCAAGGTATTGTTTGATGAAGTTGACCTGGGGAAAATTGACAGGAAAAAGTTAAGTCACATTTCAGCTGCAAAGGGAGCACAAAGTTTGGCCAAGAAAACCGCTGATGGAAGCACCGAGGGAAAAAGCAGGATTTTTGACTGGGATGATGGACTTGAGGATGAGGGAGGAGGAGATATTTTCCGACGAAGAAAGGAAAATTTTCTTGGTACCGCAAACCGTGGGCAGAGATCCTTCATGAAACCCTCAAAATCCAAAGGAAATCAGCTGGGTGTATGCATGGATAACGAGGGAAAATCAAATGTCCAGGATGTAATAGTGGTTCACCCTGAGTCAAAAATAGATCTGTGTAGTCTAAGAGCTAATAAGAAGATGACGCCAGAAACTGAAACAAATGTTAGTAGGAATCTTTTTAATGAGTTTGATGAACAATCTGAAGCTGATACATCCACAGGGCAGTTGGAAGCTCTTACTAGGAAGGAGGTTCCAGAAATGCTAGATATAGGTTTGGACACTCAAATGGCTGCTGAAGCTATGGAAGCCTTGTTCCACGGGGAGGGAATTGCTTATGATGCTACCAATGACAGCCAGCAGATTCCAGCAGTTAATTTCAAGGATCTTGTGGAAGGATCGATGAGAAGTAAGGCTAAAAAGAGCATCTGTTCAAAGCAACATTCTCTTAGCAATAACGAGGATATTGGAGTTACCACACGTCAATCGAAGAAAACATTGAAGATTAGTGCTAAACTAGGTAAACAATCTTTAACTCCATCACAAAAATGTCCTGAAAATGTCAGAAAGGAGTGTGATATGGATGTAGTATTGACTAGAAGTAAGAAGGCTAGGTTAGATGCTGGACTCAATGAGTTGGATAGATGTAATGGAACTGCTTCAAGGCGTTATCGCTCAGTTAAGAAACAAGATTTACCAGAGGAGCTTGCTACTTTAACACCAGTCGCTCACCGGACCAGGCAGTCATTGGCTGTTTCTAAATTGAAAAGTGCTGAAAATGGGTCCATTGATAACAGAGAAAAATCCAACAGGCTGGTTGAGTTGGGTTGCCGTGAGTGGAATAAAGCTGGTGTGGTAGATGTTGAGGCGTCTAAGGTGTTAAATGCTAAAGGGAACTCCTCGGGATCGGGTTCTAGTCAACATGGAGAACCTAAAACTTCCAAATCAAGATTGCTAGCTACAGACAATGATATCAGTTTTCCCAGAAGAAAAAGATCTCGTCAAAACTTTTCAGGTCAGCTTGATGAGCCTCATAACTTACATGATCGATCCAAACCATCTTGTCAGCCCGGAAATATTGAAAAATCTGTGAATCGGTGCAGAAGGTCACAGACAAATGCTAGAATTAGTACTGACTTAAATATGAAGAGGAAAACGAGATCATCCATGTCTGTTTGCCCAAATTTGTCACCTCATCATTTTCATAAACAAGGCATAGATGGCACTACTTGTAATTATAATTCTGTTGATATGAATGGGAAGATGTCTAACAATCTAATGGGAGTGGGAGCTTCAGTTAAATCCTCTCACAGAAGAAGTAATGCAGATTCCTCACCATCAGCTGCAAATGAAGTGAATGTGCCAAGTTCAGATAATTTGCCAAGCGAGAAAACAAAATCTTATGAATCAGCATGTGCTTCTCCTGGTATCTGTATGACACCTGTGAATGCTGCATCACCTGTTTGTATGGGCAGTGAATATAAGCAATCATGCAGGAAGAACCTGTCAAGAACATGCCTTGTGAAAGAAATGAATAGGTTATGTGCTGCATGGCCAGGACCTATTTCTGAACCAAAAGATACAAGGAAAAGAAGAGATTTGTCTGATGTTCGAGTCCTATTCAGCCATCACCTGGATGAGGACATAATTAAGCAGCAACGAAAGGTAGTCCTTAGGATTTCATGAGCTCCTTTTTATACAATGCTAGGCTGGTTTAACTAAATAGTACCTGTTTATCTTGTCTTACAGATAGCAGATCGACTTAAAGTTTCGATAGCTTCCTCCATTATAGATGCAACACACTTCATTACTGATAAATTTGTGCGCACAAGGAATATGTTGGAAGCTATTGCTTCTGGAAAACCAGTGGTCACACATTTATGGCTTGAGAATGTTGGACAAGCTAACTATTACATTGATGAGCAAAAGTACATAGTAAGAGACTCGAAAAAGGAAAAGGAGTTTGGCTTTAACCTAGCAGTTTCATTGGCACATGCTCGCCAGCATCCGCTTTTACATGTAAGTATTTTATTATGTTCAAGGCATTCTGATGATTAATCTGTGGGTGACATAGTCGAGCAAATTTAATTCCTTCAAGTTAATGATCTGTAGTACATGAAGTAAAGGTATCATTCAACATAGATACATGTAGTAAAACTTAATTACTCAATCATGACAGACTATTAAATTTAAATTAAAGCAAACCAAGTAAAAATGTAAATTTTAAATTCAAACACACATCAATTTAGAAAGTAACAAAAATTAGAGTTTTGCTTATGATCTAAACTAACTAAAACAACATAAAAAGCTAAGAAAACTATATAAATCAAATCTTGAAAAAAATAAGAGGCAGAAAGTAAAAAATATAATAAAAACATTTTTTTTAAAAGTATTCCTCAATGATAATTAAACATCAATCATTGGATTTAAATGTTTTCTAATATGATTTGTGAGAATAAATAAATCAACCTTGAAAAACAAGAAGTTTTCTATATATCTGTACTTTTTAGTTTACCTATCATCCGTGCATCAATTAATCACAATCATATAATAATCTTTATTAAGCATGCAAGATTAATTATGTGCTAACATTGAGATGAAGATAGCTGTAATTAATTTATGATACTTAAACATGTATGAGGAGTTAATTTAATCAAGACTAGTATTTTTTAAGTAACAAATAATCAAACATGAATTTGAAAATTAGATGCTCATGCTATATAAGTTAATTAGTCATGAATCCATCATAAACTAACCACCAGCAATATATTTTTTAAATAAAAAAACATGTTACACATCATATAAAATTTAGGTCATCAATCATTAAATTTAATCATAGTAAAACATAAGATACTCAATAATCACATTCAAATTTATAATAATTTTAAGCTAAAAAAACATTGGATACTTAGTAATCACATTCAGCTTAAAATAATTTAAAACCTAAGTCTTAAAATTGAAAACTAAGTTTGTCGCAAATTCAAAAAAGAAAAAATATACAAAAAATAATAATTATGATCCCCTCACTCTTCTTTTATGTTATAAACATGATCCCTGATAGGGTGTCATGTCATAATCTCAACTTGGAAAGATTGGGTTGAACTCATGCTAGTCTGCTGATAGATTTCAAGCCCGATTTAAAAGATATCGTTCTCTTTTCTTGATGAGTTATCGGGATTAATGTAAAACTTGAGATTTCTAGTTTTCAATTCAAATTGAATTGCAAAATGTAGATCTGGATATTCCTGAAGAGTACATGGAGAGGTCCAATTTGATATATTTGCTCTGACAAATCCTAATCCCACTAGGATTCTTTGTTTAATTTGGATTCCTGATGCAATTATAATTTGAACTTCTCAACACCAATGACTTGTCCTAATGTGTCCCTTCTAGTCATTTGCATGAAATTATGCTAAAAATATTTCATTTAGCTTTTTTTTCCACTGTTTTCATAGCACTGTTAAGTACGAAATAAGTTAAGTAAATTATATTGTAGGACATTATACATGAATAAAACATTTAGAATAAAGTACAGAAAAGATAGAATAAAATGATTGTATCATGAGTATCAAAAAGCATGATATGTGGACTCTAGTCAACCCACCATCTTTTGGTTTATTTCATTATATTGGTCAGGGGTTGTCCTCCTGTTTATTAAAGCAATATTCTCTGCAGGGTCGAAGAGTTCTGATCACTCCCAAGACAAAGCCGGGTAAAGAAATAATTTCCAGTCTGGTGAAAGCAGTTCATGGTCAGGTATACTGGTTTCATGATAAATTAGACGCATTATTATCAATGTTTTGATAAACTGTCTGTTATACTTCCATAATTCTTTGAATAGAGTGGTTTTTTAAACTTAATTTACTATTAGTGAGTGCCCCAGACGGTTTAACAAAAACTTGGATTAACATTTCCTTCGGATACTTTCTCATAGACATGTACTCATATATGGCTTGCACACCCATCCTGTTTCACACTGAATATCAATCCGTGGTTGTAGAAACTTGATTACTCCTTTAAATTATTCAGATGCTTTGTAATGATATTTGTTGAATTACTTATCAGGCAGTGGAGAGAGTTGGCAGATCCACTCTGCAGGATGATGTGGTCTCAGATCATCTGTTAGTTTTGTCTTGTGAAGAAGATTATGACATCTGTGTACCTTTCCTTGAAAAAGGTTTGGATTCTTGTTCTTTATTTTGGTTCATCTCTTCACGCGATCCATAAAACCCTAACCAAATAAGAATTGGCACTGTTACTTCATACTTTCAGGGGCTGCAGTCTACAGTTCAGAGCTGCTGCTGAATGGAATTGTTACGCAGAAGCTGGAATATGAAAGGTTTGCTGCATTGTTTCAAGTGAAGATTAATTTACAGAAGTGGCAGATCAAAAGGAACCTGAATGTTTTTTCTAACCGACTGGCTTGTTTTATCACAGGTATCGGCTCTTTGCAGACCATGTCAAGAGAACTCGTTCTACGGTATGGATGAAAAAAGATGGCCACAATTTCCTTCCCGTGACAAAGCGTAGATAGTGTTTCTTCTTCCCAGCACATATGTACATTTTTACGTAACATGCATCTACTGAACCTGCCAGGCTTTCTTATCTGTAGAAATATTTCAACGGTGCTACAGCAGCACAAGAATGTATAATTTATTATATCACTTAACTCGCAATCTTTGTTTTCGATGCTTGATAGAGCTTGGTCAAATTCATTCAAGGAAACACGAGATTGGAGTAGAGTTTTGTGGCTTGGTTCTTAAAGAGGAAAAGGGTTGAAAAATAAACAAGCATGGATTGAAGTTCTTGCATGGTCCTGTCCTAAATAGAAGAAACCTCAACCTAGCTAGAGATTGGATCCCAATTGAACTGACAAAAACCTTGAAGATCTCAAGTTTGCAATGAATTTGGCAACTTCAACTGGTTTGCATTCTGCTGTTTGTGTTGACTAGTTTTAATCCTTTACTAATCGAGCAATGAGTTGTTATAACCAATACACTCTTGTCCATGGCGCAAGAAAGAAATGAGGCGGACAAAGCGAATGATTCTGCAGGAGAATCTCCTTCATTTAACATACTATGAATTGTTTAACAATGAGTTGTTTTACTCAGTTTCCAAGTCAACTGGCTGGTGACTCATAATTGCTAGACCTCATTTCACTTTGATAGGCACTCATACTGGATTCGAGTTCTGGTTCTGGCCAACCTGTGCTCGCCAAGCAAAATATTGAATGTACAAAGAGTTTAGGGTCATAGCTATCCCGAAACCCAAAACTGATGAAAGTAGAATTGCATAAATGGGTGGTGATAAACATACATATATCACAAACATAATATGCTAGACCTCATTTCACTTTGATAAGCACTCATACTGGATTCGAGTTCTGGTGGTTCTGGCCAACCTGCGCTCGCCAAGCAAAATAGTGAATGTACAACGAGTTTAGGGTCATAGCTATCCCGAAACCCAAAACTGATGAAAGTAGTATTGCATAAATGGCCTTCACATGAAGCTGCAATGACGTTTTCAGATGATTTAATCAGCAGAATTCCAGGCTTCAAATCAAAATGACTCAAGATCCAAAATGATAGCAAATTTGGGCTCTAGGGTTGTAATGAGTTTTTAAACTTGATACGGTACTGTAAAAGGAATTCAGATTGTTACATGTTATCTCATAATTACCATTCTGGTGCAGCAATTTACCAAAATAATTTCTCCCCCCCCCCCCAACCATTTCCAAGCAGGGTTGCTTTGGTGTTTTCCGCACCAATGCCTTCCATGAGAATTAAGTTTTGACTCAGCAATCAAAACTATCATATCCCTCACAAACCTAATGAGTAGGGAGCAAGAATCGGAACGTCAAGGAAGAGAACATGATAGAGACACATAGTCAGACATCAAGCTGTGGGTATCAAACTTGTATTTCAATAAAAGAGAGGATCTCAGACTACGTGGTGTTTGATCATCACTTGCAGAAGTTAGCAAGGCTAACAAAATAACCAGAATACCAAAGAAGATTATGATAGATTTTGATGAAATGTTATGCTCCAAGAATTAACTCATCTTGTAATTATCTTAAATTCTTAATTAAAGTCTGTCTTTGTTTATTCATCCAGCATAACCCGTGCCTTTTACCATGGTAATCTTTGCAACTTCACAGTTACAATATGAGCTTATAGTACCATATTCAATTCACTAGGCAACACTTAATTTATCATGTTAAATTATTTCAAGGAGGGGTATAGAAAATAAGACATTACTTACCAAACTGTAGAATAGATGGACAGTAATGGCCACAAGTGCAAACTCAAGTGCAGCATATGTCCATATATACTCTCTGATTGCTGCAAGTCATGCAAGCATTTAGCATGAAAACTCCAATTAAAAAGATTTTTTTGTAAAATCCAAAGATCAGGATATACCTAGAATGACAGCAAAGATAGATGACAAAAGGCCCAATGTTAAAGCAAATGGCGCAGCAACTATAATTGCTCGAGTCTTCATGTCATGAATCTATAAAATTTTAATACACAGGATTAGCATTTCAGCTCTAAATATTAATGAATAATTGAGAAAGACTCCAGTCGCATGCCTTCTCAACATGTTCCATACAATATCACCATTTTGCTCTCTTATTTGTACTTTTGACTCCAGCAAGCCTTATTCAGATATACAAATCGAAGGGACCTTAGTCAACAGTCATATTTGTTTTGACCAGCATAGTATGACAACAAACCCAACCCCACTAAACGAACCCAAGCAGGCATGTATACAGTAGAACTCATCAAAACAAGATAAGTTTAAAACTAGCTTTCACAAAAATCAAAATTTGGTATTGCTACATTTTCTATAAAGGCAAAACAACATACCAATAATTGCTCCAAGAAGAAGAAATAGCATATGGTGCTAATTAAGACAAGCACAACAAAGTCCTGCCAGGCACTGTATTAAGCACCAAGAAAACTAAAATCAAAACTAGCAGAAAGTGGAAAGGGAAAAATCACAAGTAACTGACTGTGAGTGAAACTCAGAGCAGATGTCTCTCAGCAAAGACACAATGCATGAGGACATCATGGTACCATGATATTAAAGATAAGAAAAATAGATGTATGACTAAGATGCCAGCTCGTTACCTTATTGACTGCGACATCTGGTGACTCTGTTCCTGTCTGTTATTTCTATGGGCTGCACTTGTTACCCTAAGCAAAGTTACTGGTAAGTTCCTAACCTCTTGCCCACATACATCACAATTCTTGTTTCCTTTGATGCTAAACCACTTAACTGCACAGTCTTCATGTACAAGTCTGAGGGCACCTTTACAACTGCATTCCATTTTGAGTGTATTCCCTTCTTCACATATTTCAAAACAGATCCTACATACAGCTTCCTCTTCAGGAATTTCTTCATCATCAACTTCGATGGGAATTGGCGTTATTTGATCTGCTTTATTAAGTAGCAAAATTAATGATATAGTGGGATGAGAACAATGCAAGTATTGCATGTACAAGGAGTTCATTGGCTTCAATCTCTAATATGACACTAGACAAACCATATGATGACAACACCCAAAGAACATAGAGTCCCTGATTCCAAGTAACAGATTGGAAGACACCAGGTTTGAGTAGCACCCAAAGGGAGCCTGTATAACTTGAATACATGAATTCTGTATCTTCATTCAACTGACCAACAGTACACCACCCTGCCCCGCCCTCTCTAACTGCTATATCATTTCCTGTCAATAAACCCTCAATACCAGGAAAAGGAAATGACTTGAACCTACCGCCACCATCTTAGAGATACATATAAGTCATCAACAACCTGAATGCAATTTTTTTTCCTGCCATAATAGACCTAGAGCACTAATTCTCTTCATTAAAAGTCTGCCAACATTTCTTCCTTTTCTCATCACCAAACCCAGATACTAACCATCATAGAGCCCCATTAAAAGAAGACCTCATCTCTGTCTTACCTTATTCTTGCAAAAGCTATCCTACCACCACTTTATATTTTTTTTCCATCTTTTTTTGGTCCAAATTACTGATCATGCTGCCATTGTTGTGACAGGATGCATGCAAACTGAATTAAGTAATTGGCTTCAATGCATAAAACCCAAAGCAATATTTGACAGTATCCAATCAGAAGTTATGGAATTCCTCATTCTATGAATAGTTTCTATTAATATATATGTTTGGTTTGACTGAACTGAAAGTAGGACATCACCGTGGGCTACAACATTAAAATTCATAATAACATTATGCAATTCCAAATTCAATGAGCTGAAGAATCAAGTCAGGGAACTTGATAGTGCAGCGAGTTGAAGGAACAATAGAAATAAGGAAATGAAGCAACATATGTGCTACTACATACCATTACTAGGATCTGTTGGAACATGGTCATTGTGACTAGAGAAAGATACAGATCGTACGATAACAACATTTCTCCCAGGCACGGAGAGGGACCTTGAAACTACAGGATGAGCAGCCCCCTTCTGAGCAAAACAACTCATTCAGTTATTCTCTTCAAGAATTTCCCTAGGCTACCTATCCACATAACCACCGTTTTCTTGTTCTTGGGGGGATAATTCACACAATCCAATTTTCTTGAACCAGCAATTACTTTTCCCTGGGAATTACTTCTCAGATCATCTCAAAAAATCTAAAGGATTTGAATTTAATGGAGTTCATGAACCAGGCAGCAGCAAAAATCAAATATAGCTTACTTTTATTTTATGAGATTCTCCAGGCATTCTTGCTGAAGCAGGCATGGAAACAGAAGGGGACAAGTTCGATGCAGGTGTAACAGGAAGAGAAGCGCATCTTTCCCAAGAAAATGCTGACTTGAAGTTGGCCATAATAGGACTATCTGGAGCTGTTTTGTGGTCTGCAGTAAGGAGAGAGCTCCTCTCACCATCAGGAGCAGCAGCTTTTTTCTTCAAGCTGAGAGTCCGCAACAAGCCTCCTGGTGAACTGCCTTTATATGAATTTTGAGAGTGGAGTAAACCTTTTCCACCATGGCTAGTGCCAAAACCTACAGGTCTAGGAGGAATTTGAAGTGAAAGATCCGTGTGCCTTCCACTTGGTCCTGGATTTGAGACTTCATTTGACGGTTCCACATTTTTGGAATCAGCCTGCAAGGAATAGGACACATTAGATCCCAGTCATTTGATTTGCGAGCTTCCAGAAAACATGTCAAACCAAAGTACAACATAGGACACATCTATTACAATGATATGCAAACATTGCAATCACCAGATGAAACAGATGCAAACACAGTTTTTCTTAGTATTACAACCTTAGTCATAGGTCCTTGAGAAAATTCACTGCTTCTTAAATATCAGGCTTTCTTGGAATGAGTTTTAGGTTTTGTTTAGTCTTTAAGGAGTTGGGGGAGGAATAGGAAATTTTTTAAGAGCTTTCACGATTAGGTCATCTTTAAGCATTTCTTTTATAAGGGCAGTTATCATCTTAAAACCTCAGTAGTCTCAACTAGAAGCACTATCTCTAAAATGCCATCAAGCAGAAAGAAAATTTTCCTCATAACTGACGAAATAATACCAAGTATCACTGTCTCACTGGCATTTCATCACCAGCAAAGGATCTGTTCAACTTCTGATAGCATGAACCACACCAAAGTTTTACACACATCAAAACCTTAATAACACAAAAGTAATAACTAAATTAGCACTTATTACACCACAATTTATTCAAAATAACCTTATACCCTAATGAAATGTGATAGTCTGTAATTCTATACATGATGTTCTAACTAATCAGGAAATAAAAATCTATCTAAATAACGTTTTTCAATTCTCAAAAAGAAATATCTGATAAACCAACCAATAATTATACAAAAATCAAATAAATTCCGGCAGCAAAACGTTGCAACCCCGTGAAAAGTGATAGATCAGTGATAAGATAATATGAAAAGTTTTTAAGGCCTGCCTTTATTTGTTTGTAAGCAGAGCAAATGACTTTAAAGAGAAATATAATTATTATTTATTAAGAAAAAAACACAAAGTTGATGTTATCTACACAAAATAGATGGAAGCTTTAATAAGGACCAACCAACCTCTGCTGAAGAACCATCAGCAACTCCGCTGTTGAGTACTGCCTGAGTTGCTTGCATTACTGTGTTCTTAATCGACAAATCTCCCGAAAAGATTGTGGAAGAATCTCAAAGGGATAGTAGTAAATAGTGGAGGTAGTAAATTAAAACCATAAATAAGGTGGCAGGATCAGAAATATCTAACAAAAAAGATTGAGAACGAGAGAATCAAGGAATATGTATATATATATATATGTATATGAGAGAGAGAGAGTTGGTGCTTCCATGTGATTCAAGTTGTTAGAAAAAAGGATTAATGGAGAAGAAACAATACTGTTCTGGTGGCCTCGAAGAAGACGAGAGACGTTTGTTTGTTTCTTCTCTTTCCCGCATTTGATCATCTTCACACTACTCTCATCCTTTTCATTTTCTTGCTACTCGCTCTTGCACAAATCACAATCCTCCACTTATAAATTTCTTTTCTTTTCTTTTTCTTCTATCCATTTTATTGCTACTCGCTCTTAAGCAAATCACATTATTTCATTTATCATCGAATATCTATATCAATTATTTTTATTAAAATAATATTATTTTGTTAAAATTTCTTGCAGTTAACCTAGTCTAAATTGAATTTAGTTTTTCAACTGGATTTTATTAGTTCAATGTATTGTTTTCATATATCATAACCATGATATAAAATATTTTTATTATTTTAAGATAAATAATATTACTTTAAAATATTTAAATAATCAAACTATGACTATGAAGGCTCTTACAAAAGTTTTGACAAATAATGAAAGTATTGATGAAAAGAAAATGCAACAACTTAAATATTAAAGTGATGATGATTTTAAGTATTCGATTGAGAAGAAGGTGTTTGTGGTTAGATGAGCATTGAATGCACGAGTTAAGGTGGCTAATTTGAAAGAACAACGAGAGAGTATTTTCCATATGAGATGTCAAATTCAAAATAAAGTATATAGTATGATCATAAATAGTGAAAGGCGCATTAATGCAATTAGTATTGATCTAGTGAATAAATTGAATTTACATACTATAAAATATCACATTTCTTATAAATTTCAGTGGTTAAATGATTATGATGAGGTGAAGGTGATTGAATAGGTTATAATTGCTTTTCTATTGAAAAATATTTTGATAAAGGGAAATGTTATCTTATCTTTATGCATGCGTGTCAATAATTGTCGAGTAAGCTATGTAATATGATCAGAAGGTTATGCATGACAAATCCAAAAATAAGAACTAGATTGTAAGAGATAATAAATCTATCATTCTTGTATTATTAACTTCCAAACAATTGTATGGGGATTAAATAAAATTTAAAAGAGAGAGTATAACTCAAAAGATATTGATTTTCCCATCAAAGGAGATAAAAGAAGTTAGCAATTTAAGAGAAAATCAAAGAAAAAAGTAAAGTTTGTGTATGAGAAAGTGGTGTGTTTAAAACAACTTTTTTTTTGCGAATAAATTTATATAAAATTATGGTGATGATTCTTTAACATGAAATGATGATGATGTCTTGTCTATTGAAGGAGTTCTTCATATTATATATTCAAGGATGCATGATTTTAAAGAGATGTGAGATGGTATGGTCCAACCTTAGGTTATACTCAGCCTAACCGTAATAAAAATGGTTTAGGCTCAAACACATTAGTTCAAGTTTGATTTGGATAATGACAACATGAGAAACATGTTCGAGTGTTATTTTATATCGATCTTAGATCTCAATTATATGTTCGAGTCTAGGCAATATTAGGTCCTAGTATCATAATGATTATTTGATATCTTTATATTATTTTATCACAAATATTTTGTAACATTCTCAAACTGACAATTACATTTATAATCAATCCAAATATATTTATTATTTCATTGTATTTCTCTTAAACCTTTACCAAAAAATTAGTAAAGTCTTCCTTATTTTTAAACATACCAAATTATCGATATAATTCAAATCTTTACAATTAATCATCGTCCTTAATCTTGATCCAAACATCTTGTATCACATATCATCTCAATTTATTTTCTTAATATTTCAACAGGACTTAGGTATTTCGTAGTACTAGACAATTAATGAACATCATAAGCGATAAAAATATGTAACATATAAAGATAACGCATACATTGGAACCACATATAATTTTTATTTTGCTTTAATTCGTATCAATCAATATATTATGTACATCATTAAACCTGTGATACCATTCTATTTTAGAGATTTAATTTATCATATTGAGTAAACTGAATATGAGTAATTCATGTTCCAACTCTAGTAAGGATTCCATATTAAACAAGAAAGATAAAGAGGCAACAATAATAAAACATTTTTATTGTTGTTTTTTTTTCCATGTTTGCAAGGATTCTTTAACCTAAAAGTCAAGTAATTGGAAGTTATTTATGAGAGACAAATCAACATTATTTTTTTCTATTTTAGGGAGAGCCAAAGGTAACCATTTAAGGGGAATTATTTCAAAAATTAAAATAGAGGGTTTCCTAGCTAATTCAATTAATTGATGGTGACAACACAACCTTATTTTTACTCGATATTGATTCGGCTATAAGAATATTTTTTGCAATGAAGATTGTTTTAGACTGATTAAATTTAATTATGCTGAATTACATTATCATCTGGGTTTTTATTAGTTTTTAGGATTTTTAATTTTAGTTTGGGATTTGTTTTAAATTAAGTTTATGACAACCCAATGATCATTGTTTAAGATTTATTTCAGGTTTTAATCATGTTTTAACTGAAATATAGTTTGAGCTTTTGGTTTATAACCTAAAAAAGATCCATTAAAGTTATGGTGTATAGAAATATATAAAGTTTTATTTACTATAAAATGCAGTAGTCTTTGAATTTGAATTTGAATGATGTTGGTGTTCTGCTTGGTACACCATGTTTTTTTCTTTATTGAACAAAGAATAATCAAACTTATCAAAGTATAACTAACGTTGAATTTGAATGATGTTGGTATTCTTTGATTAAAACTCATTGTAATTGAAAAAATTAAAATTATATTTACTTTTTGTATATCCCATAGTTTTCATAGTTGTATTGTTAATTACTATATACCATATATCCAGAATAATTTTAATAATGATCTCATAAAAATGAAAATTATTTATTATTATTATTTTTAGTGAATTGTATACATAATTATATAACATTAACTAATTTTCTTCTTGTATTTTATACAAAGAATTATTTTAATATTTTCTTCAAGAAAAACTTCATGATAAGTTTTTTTTTAAAAAATAGTAATTCTGATAACAAAAAAATATTTTTTTACCAAAAATATTTATTAAAAAAACATTATACCAAAAAAGAATTTGCAAATCAAAATAAACACATTAATATTTCCTTGATAAAATATATACTTTTAGGGATTTAAATCATTTTTTTTACAAATATCTTCCTTAATTATATATATTTTATAAAAATGTAGCTTGTGGCATCGACACTGTAAATAATTATATTGTTTTTTTTTATAGGAAAACATATATCAAGTAAAGAAACTCTTTGTGACATGTGATAGCTGTCCAAATCATACACCACTCTTTAATTCTTTTTTCACACCTTTGTTGATTACGATCCAATGGTTTCCAGTAGCGAGTAGATTCCTTTTGTGTACTCGATGGATTGGAGCAAGAATCAAGAACAGGCATGGGGAAGGTTCGTGCCACCACAAGTTAGCCAAAACGTGTGGTTGAATGGAAACGGTGAGCCCCAAAATGGTTCAAATTCACATGACATGGTCTAATTCGCATGCAAGAAATTAAATAAGAAATGAGTTTTAAAAGTGTTTTTTTTTAAAAAAAATTAAATTAATCTTTTTAGTATTTTTAAATCATTTTTATGCAATGATGTCAAAAATAAATTTTTAAAAATAAAAAAATATCATTTTAATATATTTCTAAGACCTAATATTGTCCAGACTCGAATATATAATTGAGATATCAGACCGCTATAAAATAAGACTCGAACATACTTCTCATGTTGTCATTATCCAAATCAATCGAGTTAACTTGTCAAACACGTGTAGTCTAGGTCATAAGAATGAGATAATCTCAGAAAAAAATCTAAAAACAATTATGAAGCTTAATCTCCAATAAATACAATATTCAATAATAAAATTAAATTTAAAAAATCAATTAAAAATGATTTAAGTAAACCCGAGTTAACTCACTAAACCCATCATCTAAATCATATTAATTACTTCTTCTTTAAAAATCATAATCTACAGCGTTGTCAAACGTGGGCGTTAAAGAGCCAGAAAGAGGGTGATTGCTTAGCCAAAACCTAACCCTTTACCAAACAAGTTGGCAATCCTTAGCCACAATCACTCCTCGTGCTCGAGGGATCTCCCACCCACATTTTCAAAGCTACTTAAAAAAGAGAAACAACATCCTTACGAACTTTGAAGTCATCCTAGCGTCACAATTGATCTAGACAATATAATTTACACCACTAACATGAAATTAGGTGGTGCGAATGTACACTTGTCACGAAATAAATAACTATTAATCCCATGGATGTCCGAGTCAGTTTGCATGTATTTTGATTAATCTCATAGACCCTGAAGTTAATCATCATCTAAGTCTCAAGTAGTTAATTATCATATTAACAATCACATAGCTTGTACCTGAGATCATAGAGAGAGCAAACCTCTTAGTTTTGATCTTCTATCACTAAATCACCTGCTAGAAAGCAAATTCATCTATGGACATAGTCTTCCCATATTGTTAACTTTAATAACTGCTTCTTTTTTCTTGATTAACATGGATGCCCGAGACAATTTACTCGCATCTCGACTAATTTCACGGATCCTGGAGTTAAAGATTATCTAAGCCTCTAATAGCCATCAAATTAATAGTCACATGGCTCGAACCTAAGATCACAGAGAGAACAAACTTTTTAATTTCAAGCTCTTATTGTTAAGAAACCACCTCACCTAAAAGCTTCAGCTTGTAGGTGAGACCCCAAAATTATATTATATTATACTCTAACACCCCCCTCTCAAGTGAAAGCTCTTTGGGCTTGAAATTTGCGTAGGCTCACATTACATTGTGCTTGATTTTTTTATCAAATAGAATGGAGGTGGTGAGATTCAAACTCGTGACCACTAAATCAATAAGGCTCTGATACCATGTTAAGGAACAATCTCATCTAAAAATTTAAACTTGCAGGTGATATCCTAGAACACGATTATATTATAAACATTTACCACTGTATCACCTAATTAGATAGTCTAATAATTGTTTTTTTTTAATCGAATTAGAAGCAGCTTTGAGGACACGACACAGTATGCCAATGGCGTATTAGCTACTTGTGGCCCATCAAAGACCTGCTGCGTATGCCTTAATTGTATCCACAAATTCACGTCCATAGATAAAAAAAGAAAAAGAAAAAAAAAAAGAAAACGATGCCCCATTGCCCCCTCCCCCGTCTCATCACCTTCTAAAGAATATACAGGACCGAGTCAAACTAGAATAGGACATGAGACCGACCAATCAATCGATCGGTGTCTCAAGCAAAGAAACTACCACAACTTGTGGCTCAAAAGGTGAATTATACGTACATGTACATCACCACAATCATTTTAGTAGGAAACTTTAGTATATAATAAACACTTTCCAGAGTGCAAAATCCACCTAAAATGTTCTAATCAATAGAGGAGTTGCAGCCCTTTTCATCTGATCCCAGTATTGTTCATGGAGAACAAGAAGAGATCGGTGCTGGACGACGTGTCTTCCTTTCTTCTGGTCGAGGGCAGTGCAGACTCGGAGGCAGAATATGGAATTCTGAAGCTATACCTCGATGTTACTGCAGCCTGCGATGAAGCTGACGACGACGACGACGCAGAGTCATGCAGCTGTGACGTAGTAGAGTACTGTGTGCATGGTTTTGATGAAACTTTTGAGGTCGATCATGATGATCATCGCGAGCCAAGTTGGAGTACTGGCCGTAGGATGTTTCTGAAAGATGCGGCCCTGGATTGCATGATCATTGATGAGGGTGGTGAAGAGGAATCAAAGGCTGATATTGATCTGACCAGGGAGGTCATGGATGCGATGGAGGACAGACTCTTTTGGGAGACTTGCATCGCGCTAGGGTACCCTTAAATTTTAGTAGTTTTAAATTTCTAAAACTACTAGTACATATAATTACTTAAAAATCTACTACTTAAGGACTTCCTATTTGTTTTTTTGGACTTCAATGTGTTTCTGGCTTTTTAAGTGGGTTGTTTGTATTATTTATTTATTGTCTATTTGTTCAGAAAATAATGCATGTTGTTTAAATACGTGGATTACTCAAAAGATTGTCTTGTAAAGGAAAAGAGTTTGTTAAGAGTTTTTTTTTGGATTTGAGAAAATCATATTTCCCACGTATTTTGTGAATCTAGGTGAATTAGTAATACTCTAGTTATTCTACGTTTTTACAAAAACTACACGTCATGACTCAAACTCGAGACTTAGGGTATAGATCTCAAGTTCCTTGCTATTACACCACGAAAGATACTTATACTAAAATAAATAATCAACTTGGTTCACAAATAAAAACAAATTAGGTATAGAGCTTGGTTATATAATATAATAAAAGGTAAAAGCAAACCTATAAAATATGGCCATGAGGATATTTCACAACACCTTGTTGTCTTGCATCAATAACTCTATATTGATTTTTTTTAACATTTTACATGTGTTCTCTTGGGTTGGTGAGACCATCATAAAGTAAAGAAAATCTTTTGTTTTTTCAAAATATGAACAAGTTTGTTTGGGCCACACTTAACTAGCTCTAGTTCTCCTTCATCTAATGAAAGGATCCTACAACATCATTTTTTCTTGGAGTAGGAGAATGTCTTGTATTTGTTAAGATATTTATCTTGAATAATATATATATATATATATATATATATATAAAAAATTTGAAACTAAAAAAATATGAAATTTATTTTTATAAAATTAAGAGAATAACTCATAATTTATATTGTCAAAACTTCCAAATTAACTATTATAGAGAGCCGGCCGAGATTACAGGATTTGAAAATGCTTTAGATAGTACAAATGTTTATGGAAATTGAGGAGAAATTCTGAAAGAAATATAGCGGGACAGCCGAGAAGCAACGTCATGAGTGTTATTTGAAGCTCCGCCCCCACCATCATTGGTAGTGGATAATAATAAAATCCTCAGACAAGCATCTCCACTGTTCTGGCCCTCGCCAACTGACCAAGAAACACACGCTGACATGCATATCATAGTTGTGTTCGCCACAAACTCGATCCTTTCCGTGCGCACTTGAAGAGTGAAGCGACACTTCTTCCACTGTCAATCTGGCTTTGTGCCGGAGTGCGCGCATCGCTGCCGCAATCTGGTGCGATCTACCTACTTGGCACCACCAGTACCTGCCGCCACAAGGATCGTGATTACAGAACACTATTAAACAAGAACATGTGCCTTCTACAACTTTCCAGCTTACCTCCGGTGAGAAATGAACGGCAAAAGAGCATTTTAGCCCTGGATTTTGCAGGCCCCGAAGTAGGGACGGGCCTGGTGCCGGCTGGAGCTGTTTCTTTCATGTTGTTTAGCAGCGCTCCTGGGCAATACCTTGCCTGGACTTCATTTTTCAGGTTGCTTTGAACTTCTTGACGTCTTGTGAATCGGGTTTTACTGGTCAAGGAATATTTTTTTATGATTAGCTAGGCAAGATTCATCAATTCCCTGCAACCATGATTTAACACTTTATATTCAGTTGCTAAATACGTTAATAGCTTGCCCTGTTATGCTTAAAGACATGGCAATTGAGTGGTCTGCGGGCGTCTTTCTTGATCACAGTTAGAATGCTTGGAGCAAAGACCAGAGCAAATAAAAATATTAAAATTATATATATATATATATATATATCTTTAGACTTATTTCAAGGAAAGGAATTCCATATGGTTGCTGTTGGCATGAAACAAAATAGAGTTGATGAAGAACCTTTAATCTTTTCGAAACCGGCTCATAATCAATTCAAAAATACAATCTTTTTCCACTATTCAACACTACATATTATTAGATGAAATGTTTTCCACTTTAAATGATACAAAACAACCCACGTCAATCCCCGCATGGTTATCATTCAAACCACCATATTTAGCATCCCTCATTGTATCAAATTCAACAACAAATTTTGGACTACTTTTCTTGAATCCTAAATAAAGCCCAAATAGGTTATTATCAAACATGCTTGCATTGAAAACCACTAGGGGCCATAACGACCATCTCCAGTATCATGTGACATCAAGAACGAGAATAAGTGGAAAAGGCTCCCAAATTTCCAGGATTACATTCAGCAAGCTTGATGGGTTGCTTGTACATGACTCGTCCAACACTTGAACCCACTGAGTGCGTGAGTGAGTTGAAAGGCTAGAACCATCACCAGCAACCCTTGTATCACCATAAAAAGCAATGTTATACTGCACTGTTAATTTTCACAACCTCCATGCCCACCTCTCCCATATTCTTTACTTTCCTTCTCTGGTTTCTTCTACAGACAATAAAAAGAAAGTCACTGTACTTAACACTGCACTGTTAAACATAATTTGAAGGTGGAACATAGATCTTAGTCCTATTTTTACGTTGTTGTAAGATTGAAAAATTGGTGTTTCCATTTTCTTTACAAGGACATAATCTCCAGAGCCTCTCTTCTCTGTCCAAGAATATTGAATACTGTTGCAGCAATGTGAGATGGTGTGAGACCAGCTTCTACCAGCTGATCAGCTGGTGATCCATGGTCAATGTACCTATCAGGTAGAACAATTGGTCGCCACTGCAAATGATTTTCAAACTAAAGAGTTAGTTTCAGCATCTAAACAGCTTTTGCAAATTGAAACATTAATATAAAGAGATGTTAAATTTTATTAATGCATACAAAATTCATCAGGAAATTAATACGTGCAATAACTTTACAGGTCCACGCTAATAGCTGCATGCAAAATTCCAAATTTGAAGATATATAGTTCATAACTAAAGTTTAAGAGAATCATGAGGGTTCCAGTTTCTATCACTACAAAAACCAATGGCATAATTTATTGGGAAATATCATTGAGATCAGTACCTTTAGTTTGCCATCAAGAAGACCATCAAGGGCCAGAAATTGTGCAACATGAGACCCAAAGCCCCCAATTGATCCTTCTTCCACAGTAATCAAAATCTCATGTGATTTAGCTAGACTGCGAATAAGGGCATAATCCAATGGCTTGCAGAACCTGGCATCTGCAACTGTCAACCGGATACCACGGCGTTCTACTAAAGAGGCAGCAGCTAAACAGCTCTGGACTGCTGTACCATAACCTAAGAGTGCCACTCTCTCCCCTTCAATCAGCACCCTGCCTTTTCCAACCTGCAAAGCAGGTTTAAGGATATGTTCAGGCTATTAATTCATTTTAAGTGCCTTCATGAGAAAGAATGCAAATAAATTCTCAGCTACACCTACCTCAAGAGGAATGCCTTTGTTTCCTGGTGGCAGCTGAACACCAACACCATTACCTCTTGGATAGCGGAAACAACTAGGACGATCATCTATAGCTGTAGCAGTAGCAATCATGTGGAAAAGCTCTGCCTCATCAGAAGGAGCCATAACCACCATGTTAGGGAGGCATGCCATAAAAGTGACATCAAAAGCTCCACAATGTGTGGGACCATCTGCTCCAACCAGCCCAGCCCTGTCCATTGCGAATCTTACCGGAAGTTTCTGCAGATCCACGTCATGTACCACCTGTGGTATTTCACCAATTGTACATTAATAACAGTATCTACATTGGAGCTTTAGCCCAGTGTCTGGTAACCAACTACATAATACCAACCCAGCTGTTATAGTGTAGCCATATTAACTGAATAAGAAGCGGCTATTTTACTTGCCTGGTCATATGCCCTCTGCAAGAAAGACGAGTAGATTGCACAAAAAGGTTTAAGACCTTCACAGGCAAGTCCTGCAGCAAAAGTGACAGCATGCTGTTCTGCGATCCCCACATCAAAACATCTTGTCGGAAAACGGCTATGGAAGATATTTAAGCCTGTCCCTCCTCCCATTGCAGCATGAATTGCAACAATATCTTTGTCTGCCTCTGCTTCTGCAATTAAAGCCTCTGCAAAATATGTTGTGTAAGACTGTGTGCTAGGACTTCCCTTGAACTGCTTTCCAGTTGCAGGATCAAACTTGGCTACTCCTGCAAATCAAGCAAAAAAAAGTTTGCTAGTACTTTTTTTTTCTTCTGATGATAAGCTTTTGATTGCAGTATGCAGTGGCACATGACTGAATTTTTAAAGTATTGAAGTTAAATTAACAGTGTTAGTTTTTCCTTCTAAGTTCAACAAAGAGAACTACAACATAGCTACTTGGAGCTTTTTGGCAGAACTTTTTTCTTGTGGACTTTTATCACTTGTATTACCATGGTACTTGTCAGCAGCTCTCTCGGCAAATGGATACCCCCGACCTTTCTCAGTGACAACATGAATCAGGACTGGACCTGTTGTTTTGGTACTCTTGACCTCTTTTAGAATGGCAATAAGATCATCAATATTGTGCCCATCAACAGGGCCAATATAATAGAGACCAAGCTCTTCAAAGAGGGTTGATCCAGAACCACCGATCATTCCACGAGCATATTCATCAACCTTTGCTGCCAATTCATGCATTGGTCCCCCAATTTGTTTTGTAACTCCCTGCAACAATTTCGATAGCAACAAAACCATTTTTCAGTCCCAACTAGTTAATCAAAGAATGTTGCCCCTCCATCCCCACCCTTCTCTCCCATGTGTATTTACCTTAGCAACCTCCCTTAGTTCTCTGAGAGGCCTGTTTGATTGCAGCCTACTGAGAGCACTGCTCAAGGCTCCTACAGGTGGTATCGGCCCATCTAAATTGGCAGTTGGTAAAGAAACTTGTTTGTTGTCATTGAGAATAACAATCATATCAGAGTCTAGGTACCCTGCATTGTTCATCGCTTCATAAGCTTGTCCTGCTGTCATGGCTCCATCACCTATAACGGCGACTACCTTGTTCGTTTTTCCTTTTAAATCTCTCCCCACGGCCATTCCTGTCCACCAGAACCACCCGAAGTTTATATAACATATGATGAATTAAACATAGGCAGAACATATTCATTGCTTTTGTTCTGAAATAAATTTTGCCAATAACAATTGAGATAGTATGAACTGAGATCCAAGCAGAAAATTAGCATATTAGAGAGTGAATGATAAAATGACACCAAATCTGTCAGAAAGCAGAATTAAATAAGTTGAATAAATAAATGTGGAATTCATGTTGCAGGATTGACAAATAAATCAGTCCTAAAAACACGTTTGACAACTAGCGTTCTCTACTTTGGGAATAAGACTCAGCTGAATGAAATGAGGGATAGCTGCAACAGGAGCTTTGACTAGGAATTGAAAATTAAATGAACATTGATAGTAAATACTCCAAGGTAAATACAAGAATAATTTATCATGTTTAGAAAGGAGCAGATTAGTACCCAAGCCAGCAGAAATGGTGGTAGAGCTGTGACCAGTGCCAAAACAATCATACTCACTCTCTGACCGCTTTGTAAAACCAGCTAATCCATTAGTCTGTCTTATTGTATGCATCTTGTCTCTTCTCCCGGTCAGGATCTTGTGAGGGTAAGACTGCAAACCAGTAGTACAGATCATATCCAGATCAATCATCACAAAAAAGGGCACTACCTTAGAAAATTTTCTATCAGCTGCAACAAAAAGAAGAAGAAGAAAATGATAAAGCAAACAAGAATTAGAGCGCAAAACCTGATGGCCAACATCCCATAGTATCTTGTCTTGAGGGGCATTAAAAACATAGTGAAGAGCCACAGTAAGCTCGACAACACCAAGGCTAGAGCCTAAGTGACCCCCAGTTTTAGAAACATTGAAGATAACATCGGACCGCAACTCATCTGCTAGTTGTTTTAGCTCCTGTTTTGACAAGATGATCACTAGTAAGTAAGGTTCATCTATAAATACTATTCTGTATGATGGTGAAGTTTTTTCCTCTTTCCATGAATACGAAAAGTAGATATATATATATGGTTCTAGTTACTGACCTTGACTGATAGATTTTTCAAGTGAATTGGATAGTTTATGGTGTCCAGGAGAGGTGTTGGAGGTCTCTGTGAATGATACGATCCTCTTTCTGACAGTGATGCACAAACCCCATTTGCCCTTTTCTTGACATGTATCTAAACAGAACAAAAACACCCATTTCTTCAATTACTCTTCTTTATATATATAGTAGAACTAAAGTCGCAGACAGAAAATTAAATATAAAAACAAAGGGAAGACAGAGAATCTTGGTGGACTCTTTTTCAATGTTAATCTCCACCATAAAACAAGATTGAAACTTTGCAAAACCATCATGAAAGAAAAGGACTTGAATTCTGACCAAGAGTGGCTCCCATTTCTCAATATGTAATGAGTAATGCAAACCTGATTGATCTTGTCTAAAGATTGGGCCAGCAGATCTGCTCTCCATAAGAAATGAGAAGACAGAAGACTAAACTTTTGAGGGAGCTCTAAACTTGTGACGCTATTGACATGAGCAGGGAAAGAAAATACAGGGAGGGCCATTGGAGGATAAACAAAAACAAGAAGAACCCAGAAACAGAAACACGGTGCAGAAGAGTTTGGCAACGAGTAGCGCCCCTCTAATAAATGCTTGGTGCCAGTGATGAATTAGTAAGAAATTGAGGGGGGGAATTTTTGTAACGAGGTTGCCTTAACAGCATTAAATTTTACTCCCATTGGACCACATCATCAGAAATCACAAATGGATAGATTCGGTGGATATCAACAAAACATAAACAAGATATTTTTATACCACTAACTAATTTTTAATCTGTGAAAATACTATCATATCAAATCAGGACATGACACCATCTTCTCTACGGATGATATAAAATTTTAGATTCAAGTCTTAACAAAGATGATGGAATAGGTGAATCTTATAGCGGAGGACATGCATGATAGCCATGAAAGGATTGAAAAATATAATGTTGTTCAATGGCCACAAACTTTCGACAAGATAATATATATATATATATATATATATATATATATATATCTTTTACATATAGTATTGAATTATATGCTTATTATTTGCTAAATGACTCATGTCATCTGCTTTAAAAAGAATAAATAATTTACCTAAGTAATATACCTTTATAAAGAAATATTATATATAGTACTAAATAACACTATCATACTAATTTTACACTTTACCAAGTATAAAGTCAACTTTAATTACAAAAATAAATTAAAGATTTGGATTGTTTTTTTATAGGTATCGTGCAATAGTTTTATATAATAAAAACTAAGGAATTGTTTTTTTTTTATTTTTTAATTAGAATTTAGTCAGAAATCTTATTTTAACTCCAAGCCTTTTAATAAACTTTCCACAAGAAAAGAATTATTCGTAATTGTTTAAGAGTGTAGATGAAGTTATTTTTTAAAATATTTTTTATTTAAAAATATATTAAAATAAATTTTTTTATTTTTTCACATATATTTTTGCGATTCTTTGATCGCAAGAAAATCATTGTCTTCAATTTCTTTTGTTTTTGCGTCTCGTGTAAGCACTAATACCGGTTTGTTTTAGTATTTTAAAAATATTTTTGAATATTTTTATTTTAATTTAATTTAGATTATTTTAATATATGAGCATTAAAAATAATATTAAAAACTTAAAAATATATATTATTTTAATATACTTTCAAGTGAATTTTGTCATAACATAATCCAAACACAGTGAAGAACTTCAGAAGCCTTTATTTTACTTAATTTTGTTCGTCATTACAGTTCTGCAACTAGAACATCCAGGGCATTTTACACAACAAGTAGTCTTCGACTTCTTCTTCTTTTGCATTCGAGGAACCCCATTTATTTTAGGTATTTCTTATGGATCTGTGTTAAGCAAGTAAAACTCTGAATATTTTAGAATTTTCTAACATGATCGCATCCGAACTCGAACTCGAGATCTGCAACGACAATCTCAAACCTCTTAATTAGAACTGCGACAACTCCTCAGAACTTACCAGAGCAATAGAAATCATCTAAAATGAATCTATCTGGCCTCTAGCATTGAAATTGAGCATCCGTTTGCCGAAGGTGGTTTGCTCTGGCTTGATGAGTAACTTACTTCAAGAAGATCCCTCTCAGTGAA
The DNA here is from genome assembly GCA_032356905.1 of Salix exigua. Lineage (NCBI taxonomy): Eukaryota > Viridiplantae > Streptophyta > Magnoliopsida > Malpighiales > Salicaceae > Salix > Salix exigua. Next base: position 730,937 of record CM063597.1, on the reverse strand, counting down.
AAAACCTGGTTGCTGAGGCTGAGGCAATTCTTTTTCGTCGCCTAACATTAAAACCACATGCGATATGTTTGGTCGATCTTCTGTATTTTCCTGCACACACAGCAGCCCTACATGGATTGAACGTAATGCTTCGGACATATGGCGTGCTTCAACTTTTGATTTCGCAGCCAGTTCTAGAGACCTGCCTTGTTTGAACAGAATCCAGGCCTGATGAACAAATCCATGCTATTATTATCAGCACATTATTCTGTCTATTGAAATGAAAGGTTCAAGGTGACATAACTTCGAAACTTACATGGCCGATAAGGTTGAGGTGGTGGTCTGGATGGCTGAATCCTCTGTTCCTGTAGCCACTCACTATCTCCAGCACCAGCACACCAAAGCTGAAGACATCTGATTTCAGGGAGTAGAGTCCATAATTTGCGTACTCGGGAGCTATGTAGCCACTGCATGAATTCACAGATATTGAGGTCGCATGTATTCAGATAGAGCATGAAGTTCATATGATGAAAAGGACACTTACTACGTTCCGGCCACTTTATTAGTGTTGGCTTCAGTTTCATTCTCTCCAAAACTTCTAGCCAGGCCAAAGTCTGAGATTTTTGGATTCATTTCGCAATCCAACAGAATATTGCTTGTTTTCAGATCTCTGTGGATTATTCTTAGTCTCGAGTCTTGGTGAAGATAAAGGAGTCCACGAGCAATCCCATTGATGATGTTGTAGCGCGCAGGCCAATCCAGTAGCAAGCTTTGAGTTTCATCTGCCCAGGTCAATTCATTATGGCTCTTATCAGATTCATAAATGTTGGTGAAAGCTACTCTTGTCCCAAAAAGCCCTTCACAGTAAAGGGCTTTGAAGGAAGCTGGTAGAACAATTGATACCGAATTCATTATGGAAGATCAAAAGAGCTAAATTTGAAAAACTGGAATAAATTTCTGAGAGGGTTTTATGAGATTCATACCAAAAATATAAAAGTCCAAGCTCTTGTTAGGCAAAAACTCGTAGACCAGCATCGTTTCATCTCTTTGAATGCAGCATCCAAGAAGCCTCACAAGATTCCGGTGTTGAAGTTTCACAATATGCTTGACTTCATTTTTGAACTCATCAAGTCCTTGTCTTGAATTCTTGGAGAGCTTCTTGACAGCAATTTCTTGTCCATTTGTTAATGTTCCCTGCGAATAATAAATAGGACTCGGCATCGTAAGCAAATCCCACTGTCTTCTGAAATTTGAAAATTTCGTGCTAAAAAGTCTTTGCAATCAGTCATCCTTTTATGCTAAAGAAAACCCAGGTTGGCTCTGTATTGGAATAAAGTTCCTGTTAAAGATCAATCTCGTCTAAAAATTTAAGTTATTAAATGAAATACTGGAATATGATTTATATTATTCTCTAACACACCTCCTCAAGTAAAAGTTTTTTGGGCTTGAAACTTGCATAGATTCACTCTATCTTGTGCTTGATTTTTATCAAAGATAACAGGGTGATGAGATTCGAAACTCGTGACAGCTGAGTCAACAAGGTTCTGATACTATGTTAATGAATCATCTCACCTAAAAACTTAAGAATTTAGGTGGAATACTATAATATGATTTATATTATTATCTTACATCTCGCCGATTGTTTGCGGACAATTATTACCTTATAAACAGGTCCGAAACCCCCTTCTCCTAGTTTATTGGACTCAGAAAAGTTATCTGTTGCGCAAGCCAGCTCGTCTATGCTAAACAAGGGTAAATCTAGTTCTCCCTTCATGTCATTGTCATTTGATCTTCTCTGCAAATCACCTGTAATTCATCCTGTTAGCATAACTTCTATGGATTGACGGGAAAGAAAAAGAAAGACAGGGGGTCTATATCAGCTTGTAAACTCAAAAAAATTAGAGCATCAAACACAACGAAATAGTTAGATTTTGATGGTGTGAATACGTACTGTTTTTCTTCTGCTTCCTTTTCCAAACATACAAGGCCAGGCATAGGGCGATGAACAGAATCCCAGCGGAGAGCACAGTGGCTACCACGATCCTTCTGTTCACTTTGGATTTGGTATTAATCTTTGCAGAGTCGATTTTATCTATAACATGGTAGGGAAAAACTGGTGTTAAATGAGGAAATGCCAAAGGCCATGACAAATCTCATGAATTTGAGGAGCATGTTAAATAGATAGATAGATAACTTCCTTCTCTGAATTTGATTTCTAGTAATCTGAAAGATATTTGAAAAACAATCATTTAAAATTAAGCAAACAAAAATCCCATCTGGGCAGTGATTAATCTACTCAAGTATATGAAATCACCACAGGTTACTAAATCTGATTTCACTCCACGTGTAATCCAATCTCTAATATATTAAGAGGAGGAAGCTTTGTTGCTGATAGCCTCTAAAGGAAAGGTTTAGATATGCTCACAGACTATATAAAGCTTGGTTTTCATGTTTTTATGTTTTGTATCCTTTTGCCAGTAGAGTTAGCTTACTTGTTTTCTTTCTGAAATTATTTCAGATTTTTAAATAATAAAATGAGTGACTTTTCTGGTTGAGGATGGATTCATACCTATATCTGATGCAGCCAACCGTATATAAATCTCTTGCTGGTTTTGAATGAAAGTTCTAATATCGATCAAATCATTGAACCAAAGCAAGCACCCACTTCCTCCATCCCTGATGTCCAAGTTTGTATACGCTGTGCAGCTGCAGTTTTTCAAGCATGTGTTCTTGCACTCCTCCAAGTCCATGCTCCGATTAAACCATGATTTTCTTGTCTCCGGCATCTTCACACCTGAGAGCTTCCGAAACCCATCTCTAGAACAGTTCAGCGCGGTTTTTCTAACGCACCCACTTGACCAATCTGTCTTGTTCCAGTCTCTCGGGACTTTTGGCACAAATCCATTCAAACAACTACACACTGGAGAGTTGTTGATGCTGCAGAAAGCATTTGCACCGCAGAGCGCATACTTTTCGCAGTAATCGGTATTTGCTGTTTCGTAGAGAAACCAACTTTGAGTTTGCTCAATCCAGAGGAGGTGCTGGATATCACCACTCTGAACTAAGAGAACCCTCCAATGCCTCGAACTATCATGGAGCTGTTCTCTGTAGAACATCTCCTTGTCATTGAAAACAAATTCAAACATGTACACGGGATTTGGTTTTACTTGAGGCATGCCACTGAACTGCAGGCCGTTCCATGGCCCAGCTCGATGCATATTTTTTGAATTTTCCAGTAGCATTAGCTCCGGATATCCATCAGGAATAAGGATGCCTGTAATATTACCTCTGGAAGGATCATCAGGTGATTTCCATGTTGTCACGTACCACTCCATGCCAGTTTTTCTATTCCGTCCCACCTTCATGCCCGGAATTAAGGTGTTGCCTGGATAATCAAAACTCTGCCACAAGGAATTTTCCAAGTTATCATCACCCTCCTCTTTCACAACAAGGTTTCCTGAATCCAGAAGCTGTGCAATTGGATTCCTAGCAGGAGTTGATATGTTGGAGGACCACATGATGCTTCCGCCACCATTAAGAAGAACAAGAACTCCTTGGCTGGTAAGCCTTACATAACCTGATGAATCGTTAAGTGGGGTTTCTCTGTTGGCAACCCAAACTGCTGTCATGACAGATATTTTGCCATACCATATCCCCAAGTATCGGTTCTTGGATTTCCCGGGGCTGAAGAATCCCAGTTCATAGGTACCGCCAGCTGAAACTACAGTGTCTCCATCTTTGATGATCTGGGTCGTGTTTATGGTGTCTATGGGAGTGGCTGTTTTCACAATAAGAAATGAAACGAAGCAAAAAACAAGCACGCGAATATAATAATCCATCGGTGCTCTCACGTTTCTTCAAGCAGCTCGCTTTGTTATATTATAAAATGGATGGCCCTGCTATTTAACATCACAATGAGTCTACGGGGAGGGCGAGGAATGTCACACTGCAGAGGTAAACGCGAGCCTGCTCTGAGGTGACCCTGTGGGGTCCAAGAAGTGGGTGACACCACGTTACGACGTAAAACAGCAAGATTAAGGAATCGTTTACTTTGAAAATTGAAGCTAGTGGGCACTAAATTACGGCCCTGTAAGATTGAGATCTCTTTTACGTCGCTTGGGTTCATTGGAATACCAATCTTCTGGTCCAAAGAACACTCACCCAATCTAGAAAGTCTACTCAAAATCATGAAAGTGGCATACAGCCAGACTATCGTCGGCACTTCCATTCCATCCACCGACTAGGGCTAGTGGAGCGAAGCTTTCCTTGTCAAATGAAAGAGGCCAGGAGGCAGGGGTAAATGCTGGAGACTTCAAGGGAAGAGCAGTGTTGTTGTTCTAGTTTAGTTTCGACCTAAATGTTTTGTAATGGTTAAAAATTAAATAAAACTGTATATTTTTTATTTCACTTAAAATTCTGAACGTTCCAAAAGAATAAATTCTTCCTGAATTTTGCCGAAACATTCCGGTTTTTTCTGACTGCAGTGTTTTTTTAAATAATAAATAATATTAATCATATATCTTAATCCGATTGTTAGATTAAGATAAAAATTGTATGAGGAGTCTCTTTACATATTTATATGTATTATATTAGAATTTCAGAGCAATTGATATTTCAAGATTGATGATAGCATTCTTATAATATTATATATGTCCATATTTTAAAAAAAAAATTATTTTATTATATTTTTTTAGATTAAATTACACAATTTTAAATAATTTTATTTTTGGATTTAAACTAAATTTTGTTTTGAAGTAATATATATATATAATACAATTTAAAACTAAAATATCATATTCTAATTAAAAAAGAAACACGGAATTGACCAAAATGATCGACCGTTGATGGCGTTGATGATTCATTTATACAAGCCTCCAAAAGAATTCAGAATTTATTTTTTTTGCTTGTCGGATAAAGTGTTGGAAGACTGTTCTTGATTGCTTGAATTAATTATTCTAGTGTTCCCCTTGGCTTTGTGTGATTGACGTGAGGTTGATAATTTGATCGCATATAAAACATTAAATATAAACTTACAATTTTAAGTAAATTATCTTAGTTTTTTTTTTTGGTAAAAGTAAATTATCTTAGTTAATTATATATTGATAATTTCAGTTAACAAATTAAATTATCTTTAAATTTGATTAAAAAAAAGTTACCAATATCATAATCAATGTGATGTAAATAAAATGAGAATGAGAGATATTATAAATCAAAAAATTAATAAGATGAAAAAATAAAATGTTTCTAAACTTCATTTGATCCGAAAGTTTACCAAAATATATTTTTAAGTGTCTAGTAGCTCCTTATAAAATTTTAATTAGATCCAATATACAATTTGATATATTGTTAAGGAACCATCTCATCTAAAATCTCAAACTGTTGGGCAAGGTTCTAGAATATGACTTGTATTATTCTCTTACACCCCAGTGAAAACTCTTTGGGCTTGAAGAAGCTTCAAGCCCATATTACTTTGTACTTGATTTTTATCAAATAGAATGAGAGTGAGATTCGAACTTGTGACCATTAGGTCAATAAGGCTCTGATATCATGTTAAAGAACTATCTCACCTAAAAACTCAAGGTTGTTAGTTAGGTAAGACCTTAGAATATGATTTATATTATTCTCTTTTCAGATATATGCTAAATCTCATAATATGATTAACAAATATTTTAAGAGTCAAATTTAAACTTGACTTGGTTCATATCATAAATTTAATAAAACCGTGAAAAAATCAAGTTTAGTGATTTTATCAATTTTTCACTTTGCACGAATGACTTTACTAGTTTGATACTGCACAACTTGAAAAATAACTTTTTTTTCCCTCTGATTATTTTCAGATCAGTTAGGTTTTTATCTATAAAAACAACTAAATTAAAAAAACAAAGCAAAAACGAAATGGATTCGATTTAAATAGACCGGTTTTGGTTCGGTTCGGTTTTTTAACTAAAAAATAGTTTTAGTTTTTTCTATTTTTTTTTACTTTAACCAAGTTTTTCTCTTCTCTCATTTCACCAAAATAAAATCAAACCAAAAAGTTTGAACTGAACTAGAAGAATAAAAAAAAACATAGCATATATTTTTTTATTTTAAACCGATTCATTTCAATTTTGGTTTATTAGTTTTTGCGTTAAAAAACAAAATCAAACCGAACCGAAAGTTTTTTTTTAATTCTAATATTTTTAATGAGTTTTTTTTAATAGTTTGTTTATTCTCAATTATTATTATTTTCTAATCAGTATTAAAGGCAGGCGTTAATAGCCGAGCCTCGTAGTTAGTGGCAGAATCGGGCAAACAGACGAGAAATCTGAAATTGAGATCATTAAGATCCATCAGACAAATGAATAATTTGCTAAAGGTGGTGTGCTTCAGCAAAAACAGAGTTCATGCATTTCTTTTGTGCAATCAGATTGTGCCAATGGCAGCCATCATGGAAGCTCTGTGTTGCAGATGGTTTAAGCTCGCCAGGTAAGGCATGGTTAGAGCAAGAAAACTCTCTGGTTAATGATAACAAAACTTCTTTTCCTCTCAGCAAAGCTCTATCTGCCCTCCTGCCCGATGTATTCATGAACCTTTTGAATCTCCAAAGGCTCTGAGAAGCTTAAAATATATATTAACATGAAACAAATAACCTTCTTTCAAAATTCTTCATGGATAAAACTCATTCATTCATGATGCATTTTTTAAAACATGCCACATAGCTAGAATGGAAGCGCAGATGATCGCGATGGAGCTCACAAACCTTGTCAAGGGGTATGGCAGAACCTTTCTTTTTTCTTTTATATGTTGAGACTTCGATGTTGCTGTTTTTATAATAGGGTATGGTGATTTGTTTTATTATATTAAATTTTGCATATATAGATATTATATTTGAATTTTACACCAGCAAATCCTATTAATTTTTTCAATCCCGACAATTATAAAAATTGCTTGCTTAGCTCGCAACGTAGTGCAATCTATTTTTTTTTAATTTTCAAGTCACGTAATTTTTTTGCCAGTTAGTAATTTTTATTTTTGTTTTGTCATTTATTTGATTTTTTTATTTGCTCTTTCTTTTATTTTTTTATTGTTTTTTTTTCAAGTCAAGTAAATTTTTTCTACCTCATAATTTGTTTGATCTTTTGTTAAAATTATTTGGATTTTTTTAATCTTTCATTTATTTTTGGTTTTTTTTCATTATAACAACAACAACAACAACAACAAAAACAACAACAACAACAACAACAACAACAACAACAATAATAATAATAATAATAAGAAGAAGAAGAAGAAGAAGAAGAAAAATTAGTTATTTTTCTTACTTGCTCTTTTGTTAATGTTTTTCAGTTTTTTTCTCTCATGATAATTTGATATTTTTTATTGTTTTGACAGTAACTGCAATGATAATTTTAGATGTTAAGACTTCAATGTTACTATTTTTATAATCGGGTTTAGTGATCTGTTTTATTATATTAAATTTTGCATATATAAATATTATATTATATTTTTGGACCAACATATCCTATTAATTTCTTTCATCCCAACAATTATAAAAAATTCTTACTCAGCCCGCAACGTAGTGCGATAATTTTTTTTAATTTTCAAGTCAAATGTTTTTTTTCCAGTCAATAATTTTATTTTCATTTATTTTATTTTTTATTTGCTCTTTTGTTAATGTTTTTAAGCTTTTTTTTTAGCCTTTGATTTAATTTCGCTTTCTTCCCCTTATTAGAGCAATAATAATATTAATATTAAGAATAACAATAATAATTTTATTTTTTGTTCCTATGTGCTTTTTTATTAATATTTTTTTTTGTTTTTCTCTCAGATTTGTTGAATAATGTTTATTGTTTTGACAATAATAGTGATGATAATTTTAGAAGTTAAGATTTCGATATTACTGTTAGTATGATAGAGGATGTTAATCCCTTTCAGTATATCAAACTTTATATATTAAAATATTATATTTTAATCTCAATAACTGTAAAAAAAATTTATTCCACCCATACTATGCCCGCAATGTAGTGCGGGCATTTAGCTAGTATATATATAATACAACACCGAAATAAAGCATCAACACGGTTTGAAACTAAAATATTATATTTTAATTAAAAAAAGAAACACGGAATTGACAAAAATGATCGACCGTTGATGGCGTTGATGATTCATTCATACAAGCCTCCAAAAGAATTCTGGAATTTTTTTTTCCTTGTCGTATAAGGTGGTGGAAGACTGTTCTTGATTGCTTGAATTAATTATTCTAGTGTCCCCTTGGCTTTGTGTGATTGACGTGAGGTTGATAATTTGATCGCATATAAAACATTAAATATAAACTTACAATTTTAAGTAATTATCTTAGTTAATTATATATTGATAATTTCAGTCAACAAATTAAATTATCTTTAAATTTGATAAAAAAAAGCTAACAATATCATAATCAATGTGATGTAAATAAAATGAAAATGAGAGATATTATAAATCAAAAAATTAATAAGATGAAAAAATAAAATGTTTCTAAACTTCATTTGATCCGAAAGTTTACCACAGTATATTTTTAAGTGTCTAGTAGCTCCTTATAAAATTTCAATTAGATCCAATATACAATTTGAGATATTGTTAAGGAATCATCTCATCTAAAATCTCAAGCTGTTGGGCAAGGTTTTAGAATATGACTTGTATTATTCTCTTACACCTCCCCTCGAGTGAAAGTTCTTTGGATTTGAAACTTATATAAGCCCACATTACCTTGTGCTTGATTTTTATTAAATAGAATGGGGTGAGATTCGAACTTGTGACTACTAGGTCAATAAGGCTTTGATACCATATGAAGGAACCATCTACCTAAAAACTCAAGGCTGTTAATTAGATAAGACTCTAAAATATAATTTATATTATTCTCTTTACAGATATATGCTCAATCTCATAATATGATTAACAAATATTTAAGAGTCAGATTTAGACTTGACTTGGTTCACATCATAAATTTAATAAACCCATGAAAAATCAAGTTTAGTGATTTTATCAATTTTTCACTTTGCACGAATGACTTTACTAGTTTGATACTGCACAACTTGAAAAATAACATCTTTTCACTCTGATTATTTTCAGATCAGTTTGAGATCAATTAGGTTTTTATCTATAAAAACAACTAAATTAAAAAAAACAAAGCAAAAACGAAATGGATTCGGTTTAAATAGACCGGTTTTGGTTCGGTTCCGTTTTTTAACTAAAAAATAGTTTTAGTTTTTCTAAAAAAAATTCTTCTTACTTTAACCAAGTTTTTCTCTTCTCTCATTTCACCAAAATAAAATCAAACCAAAAAGTTTGAACTGAACTAGAATAATAATAATAAAGAAATAGCATGTTTATTTTTTTAATTTTAAACTGACTCGTTTCAATTCTGGTTTACTAGTTCTTGCGTTAAAAAATCAAAATCAAACCGAACCGAAAGTTTTTTTTTTAAATTCTAATATGTTTAGTCAGGTTTTTTTAATAGTTTGTTTATTCTCAATTATTATTATTTTCTAATCAGTATTAAAGGCAGGCGTTAATAGCCGAGCCTCGTAGTTAGTAGCAGAATCGGGCAAACAGACGAGAAATCTGAAATTGAGATCATTAAGATCCATCAGACAAATGAATAATTTGCTAAAGGTGGCGTGCTTCAGCAAAAACAGAGTTCATGCATTTCTTTTGTGCAATCAGATTGTGCCAATGGCAGCCATCATGGAAGCTCTGTGTTGCAGATGGTTTAAGCTCCCCAGGTAAGGCATGGTTAGAGCAAGAAACTCTCGTTAATGATAACAAAACTTTTTCCTCTCAGAAAGCTCTATCCGCCTCCGCTGATGTATTCATGAACCTCTGGTTGCAGATGGTTTAAGCTCCCTGTAAGGCATGGTTAGAGCAAGAAAACTCTCGTTAATGATAACAAAACTTTTTCCTCTCAAGAAAGCTCTATCCGCCTCCGCCTGATGTATTCATGAACCTCTGTTGCAGATGGTTTAAGCTCCCCAGGTAAGGCATGGTTAGAGCAAGAAAACTCTCTGGTTAATGATAACAGAACTTCTTTTCCACTTAACAAAGCTCTATCTGCCCTCCTGCCCGATGTATTCATGAACCTTTTGAATCTCCAAAGGCTCTGAGAAGCTTAAAATATATATTAACATGAAACAAAAAACCATCTTTCAAAATTCTTTATGGATAAAACTCATTAATTCATGATGCATTTTTTAAAAACATGCCACATAGCTAGAATTGAAGCATAGATGATCGCGATGGAGCTCACAAACCTTGTCAAAGGGTATGGCAGAACCTTTCTTTTTTCTTTGAGCATGGATTGTAATCATCAATGTGAGTGTTTGCGTAACAAAAGAAGAAGAAGAAGAAGAAGAGAGACCTGGATATTAAATAAAACAATATGCCAAGCTATTAATGATGTTAAGTAAAGGAAGGGGGGAATATGGATGGGAATCAAAATAAGTAAACATAATTAACCCTAATGGTAAGAGCTTGGAATGGAGGGGTTTGCTCCCTGCTGTGATTTAAGGTTCGAGTCTTGTAATTATTGATGTAATAGACGTTAGAGGTTTACATGGTCATTAATTTTAGGGTCCGTGAAATTAGTTAAGGTACACGTAAGTTTATCTGGACACTCAGGTTAATTAAAAAAAAAGTTAACATAATCTAGATGTAGAGAGAAAATGAATTAATCAGCACCATGCTACCATCTTTAATCACAATTTTTTTAAAATTTCAGAAAACATAGTGGCGTGTATGCTGTTATATAAGCTTTCAATATCAATGCTTTTTAGGGATATTATAATGTATGATTGCCAACTTAATTATATACTTGTTGCAAGAAGACGGACGAGATTAAATTTCAGGGAAAATATATATTGGTCCTTAAACTTTTAAAATAATACAAACTCCAAAGTAGCCCAATGTAAACATATAAAAAGAAAAACGACACAATAGTAAATCGATTTAAGACTCAATTATAATGAAATAGAATTGAAGTCTCAGTTTACAGCGATAACGAAACCGAGCGAACATGTTTTAAGGAAAAGGATAAAGCCTCTCTTGGGTTCTTTTTCAAACACCTAATGTGCGCCAGCTAAAAAAAAAAGGTCGTTGTCCATCAATGAATGCCAAAAAAGATCGAAATCAAACTCAACGAAAACCACCAAATCAAGAAACCAAATGAAGAAGCTAACACTTTTTTTTTTATGTCAGGAAATCCTGTTTTCTGAAAAACTTATTTTGATTCCTTGGGACGAAGCAACACTCTAACACACACAAAAAAGCTTAGGAAAGGAAGGAACCATGAAAAGAAAAGCCTGTCTGGTTCAACCTCGATGGGAATAAAATGCAAGTAGGGGAGATCAAGAAAAGCAAAACATAACATCCAGTCAAAAACAAAACAGGGGTGATTTTCTAATAAAAATAATAGCAATTATCATAACAATTATGTAAGTGGGTTTTGCATTTAATGAACAATGATGTTGTTGTCTAATCATGTAAAGAAGGAGCACCCAATCAGAGCCACTCTAAAATGAAGCTTGGCGAGACCCAAGAAGCAGATCCCTCGAAAACTAGAGAGAAAAACAGATGTATTCAGGGAATAGTTGTGATACGCACAATTTATCCCGAATATACCGATTACACACAATGGCACGTCACATAGCACACCAAAATCCATATGAGTCTACGGAGTGCTCCGTTTGAAATAAAAGGATCAATTTGATAGAAAAAATATAAATACTGGTTTGATAATGTTTTAAGACTTAAGGGACCATATTAAAAAAATGAATTTTACCCATCACATGCCAGCCAAAAAAGATATTATGCTGTCTCTCTGTCTTTTTGACGGCTCTGAGTCTCAGCTTCGCGCTTTTTTTGTAAAACCCTAGTTTTCGCTCACTCGCTCACTCATCCATTGTAGCTCCTCCTCTTCCTCCTAAACATATAAATATAGTAAAAAAAATAAAAATAAAAATAAAAATAAAAGTCGATCGAGGTTTCAATAATGGAGACTCAAAAACAAAGCAAACAGCAGCAACAAGAAGAGTTTGCTTTAGCATCATTAACCGAGCTTGCTTCTTCGACCTCGTCGTCTCGTTCAGATTCTCAATCGGCACCGGTAATTGCTAGGTTTAGCGCTGGCAATGGAGTTGCGGTTCTACGATTTAACCGAGACTCTGAATCAACGGATTCTATCACTGTTAATGTCAAAACTGCTCAGGTCAGTCAGTGTTTCTTTCTAGTTTTACTTTAGCAATTGCTGTTCTGGCAGTCGTTGTTGTTGCCAACTGGTAGAAGTAATAAAGGAGTGAGTGTATTAACTGATATCACAGGATCGAGTTTTTTGTTTGTTTGTTAATTTGAGTAAATACTGGTGAATTTTATGGATTAGATAAGATATATGAGTAATGATAGTGTTTTTTTTGTTTTATTTTTTTGTGTTGTTCAGCTATCCAAGCTAGGGCCTTTACAATCAGTTTGCATAGCTGAAGCTTCGGGTGCCGACACGGGAAAAGAAGTACGGGCTTTTATTTTTGTTAAAATTCTGTAGATTTTTTTATTCCTGTCTTATTCCACCTATTGAGTTAGTAGGGAAATTGGATTTCGTGTTATGTGTATGATCGTATCTCTTCCCTTTAATACATATGCAAATTGCTAGATGCCAATACCCCCTGCCACAAGCTGTTTTTCTATGTACTTGACTAGTGATTGGAATTGCAATGCATGATGTAGCTTTCGTGTTCATGATGTTAACAGTATTACTTTTTACCAGATATATTCAACAGGAGTCACTGTCCAGTTTAGAAATGAAGAGGAGAGCAGGGCCTTCCATTGTGCATTTGAGCAATGGAAGAAGAAAGACATTGTTCAAGGTGCTGCTTTGGAAATTTTGTCATGGTTTATTATTGATAATTATCTGCTATAATACGGAGATACCCCTTTGTTACACATCCTGATCCCCCCCTACATTTCCTCTCTCTCTCTCTCTTCTCCAGAAGCTCAAGTCTTTTGATTGCATCACTTTGATAGTGGTTATTTGCTATAAGTTTCCCTATAAATAAATCCATGCAGAATCATGGAAGCTGGAACTCCAAGATGTAATAAAATACTTAATGTGGCATTTGTTTGTGAAAAATTTGTAATAGATTTTGGCCTAGAAAACCCCTTAACCTTAAAAATGGAAAAAATAATATCCAGTTGGCACCATGCATCTAAATTAGGATTTCAATTTCAATTTACTCCATCTAGCATTTTAAGCAGTTTTGAAGTTTTTTCAAGCAAAACAGAACAGACAAAGATGTCATGTTAACTTTTCTTATGTTTTGTGAAGTTGTCAGAATGACATGATTTCTAATCCACAAGTACCTGCAATTTGCTTCTGAGTGTTGGCTATTTTCTTTTCCAGGAACTTTGCTGCCTAACGGAGCAGTCACATCTTTTAAAAGCAAGTTTGAAGATAAAATAGAACCTTCATCTGCCAAAATGTATTTCCATTATTATGGGCAATTGCTACATCAGCAAAATATGATGCAAGATTATGTGAGGACAGGTAAAACTGCTAACTATTCTATTACTCCCTTGTATCTTATCGTAGATGCTCGCTTTCAATTTCTAAAACATGACAAAGCCTATCAAATCACAATGTTAACTAGTTTAATTCATGTGCTCGAAATGCAAAAAAATCTGTTATGGACATGTGATTTGAGTCAGTTGGTGAGGGTGACAATGTAAACAAAATTTATGTTTCAGGAACCTATTATGCTGCAGTCATGGAGAACCGTGTGGATTTTATTGATCGCGTGGTGGTTGATGTTGGTGCTGGCAGTGGTATTTTGTCATTATTTGCTGCTCAGGTATACTTGTCTTTTGACTAGTTGAATTAATAGTTCTCAATGTAAAAGTATTGCATATCTGCTTTTCTGGACGTGCTTTTACAAGCTGATTAATTGTTCCTTTTCTCCATTCAGGCTGGTGCAAAGCATGTCTATGCCGTGGAAGCATCTGAAATGGCAGAATATGCCCGGAAACTGATTGCTGGAAACCCATCACTTGGGGAAAGGATAACAGTGAGACTTTGATATCTACTTTAATTTTTTCTCTCTCTAATGTCATTGTTTATCTAATTTTGCTAAGGTCAATATCATGTGAATGTAGGTAATAAAGGGTAAAGTTGAGGAAGTTGAATTGCCAGAGAAAGCAGATATTCTGATATCTGAACCAATGGGTAAGTTTATGCACCATCTTTACTTTGTCATTCCAGTGGACGATGAAATTTTCTAATAGTGCCAAACACCTTTTTTTCATCAATGAATTTTTCTTTTCTGTTTTTTTAAGCCCCAAATGCCCCTTCTCCTGCTTCCATGGGGATGGGTTTTGTCAGCAAAAGATGAAGAATGTTTCCAGGATTGAATGATTTGACAGATAATATCCCGAGTGATTGTAGATAGCAAGTCCAAATTTATATTTTTCTTGATTTTTTTCTCGGACTGTCTTGTAGGTACCTTGTTAGTCAATGAAAGAATGTTGGAGTCCTATGTGATTGCAAGAGATCGGTTTCTTGTTCCAAATGGAAAAATGTTCCCTGCAGTTGGAAGGTAAATAGTGACTCTACAATGCTCCTGCTCTGCTTGATTTCTTAGATCTTGGATGCATTTTGTTTAAGAATATTTATCTCCTACATGACTGTGGTTGTTGTGATCCTACCACAAAGTTTTCTTGCTCTCATGCAATTGGAAGACCTCCAATTGGAAAGTAACCTCATGATTATGGTGGCATGTCTTCATCTAGATCTTCTTGATTCATGTAAAATTTGTAGGTATTGACAACTTTTTAATGATTTTGCCTGATGGTTTTGCATGCCCCTTCTACTCCATATCCTGATTTGATGGACAAATTGAGCTCCCATTTTTCTTTCACTTAAGTGATGACACCACTCAGTCAACTCTTTTGACAGTTTCTTCCCCTCATACTGTCTCTTTACAGTTCTTCTTGTAAAGTCAGGTCAAGTTATGTTTTGATTTGAAGTTTGTTCCTGGCAATTAGAATCTTTCAGGTCATGAAGTCTTGTTGCTAATGCTTGGGTCCTGTTTTCTTATTTGAGACAAACTTGTAATATATGCTCGCTGTCGCCACCAGCTTTTCAGAATTTTTTTTTCCAGAAAAAAATCATGACTCTGTACATAACTGCGTGCATTTTGTTTATTTTGCCAATGTAAATTACTCTTGAGGTCAATGTATAAATTCATATCTGTATGCATGTATTCTTGTGTGCTCCAGGATCCTGTGTCTGCAAACCCAAATTTAATTGATCTTTTATTTTAGATTTTATGATTTAATATTGCTTGCTTTTGCAGGATACACATGGCACCTTTTAGTGATGAATATTTATTTGTTGAAATTGCGAATAAGGTATGCACCTGGATCAATCATGCAGAAGTCACTTTATCAATAACTTGATGTTGCCTGTGCACCTCTTTGTAGCAGAGTGACAATTTAAAATGTCATGATGGATTGCTTTAGTTCTTATTTTATATGCTTAATCTTTTTAGCATCGCAACAGTTTCAAAAAGTCATGACTGGCTGAGTGATTTCTTATTCTATATGCCCAATGTTGCAATGGTAGTCAAAGTTTTCCCATTGATATCATGAGTTCTCTTGATTAAACTGTCGTCTATTCCTACCATTAGTGTGTGTTGAAATGAATGTAGTGTTTTTCTTATTATTGGTTTTCTTTATGCAGGCCCTCTTTTGGCAGCAACACAAATATTTCGGTGTTGATCTGACACCCTTGTATGGATCTGCATTTGGAGGATACTTCTCTCAGGTCTCTTTAGATTTCATTTTTCTGGCCTTGGTTGAATCATTAAATTAAAATTTGGCTGACTTGTTTAGACATGATCTAATCCTGTTTATAAACCAAAATATTCATGTTTTCTGTGGAGAAAATATCTTCTTAAGTGATTACTCTGATTCTGTGATATTTGCACCATCTCATGTGATAATTTTTTTGATCACCTGATTGCATGCAGCCTGTTGTAGATGCTTTTGATCCAAGATTATTGGTGGCTCCTACAATTAGTCATGATTTAGACTTCACTGAAATAAAGGTATAACTGTGCCCTTTATTCTTGTGCAGTTTCACTTCTTGTTAGCTGTTTTATATAATGCCGCCTCATGAAGGAAAATTATTATGATTTAATCCTTCTAGTTTTTTTTTCCTCTTGAAACAATTCTTCAGGTTAAGTTTATGTTTTGTTTTAAAAATATCTGCTACTCAACAACCTCCTCTCTATGGAATCTATACAGTTAGCACTATAGGCTTTGTATTCCACCTTAGGGTGCATTGCCGAGTGCTGTGCACCCCAAACAAGTTTGCTTCCAAAGCTTTAGATCTCTGTTTTTTCCTTATGAGTTAATCCTGTTCCTTTCTCCATGGTGAAGTTATTGTCTTGACATTTTGTGGTTCAACTCATCAAAGTTTTCCACTTTTCTTCTGCAGGAAGAGGATTTATATGAAATTGTTATACCTTTAAAATTCGTAGCCTCTGTAGGAACCAGAGTTCATGGGCTGGCTTGCTGGTTCGATGTGTTATTTAATGGGAGGTGAGTATTTGTCCCTGACCTTCTTACCTTTGTCGTAGCTTGCATTTTAAATCTGCAGTAGGCCGGCCTTGTTACATGTTTTGCATCCCACGAATTTGTTGGCTTCATATGGGAATCGCCTTGATCTGCAGTACTGTACAAAGGTGGCTTACAACTGCCCCTGGCGCGCCTACCACCCACTGGTACCAATTACGTTGCGTTCTGTCTCAGCCACTCTATGTGATGGCAGGGCAAGAAATCACTGGCCAGCTCCGGATGGTTGCCCACAATGCTCAGAGTTACACTATATATTTAACTTTGTCAGGTTGGTTTTTGTCTTCTCATGTTTTGTCTGTCATTCTGATTTGTTTTCTTCCTTTTCTAACAAGTTATGATAAACTCTTGACAGCTAAAATGTGGGGCCCTGGTGCTGAACAAGGAGGAATACTCCAGACATCATCATGCAAACTCGATCTAAAAGAACCATATTACAGAATGTCCCAACCACAAGCTTATGCAATAGCACAAGATCAGCAACCACACCAGCCAATACACACACAGGTGATGACTACTTATATCATCATGACTACTTATATCATCAGCTTTAAATCTTCATGATCAATTGGTCAGGAGAAGAAAATATGCACATTGAATTATCAAACACAACCCTATGCTCCAAATCTATGAATTTATGCACCTTAGATTACCATCTTTACATTAAAACAGTTTCCAATCCACCTTTCTGAATATAATACTATGTGAAAGTTGAAGACCGTAAGGCCTTCCCACTGCTGTGTGAATTGTACATAACTGAGACACCCTTTGGGTGAAGTTTTGGGTTTTAGGCCTGTAGCCACTAAAGGGTATTCTATTTTGACCTGCAATGATGCACATGCTGCGTGCTGTTTCCTTTATTGACAAATGGCTTGGAAAATCCAATGTGTCCATATATAACACCTGAATAAACTGAACACCGTAGTGCAACAGTTTCGTTTGGAAAAGTAGGTCTCATGTAGCATTTAGGTACCAAGTGATGGTTTCGAGCCATTAAATATGCCTCGGCAGTAGTAGAAGAAGAATTAGAGGAGATATTAATAAAATTCTTGATATTTGGATAAAGAATTGCTTACACTTGCAACGTTTTGATAGCCAGTCTTGAGTTTTCATCTTCTTACAGGATATACACATTCATGCAGCAGATGATTTAGAGGGGCCTGAGTTGATACAGCCACCACCTCAGAACTTGGATGGCCAGCTCTAGTAAGTTTAATAATGGAGTCTTACAGACGTGTGACAGTTTTTAACATGGAGTATGTTTGTAACACATATAATTGCTTCACCAATGCAAGGGTTCTGCATTCATTAATTGAACTCTCATTCTCCCTGCCCCGTTCAGTTCCCTTGTGAATTAGATAGAATTTAAAGAGTGTTTTTATCTATTTATTGTTTTCAGTGGTTGCATTGTGGATCCTGTTTACCATTTCATAATAATTATTTGTGGGTTCAAGTAATCAAAAAATCTCTCCCATTTTGGTCCATCACAAAAATATAAATATGAGACGGTGTTGGTCTCGGTTGACTGGTTCAGGTTTTTTTCATTAAATAGTTTAGTCTCCATTTCAGAAATAATTAGATTTTCTACAATCCAATGCTTGCTAATTAAAACCTCAAATATTTTACTGTTCCCGGTTCAAATCAATTAATTTCCGTTTGTTTTCCTAAAAAGAAGAAAAAAAAGATGGCAAAACTTGTGTATTTTTTTTGGTTTTTTATCTTTTAATTAGTCTATTTAAATTTGTTCCGTTGTTTAGTCCTAATTTCCCTTTTCTATTATAGAAAATCTGTCACAGGTTAACTTCATGTAAAAATTCTTGAAGTAGCCTTTGAGTTTGAGAATATATATATATTTCTTTGACAGTGTAAAACAACCTTGATTTTTGTTAAAATATACTTCTTGCAAATACAAGAAATAATTACCTAGCGACATGTGAACAACATCCATTTATATTGGCTGTGTTTGTCAAGACCAGAGATGGAGGGCTGGCTGTGGGTGGGGTGGATGAGAGGATGGCGAGATGGGGGACAACGAGAGAGAGCACGGGGGTGGGGTGTTAGGGGACGATTAGCTTTTGGCTCTGCGATTTACTAATTTAGGGCTACAAAATATTTACTAATTTATTAGGTTAGTGTTGGTTGAACTTATTCAGTTCATTCAACTTTACGACCGGATCTTTTTTTTACATTATTTTTATCCGTTTATTCATTTTTTTCTCAATTTGTTTTTAGGCTATATATATATATATTCTCCAATTTAATCAGTTTTTCAATTCCTGTAATAGTTGATTCTCTTAATGCTGTTATGTAGGTTGATGGGCTACCCACTCGCAACCTAGTGTAATTGAGTATTTTTTTTCCCCACTCAAATCCAAGCCCAGGGTATTTCTGATTCTGAAACTACTCGAGACAATTCTCTTTTGCAAATTATAAAAAATAAACTCCCAATTTCATTAGAAATAAAAAAAATCTGGAAGTTGTTGAACACACTATGTTTGGCTTTCATTCTTCTCCGTCCAGAATGATAACGGAACACCATATTTGATTGATTGTTCCGTCTAATGAAACCTACCTGATTTCTCACTTCTGAACTTGATTGTCAAAACTGTGAGAAGCATAAGCAGCCAACTCAATTTGAAGTCATTGGCAACTGGGTTTTATACAGTCGAGCTTCTATTATTTGCTTGTCTCAGCAGACTGCTGCTGCAGGTTCTGGTTGGACAGCCACCACTTTATAACAGCGACCACAAAGTGTCGGGTGCTCCACAAAAGATCCAACTTGAGGTGTGTAATTCCAGCATCTTTCACATTTCAGGCCTTCTGCTCGGGACACGCCAATCCAAACTCTATCGCTTCCTTGAATGAGGTACTCACCGCTGTATGGAATAGTTTTGAGAATCTCATCTTCCACATGATGAAGCATCTCCGCCTGCACATTTCCATATAAATACATGGAGAAGAACAGTTCAACGTTCTACTAGAGTTCAAGCAATGAGATACGGACACAGAATGAAAATAGTAATTAAAGAAACAGATCGATTTTAATAGAAAAAAGGGGAATCGAACGATCAATCTAGATAATAGGCTGATTATCAGGCAGTGAGGAAGAATACCAATTACATGTAGTGGCCACCAAACCCAAACTTCACCTTCTAAGAGACTTTTACCACTTGAGTCAAAGCCCAAAAGTTTTTGACTGCTCGAGTGAGACAAGGTTTTGAGTTAGGGTTCTGTCAGAAAGTGAACTGAAACTTTGGGTTTGGTGGTCTCTACATGTAATTGGGTGTTCTTCCTGGCGACACGAAAACAAATTAAAAAAGCAGTCATGATTGTGGATGGATGGATGAACTGAGCTACTCAGGTATAACAATAACAGTAAATTGAAAAAAAGAAAGTGAGAAGGAAATGAACACACCTGAGATGTTATGAATATGCGATGCAATGCATCAGCGTCATTGCTGGCTGTGCACATTTCGTGTAATCTAGAAGCAAGGCTGGCATCCGAAGTATGTAGATAAACCTTCGCCTCCAAACTGGACCCAATCAACTTGCCTGTACGGGCAACCTCCAGAACTTTGTTCACCTCGGTCCTCAGCTGGTCAAATCATTTCAAGTCAGAAGCAAGTAAATAGGATCAACAATAGTCGGCAGCTTTACGCTGTTGAGTGAAATGACAGTGCAGTATTTCCTTTTGAAATAATGTAAAATAACCAACTAATAGGCTAATCAGCAATCGTCTCATATTAAGTGCATGTCATGATCAAACATGCAGCCATTCAATTCATTAGTTGTATATTTAAGTATCATTCATCATAAAAATACATCCAAAATTCTTCAGATAACTCAGAATCATAGTGGAACCTTCAAATTGTCCTGGAGCATTATATTGCCCTGGTGGTAGCGTTGGAGTTGATGGGTGGATGTGGCAACAGTGGTAGTGATAGTGGGTAATAGCAAAATGGTGATATGGTGGACATTAGTGATAGTTGTCTCGGTGATGGCGGGGGTGGAACTACAGCCTTTTCTTTTGAGGGGGGCACCATGCCCCCTGCCCCCAAACAAATTTCTTCCAGTCTAGCTCTTTCTCTGGTAGGTAGTGATGATGGAACTGTTCCCAAACAAATTTCTGCCCCAAACAGTTTTTTTTTTTTTTTTTTCCCATTTGAGATGATTCAATAGAAAGATGAGAGAAATTGATGGTGTTACAGATTACTTCCATACCAATGTATTGCAACTTGCAACTTTTACAGTTTTGGCATCTTGACAATCCATTGCAAATGAAAGAAACTCGTGTTATCAAAATATTGTACAGCAAACAGAAGTGAGCTTAAAGTTGAAGATCAATACAAAAGCATTAATTAGCACTCGACATACAATGCACGGTTAGTATGTTATCATCAAGTGAAATGAGAGATTACCTGAAGAATATTTCCCCAGAAGTCAATTTCTTCTATAGGAAAAGCAAGCCATTTTTCATTGGGAACTGGCCACTTCGATTCAAAAACAAACTTGACAGCAGAACCATCTTGGACAGTAAACTGGAAGGGAAGATTCTGCCACACATCTTCAGCCAAATGAGGTAATATAGGTGCAATTACCCTCGCAATGGAAAGGAGATGTGCAGCAAGAACTGTTTGACAACTTCTTCTTGTAAGACTTGATGTGCCCCTGAAAATCATTTACTTAGCTATATAGAGTGATCTAGATTCGCAGCTTATACATGCATGACTTGAAGCGCTAAGAAAAACTTGTGGTGACGGGGAGTGGAGCAAGGCTTCTCTGAACACTTTTAGTGCATTTGATTTTTGTTGAAATTTTAGATTTATTAAAAACCCTTCAGTATTAAATTTCTACTAATTACTAAAAGTCCCAAGTAATAAATCCAAATCAATCTTGATCTGAGCGTTCATATTTCCCTATCAAACATCATGTTATAACAGAAAAATGCATAAAACAAGATGAAAAAATAAAAAATGAAAAGGGTAATTCCCACGATAATGTAAAACATTGAAGAATTACCCGACATAAAGTCGATCTTTGGCAACATCAAAATAGAAACTGGATAGGTCAACAATAACAAACCGCTGAATGATCTGCAACAATAATTGCCCATTTAAACATCCCAAAGCATGCAAAACAAATTTATGCATCAAATTAACAAAGGGCAACTTAAATTGAACAACAATAAACATACAATTTCATGCATTGTTGTGGGCCAACTTCCTCGTCTTAGGGCTTGAAGCTCACGAAATTATTTATAATTCTATTCCTAAACTAATGTGGGAAATTTCTTTCCTATTCTTGGCATAATAATATTTATTGCATTATTTCATTAATGGTAAAGATTTTTAGGTTTTGAAGAGTTAAAAAAGAGTTCAAGATACAGTTTAGTAAATCAATTATAATTTTTAATCCAATCTTTGATCAAATTGAAATTTTGATAAAAAATTGTGAAGACCCCTTTTCTTATTAGTTTAAAATTTCATAATCATAGAATATCAAGAAGACTTTCAAATAAGGCTTGGAAGTTTTCTCTAAATTTCTTTACAGTTTAGGTTTGTGGCCTTAAGGTTTGAAAACACCAACTTCTATCCACGCTATACATTGTGTCAATTGGAAACCCTCCAGATATGAATGAAGATGATAGCAACCCACTCTGCAACATAGGAGTGGAGGTCCTCTAGAGTGTTGTGCAGGCTCAGAAGCAGAAACTAGAACGAGCGAAACAAAGGTTTGATTGTTAGGAGTAAATCATACAAATTTAGCTCAGCTAAAGGATAATTGTAAACAAAGATCTTGAAGAGAAGAGGAAGTAGCCTGGAAGCTTACCTCAAGCCTATTCCTGAATTTGATGACATTTCATTTTATGATAGGTGATTTTTGAAGAAAAGATTTATTAACTGGTTGACAAAGTTGGAAGCTTACTTCTATTTCAACAAAGTTTTTTATCATCAAAAGGTAGGACTTATAGCAAGCAAACTTTCTTAAGGTGCTAGAGTGGTATTTTTGGAATTTAGAGAGTTTTCTCTAAATTTCTCTACAATGCAAGTTTGAAACTTTAAGGCTTGAGAGCCCTAGTTTTTAACCACATCATGAACTCCTTTATTAGTTTTCATTTCTTCATAGGTCAACATATTGTGCCCTAGAAGTTGGGTTTGGTCATTTTGTTTGTAGAGCATTGTAGAAATACCTATTGTATTCTTCCCTCATAAATCCATGAGGATTTTGAAGATTGTCTCTCTCTAGGTTATTTTTTCAACTTAATTCATAGCAATAAGACAAACATGTTGAATGTTCAAGGGTTCCGAAATAAATCATTTTCAAGAATGCTGCTCAAATATGTTTAATCATGCATGCAAGTTATTGTTGAGCTTTTTTTTTTAATTTTTAGCTCAATGTTACTGAGTACTTGTTACCCTACCAAGTGAAAATCGTGCTTCCACTACCTGGTTAAGGATTAATGCAAAGGACTATATTTATAGGATGCCAACAATGCAATGAAAAACAAAATGTACCTGAAATATCTTGAAAAATGCATAGTTGTCATAACTCTCTCTAATGGTGTTCACAACATTTTCCAGCTGAAATAGCGCGTGCTTATCAATCATGGGAAGATCATTGTATGAAACAGCATTGACAGCCTGCTAACAGCAAAATCTTCAATATATTGGGCAGAGGGGGAGGGTTGTAAATATGGTAATGGCTTTAGCCATCTCAAAACTGCATAGCTTTATTTTCCATAAATAAACTGCCTTAAAAATCACGAGTCCAATTATACGAGGAAAGGTGAACTTACCTCCCAGTCATGCAGATTTCCCAAAAGGTATCTCAAAGTTCCTCGCAGCTTCCTATATATTTCAGATATTTGCTGAATCACTTGAGTACCAATCATGACATCACCCGTATAATCTACACTAGAAACCCAAAGTCGCAAGACATCAGCGCCATAGCCTGGTGCTTCCTGCTAAACCAAAAATAATTTTTAGTAATAAATCATTTACATCAGAAAACACCCACAGAAAATGTCTTGAATTATTATGCACCATTACTAACCTTTGAGTTTCTCCCCCCTTCAATTATAGTACGTGGATCTACAACATTACCCAATGATTTGCTCATCTTACAACCTTTCTCATCCAATACAAATCCATGAGTAATAACACTGCTATATGGAGCCTTTCCTGTAGAAAGAGAAGCAGCAGCATGAATTCATTTTCAAGACAAATTTATGTTCAAGTGGCATTTTACTGAGTTAGGGGCACAAGTTTTTCTGTAGAAATCTCGGGGGCTTATGACATAAAATAAATGACAAGAACCTGATGAAATACATGTTTATCAACATAGTAGAAACAAAAAAAAAAAAAACATTTCAAGGGATTCATTTTCAAGACATAAAAAACAATTTCTGGAGAAAAAAAAATAAAGGCATCATAGCATTTTGCAACTCCACTTTGATCAGTTGGCTGTTACCTTTTGTAGCAATACTAGTTAACAAGGAGCTCTGGAACCACCCACGATGTTGATCTGTACCTTCAAGATACAAGTCCGCAGGAAATTTAGGGCCACCACTTTTTCCGAACACAGTAGCCCATGAAGAACCTGAAATAGCAAATAGCAACAAATAAATTTAAGTAACGCAACATAGAAAATAGGTGGGGTAAGTAAAAGCACAGACATCTCAAATCACTAAAGAAAAATTTGTAAACTTTAAGCAGGATACTACAAATGGTGCAGCTATGGACTAGAGCAACAGAAAAGCAATGCAACACAATTAGAGTGAAGCAGAGAAAGCACAAGCGTGCAAAAATTAAGCAACTGAACCCAAGTGGGCTTCATTTATAACCTTGCAGGCTTCACGTTAGTCAGAAGTCATTAAAAGTACAACATTTACCCACCCTCCTATCCCTTTTAATGCAAGTTTAGTTTAACAAGAAAATGTCCCAGATTAACATCAATCATTGAAAGAAGATTTAAGTATTTTGTTACACACTTCCAGAAACATTTCCAAACCAGATCAATCATAGACAAGATACTTTTTGACGAGGTACAACTTAATTGCTTTCCAGGAATTGTAATAATAATAACCCTAGTTTTATTTCGACTATCTTCCACTCATGTTCAACAACTATAATTCTCCCTTTAACCCAAAGTGAGAATGCATGTAATGTAGCATGTGAAGAAGCCATTAATGTATTCATACAACAATAAGAAGTAACATGTAATTGCTGTATTTCATACAAACAGAAAAATATAATTTTGACTTTGTCAAATGGAAAAGTTTACAATATAACAACACAGTACTCTGTGAGCATGTTCATGGTAAACAAGGTCTGTAATCTAAGTGGTCTTATAATACCTGAATCAAACCAGACATCCATTGTGTCCATCCCTTTTTCATAATCTAACGCTTGATCACGATATTTTTCTGGGAGCAAATCCTCGACTTTCATATACCACCATGCGTCACTACCCTTGAGGGCTATTATAGCTGCAGATGGTGATCATAAAAATAAACCCAGGATCACAGACTGAGTTGTAAGCAAATCTATCACTAGTTAAATAGTAGGCAAAGTGTGATATTACGAAACGACAGAAGAAATAGAAAGAAGATGCGACCTGATACAAATGGAAGTAATTGGGTGGGGATCAAATGAATGCAGAAATATCATTACAATAAAATGATTATTCACCATTATCTACTCAAACCAGAGATTAAAAGAGAGAAGGAGAGAGACGACAGTTTTGTTGAAGTATGAACACAATGTGTGAAACCTCAACAATGGTATGCAAACTTTCTCCCCACCATTGTTGAAAATGGTTACTAACCCACCATTCTTCCAACCCACCATTGTTGAAAGTGGTGAATTTGGTGGCCAACCATTAAAGATTGTCTCCTCACTCTTGCTATAAATAGAGGAGCTTCTTAGAGCTTTAGATATCATTGAGTGAAGAACACAAGTGAATGTGTTGTGTAGAGAGAGCTAAAGAGTGAGTTGAGTTGAGTTGAGTTGAGTTGAGTTGTTTCTCCTCCTCCTTGTATTTGTATTATTGTTTGCTTAATACAAATCAGTAGCTCCGTGGAGTAGGTAAGTTGCCGAACCACGTAAATATTGTGTGTTAATCCATTGCCGTCTCTAACAACCGGTATGATATCTTCCGAGGTCGGGGTCATGTACAAGGTGCCGATTTTCTTCCCCGTGCTAAAATCATTGCTTCCACTGAAGCTGAAAATCAGGCTGATTTATGGCACTATAGACTTGGCCATATGAGTGAGAAAGGAATGAAGCTGCTTCTCTCAAAAGGAAAGCTACCAGGCTTGAAATCAGCAGAGTTTGATTTATGTGAAGGGTGCATCTTCGGAAAACAGAAAAAGGTGAGTTTTCTGAAAATTGGAAGAGCTCCAAGACCTAAGAAATTGGAGTTAGTACACTCAGATGTATGGGGGCCATCTCCAGTTGCATCACTTGGAGGTTCAAAGTATTATGTAACCTTCATCGATGACTCAAGTAGAAAGGTATGGGTTTATTTTCTGAAAAATAAATCTGATGTGTTTGAAACCTTCAAGAAGTGGAGAGCTATGGTGGAGACTGAAACAGGATTGAAGCTAAAATGTCTGAGGTCAGACAATGGAGGAGAATACACTGATGGAGATCTCAAGGAGTACTGTGCTACTAATGGTATCCGGATGGAGAAGACCATTCCAGGCACACGCAACAGAATGGTGTGGCAGAGCGAATGAATAGAACCATCAATGAAAGAGCCAGGAGCATGAGGTTGCATCTTTGGATTACCTCCAACATTCAGTGCAGAAGTCATCAATCTGCAGTTTACTTAATCAACCGAGGACCTTCGTTCCTTTGGATTTGGAATTCTGAAGAGGTGCAGACGAGGAAAGGAGGTAAATCTTTCACACTTGAAAGTATTTGGATGTGTTTCTTATGTGCACATAGATTACGAAGCAAGAAGTAAGCTTGATGCAAAGTCAGAAAATGCATCTTTGTTGGCTATGGTTACGATGAGTTTGGATACCGATTTTGGGATGAAGAAAATCGGAAAATTATCGAAGCAAAAATGTCATATTTAATGAGAAGATGACATACAAGAACAAAGATGCGACAAATTCGACAAAGTTGAGACATCGATGTAATAGATGTAGATGATATTGCTAAAAGTATTGTACAAGGCAATATCATTGATAAAGAAAACATTGATCCGCGAGGAAGAGCCATGTACACCACCAGCAGTTGTCGGAAGATCTTCCGAGACGATCGGATCCTCCACAACGGTTCTCACCATCATTGAACTATATTCTATTGACGGATAATGGTGAGCCTGAAAGTCTTGAAGAAGCTACAAGAGTCGAAGAATCAAGCAAGTGGGAGCTAGCCATGAAAGATGAGATGGATTCCTTGTCAAGAAACCGGACATGGGAATTGACTCCACTACCTAAAGGGAAGACAGCCTTGCATAATAAATGGGTGTACAGGATTAAAGAAGAGCATGATGGAAGCAAACGATTCAAGGCAAGACTTGTCGTGAAGGGATTTCAACAAAAGGAAGGTATTGATTATACAGATATCTTTTCTCCAGTGGTAAAGATGACTACAATCAGATTAGTATTATCAATTATAGCTGTAGAAGATCTACATCTTGAGCAGTTAGATGTGAAGACTGCTTTTCTACATGGAGATCTAGAAGAAGATATCTACATGAAGCAACCAGAAGGTTTCTCAGAAAAGGGAAAAGAGAACATGGTTTGCAAGTTGAAAAGGAGTTTATATGGTTTGAAGCAAGCTCCGAGGCAATGGTACAAGAAGTTCGACAACTTTATGTGCAACAATGGGTTCACACGTTTGCAAGCTGACCATTGTTGTTATGTAAAGAATTTTGGGTCATCATATATCATCTTACTGATATATGTAGATGATATGCTAGTTGCAGGATCTAACATCGGGGAGATCAACAAGCTGAAACAACAATTGTCAAAGCAGTTTGAAATGAAGGATTTGGGAGATGCAAAACAAATCCTTGGCATGAGAATCATCAGAGACAGAGATAAAGGTACTCTGAAACTTTCACAAGGGTATGTGAAGAAAGTGCTCCATAGGTTCAAGATGGATGGAGCAAAGCCAATAAGCACACCCTTGGCTAAACATTTCAAACTTACTAAGGAGCAGTCACCTAAAACCGAAGAAGAAAGGAACTATATGAATACAATTCCTTACGCGTTAGCAATCGGCAGTCTCATGTATGCTATGGTCTGTACAAGACCAGACATTGCACATGCAGTGGGAGTTGTGAGCAGATACATGAGCAATCCTGGCAAACAACACTAGGAAGCAGTCAAATGGATTATGAGGTATTTGAAAGGTACTTCAAATACATCCTTATGCTTCACAAAGTCAGACTTGAAGCTTCAAGGATATGTAGACGCTGATTTAGCCGGTGATATCGACACAAGAAAAAGTACTACAGGGTTTGTGTATACTCTGGGTAATACAGCTGTATGTTGGGCTTCGAAGCTACAGAAGATTGTTGCTCTTTCTACAACAGAAGCTGAATATGTAGCAGTTACAGAAGCTGGGAAGGAGATGGTTTGGTTACAAAGCTTCTTGGAAGAATTAGGCAAGAAACAACATAAAGGCATTCTGTACAGTGACAGTCAGAGTGCTATTTTTCTTGCGAAGAATCCAGCCTTTCATTCTAGGACAAAACACATACAGTTGAGATATCATTTTATTCGGTCTCTTCTTGATGATGGACAATTGATACTTGAGAAGATTCGAGGTTCGGAGAATCCTGGTGACATGCTGACAAAGGAAGTACCTATAGAAAAATTGAAGCTGTGCAAAGCTTCAGTTGGACTTCAAGACTAAAAGGGATTGACACCATTGTGTTCAAGTGGGAGATTGTTGAAGTATGAACACAATGTGTGAAACCTCAACAATGGTATGCAAACTTTCTCCCCACCATTGTTGAAAATGGTTACTAACCCACCATTCTTCCAACCCACCATTGTTGAAAGTGGTGAATTTGGTGGCCAACCATTAAAGATTGTCTCCTCACTCTTGCTATAAATAGAGGAGCTTCTTAGAGCTTTAGATATCATTGAGTGAAGAACACAAGTGAATGTGTTGTGTAGAGAGAGCTAAAGAGTGAGTTGAGTTGAGTTGAGTTGAGTTGAGTTGAGTTGAGTTGAGTTGTTTCTCCTCCTCCTTGTATTTGTATTATTGTTTGCTTAATACAAATCAAGTAGCTCCGTGGAGTAGGCAAGTTGCCGAACCACGTAAATATTGTGTGTTAATCACTGCCGTCTCTAACAAGTTTTCTTGTTTTTAGAAGACTGTAAAACAATTAACTCATAAAGTTTATGGACCAAATTGACAAAGTCAAACCTAGAACAAATCCCCAGAGAAACCCCTAATCATCTCATATGAAATCAAAAGTTATTAATTTCTTGTTTGATTATTTTCCTAGTTAATTTTGGATTTTAATTATTTGTTTCCTGCTTAATTTATTTTTTAAAATTTAATTAGTATATTACTATTTAGAAATCTTAATGCTATGTATTCTATAAATTAGGTAAGTTTTAATTAGGAACCTTTTCCTATAAAAAGAATTAGTTTAAATTAGAAATTCTTTTCTATAAAGGAATTTGAGATTAATATAAATAGGATGTATAAAGATTAAGACTATTATTCAAATTAAATAAAAATACCAGAGAATTTTCTCTAGATTTCTCTACGGTTAGGTCTATAAACTTATAGTTTGAAAACTTTAATTTTATCTTTGCTATACCATGTGTCAGGTGGTATCAAAATCGGTCAACATTTGAATCAACAACTTGTCTATACATTGTATCATGTGATATTAGAGCATATCAACATCTAGATCAATGGCAAACCATGAAGGGAATCATGGGGGCAATTAATGACAATCATCTCTATGATGGTGATGAAGGGATGCAGGTTGTTCATGATCAGCTAGATTATCTTTCATTAGCGATAACTTTAAAGAGGATTTTGGAGAATAATATAAATCATATTCTAGAGTCTTACCTATCAGCTTAAACTTTTAGGTTAGATGGTTCCTTGACATGATATCAGAACTTTATTGACTCTACGGTCACAAGTTCGAATCTTACCACACCCATTCTATTTGATAAAAAAATCAAGTACAGAGTAGTGTGGGTTTGTGCAAGTTTTAAGCCCAAAAGGCGTTCACTTGAGGATGTGTGTTAGAGAATAATATAAATCATATTCTGGGAACAATATAAAAAGAAAGGCACATACTGGGAATAAAGCTCATGACCAACCTCTCAGTGAACCAATTCATGCAAATCCTAATGGTCAGTATGGCTATAGGTATTCATATGATGAAGAAGATCTATTTTGGCTTATAGAAGGAACAAACAAGAATCACAAAGAAAAAAGAAGTGTGCTTGGAGACATACCTTGGGTCGAACATTACCTAAGACCTATTCCAAAAATTCCACTTAAACAACCACTTGTCAATGCGAAGGGTATTGATGAAGATGAACTTGGTGGAGGTTATCGAACATTGTTATGTCAAGACAAACAACCACAACCCGATAGACAAATTAATCAACATGATTACAGGTTAGTATGAGCAAGAACTTTTAAACGACGAGGATTTTCTATGCAAACTTAATGGAGATGATGAAGAACATTTATGTGATGATAAAGATCTTCCAAACAAGGACTTGGAGGACACAATAATTTTTTACTAGTTTTCTTGGGATATAATGGAAGAGTATATTGGCATTTCTTTAAAAACAGAGGTGAGAGTATTGAAGGATATAAATAATGATGAACTCAAGTTTGAAGTAGAAAAATATGGGAATGAACTACAAGTAGAATTCATAGGAACTAAAAGAATCACATCAAATATGGATTTTTCTTTATTATACACCATAAATTATATTTTAAAGTTCACAGTCAAAGACATGCTAATTCATGAATAAATTAGCTACAATATTATATTTGAAGTATTTCCTTTAAGGTGGAAGAGATAATTTCTAACAAATAACTCAAGAACAAGTTTTTCTTAAGTGAAGGAGACTAATGTCAAAAATTATTCCAAGAGTTTATGAACAACAAGGTTAAACCTGAAGAGAAAAAAAAATTCACAAAGAAACTAGAAAACATCTATTATGAAGCCTGGAGTTATTGTTTAATTATTTTCCTAATTAATTTTGGATTTTAATTATTTGTTTCCTACTTAGCTCAGAATTTTTAATTTAATTAGTATTTTAATATTCAGGAATCACAATGCTAGATGGATTATATTAATTAGGTAAATTTTTATTAAGAATCCTTTTCTATAGGATTTTAGTTTTAATTAGAAATCCTTTTATACAAAGGATTTTAGGACTAATGTAAATAGGATGTATAATTTATTTTATAGAGATGAAAACTATTATTCAGATTTAATAGAAATACTAGATTTCTCGACATTTAAATTCATAACCTTAGAACTTAAGAACTCTAGTTTTATCTTCCTTATATATTATGTCACTTACATTTGATATGGTCAATAGTCTCTTCATTTAAAAGTGGTTCCTTTGTCTTCAGATGGTAAAAGACTGGAATGGGAACACCCCACGTCCTTTGTCTTGATATGCACCAGTCAGAGCGGCTTGAAGTCATTGCAGTAATTCTGTTTTCTCCCTGAATAATGGTCATGCATTTAAACATTTAAACAAGAGGTCACCAAGTACATACAATGCCATTAGTAAAATAACAAACAGAAGCTGAAAATAAAACCAAATATAAAAAAACTAGGCAAATAAAAATCACAAGCTGTAATTTTTTGCCCTTGCATCATCCTCAACACTCATGAAAAACACTTTAATAATTGCACTGCAGTGAATAAACAATTAAACTACTAAGACTTTATAATTAAATCTATTAAAAAAAATTCACTTCCCAAAAGAGGTCAATCTCAGGGTTTTAACAGAAGCGACATTCTCCAGACTGAAACATTTTGGGAAATACCAGCACCTAGCATATGGAAACTTCAAACATGCTACAATCAAACCTTGATGGAAGAACTACCTTGGTGTCATATTCATGGTTTTGCTAATATACTTTATGTTGAAAAAACACCTCCATTTAAGCACATGCCAAATATGATGGACCTAGTAGGAAGTAATAATAATGAACAGGATTTGCATGGTTAAACAGGAAAACTCAGCTAAACTCTGAAACAGAGGCAATTGCTTGGGTTTCGTTAATTAGTTCTGTGGCTAAGTGAGGGGCATTAAACATAGGCCTTTCATTTGACAATCTGAATCAATTTCGGAAACCACACAGCCATGCAGCACATCCAGATATCTATTCACTTCTGCATTGAAATTTATCTTCACTACAATCTAGGTGAAGAGTTACTGCATTAAAACAATGAAATTCCCAAGGATAAAAGTATTTGCTTCAAGAAATAAGTATTTGCACTACTTGTTGACATCCTTTCAAATGAGATGAGGTATTCAGGTACAAAAACACTCAAAAGTGAAACTATGACAATACTACTATACAAATAAAATTCCCATGGTCCTAGAGAAGAAACCTTGTAAGAAAAACTACCAAAAAGAAGGATTTGCACTGCCTTTACCATTCCCAGTACATCAAACATTGAAAATACAGAAATTGTGGAATAACCAAATAAGAAAATATGCCTTATTGCTAATGAATAGTGATGGTAACAGAAATCATAAGGAGGATTCGCACTGCCTTTACTATTCCCACTATATCAAACATTGAAAATACAGAAAATATGGAATATTAAAAAATAAGAAAGTATGCCTTATTGCTAATGAACAGTGATGATAACAGAAATCACATCCATAGAGTTAAAACTTTGTGCTGAGGGCATAATTAAACATAGTAGGTTATCAACAGTGGTATCTTTGCAGAATACAAGCATAGAAAGAGCCTAGCATATTGAAATCAGAATACTACCAAAAGCATCTATGCATCAATACCTGAGGTGGAATCCATTTCACTTGGCTAATTGCCTCCATAGCTGACTGGCGAAACCCTTCTACTGAGGCAAACCATTGCTCAGTGGCTCTGAATATTGTAGGCTTTTTAGTTCGCCAATCATATGGATAGTTGTGCTCTGCATAAGAGAAAAGATGGATTCTTATGCGCTAGCATGGCTAGCTATACTCAGGAGAAACATGTTACCAGACGGGAAAGATTAACTTCAGCATCACTTTAAAGGGAAAGAGTGCAACTTACGATATGATTCCTCCATGATAAGGAGCATTTGTTCATCCAGGTATTTCACAACAGCAATATTTCCATCCCCAAGTACATCAAGTCCAATGAACTGCATGGCTTCTTCAGTAAACTTCCCGTCATCATCTACAGGGGATATTATAGGTAGTCCATATTTCAGGCCAGTTACATAATCCTCTCGGCCATGACCAGGAGCTGTATGCACTAGTCCAGTTCCTGATTCTGTTGTAATATAATCTCCGCCAATGACAACTGGGCATTCCCTCTTATCTATAGGATGAAAATACCTGAAACCAAATTCAAAATCAGATATTAGTCTCTGAATAATAATATTGATTAATCATTTATACATTGTGGAGTGTGATTTCAGTTGTTTCTCATATAAAAAAGGCATCATGTCATTAGGAAAGAGATGTCAAATCAGTTCCATTCCATGAGCTTTTCTCATATAAATGCGCATTATTTTTCATATCTTACTGGCAGTTTTCAAGATCTGATCCTAACAGTGTTTTTTTGACAGCTAGTTTCACACCCCATTTTGCTTCTAGTGTTGGCACAAGATCAGATGCTACTATAAGAAAACGCTGCTTCTCTTCCTTCAGAACATGTCCAACCCTTTGTTTCTTATTTCCAGAGGATGTAGAAGCATCTCCCAAAAATGACTGCACTTCAATTACAGCATATTGAAGCTTGGCATTGACAGCAACAGCTAGGAGAACATACCACAAAAAGATTAGGAGAGAGAATTAAATGATTGAAGTTATATGAAAATGAACTACTCATTTTATCCAACAAGGTCCAAAACCTCTTTAACAAGTTGAACAAATCTCTACACTTCATTTTATTTTATTTTGTGTGAGTGTGTGTGTGTGTGGGGGGGGGGGGGGGGGGGGGGTAAGAGTTTACCACGCTGCATTGCTTGCTGTCACTATTCAAATGAACAAATCCATAAAAATCACACAAAAAAAAGCATTTCTAAGCTGCTCAACAAAAATAAAAATAAATAGATAAATAAAGATCTTAACCAAGCTATAGAAATTCCCTGAAATAAACACAGGCATAAAACTGAAATCATGGTCCATCATGTAAACCTAGTTTTTCATTCTTGACTCCCAAAAACAATTAATGTTATTACCTGTTTCAAGGGATAAAGTGGTATTCAGAAGAAAAAACATGCAATATTAAGGATATACTTACTGCTTAACTTAATGATGGCAAAATTCAAGGTGGTGAGAAAATATTATCTTTGGTGGCAGTTAGTATAGGCAGCATGAAGTTCAACCAGGTATTTCAATACATGACAATATCTAAATGATCCCCGACCCACCCCTCTCTCTCTTGCACGCTCACAGAGGCATGCGTACCTAGGCATCAAACTGATTAAATCGTTAAAATATCGAATGGAAGAATATAAACCACAGATTCAAGATTCAGGCATGAGATTGAAATTAAAAACAACTGCCTTAAATTAGTAGAACAAAAGGGATGAACTAACTACGGAATAAACGAGTTGCAAGCCTGACTAGGTAAAGACTTACCAGCATTGGCCGGAACAGTCCAGGGAGTTGTAGTCCATATGGCCAGGCACAAATCTGGAAAGAATTCCTCTAATAACCCATTTGAAGTTGGAGGTGCGCTTGCTAATCTAAATATAGCATATATGCTTTTTGAAACATGGCCCTCAGGATACTGCAGAAAAAACAACTTCCAGTTAGTTAACTAGCAGAATGATACCATGCAAATTCTGAAAGATAAGACAAGTTCATGAAAAATGGATTTGAGACTTTACAAGAAACTTGCTGTAGGTTTACACTTCCCATCATAACTTTAAATCATGAAACATGGCTTCAAAAGCAGAGTAGGGAAAGAAATTCCAGACCAAATAAAAAAAAATCATAATCATTGCTAAGCGATGGTTTGTATACCATACCAACATTGAGTACAAAAATCTGAAGACACTGTTTTCAAGTGCTATAACCAGAAGAGGATCGTACACACAAGACTAAAATTAAGCAAACACATATAAATCTGAAGATATTGTTTTTAAGCACTAACCAAAAGAAGGATTATAAAGATAAGAAAGAGTAATTCGGATACAGTTTATTGAGCCAATATACTCAGAAACCATCAGTAGAACATATTAGAAGTCTTATCAGGTTGATATATTAAGAATGCATAAACAAAGTTTCTTTCAGTGAGGTGCAACATATAGAAGTCTCATCATTTCTATATATTAAGAATGCATAAACACAATTTCTTCCAGCGAGTTGCAACATAAGACCAAGAAAAGAACATGTTAGTATGCAAGAGGACTTAATATACCTCCAACTCAGCCTCTGCAAGAGCAGTACGTGATGAAGGACTCCAGTGAACTGGTTTCCTGCCCCTATAAATGTATCCTTGAAAGGCCATCTGGCCAAAAACTTCAATCTATCAAAAAAATAAAATGATATAATTTCTAAGAAAGTTAACCATGACAAAAACCTACAAGAAAATTACGCATTCATAATAAGAAGAGGATGATAGTTCTTTATCCATTGTATTTCACTGGAGTTAAAAAGTTACTCAAATTCATTACATTACACTTGTCTAGGTACCTGAAAAGTACGAACTTACCTGCAAAAAGTAAACTGTTGAATTAGTATTTTGGTTTTATTTTTTATGCATGCAAGTGCAATGGAGAAAAGTTGTACCAGCTACCTGAGCAGCTTCATATTCTGGATCTAGAGTTAGATAAGGCCTATCCCAGTCTCCCCACACTCCATAGCGCTACAACCATTAACTTAAAATAAATAAATCAACTTAACAATGAAAAACAAAACCTAGCAAATAAGTAAATCAACAGAAAAATGTCACTATGCCAACTCTTGAAAGGTAAAAAACATGTCTATTAAATAAACTTATTAGATAATAAACAGAAAATGTCAATACTTAACAAAGGGAAGATATATAGGCTTCAACCTTAAATGATGCCATCTGAGTTTTGACAGTTGCTTTAGCAAATTTGGCTGCCTTAGCTCTTAATTTTGATTGTGTCAGATCCTTTCTTGCTTCCTTGTCCATTGACTGCAGAACTGTGTGATTCATAATGACAGTCAACTTGCAATTTAACTCAACTTTTCTTTAAATATCCACTTTTTTATCCAAAGAATTGATTGGGCAACAAGGACATTTCACAAAAAAAATGCTAGTTTCCTCAATTTAAAGATTTTTTTTTTAAAAAAAAGAAGAAGCTAAACAGGGTGTCATAATTGATGTTATTAAAATACACAACACAACATCTAGTATAATACTATATAGTTAAATCATCAGCACCAATATGAAGTTTTTAAACAGTTTTCAAGTTTCACTATTATAACCATGCTCTAGCACCATAATTTTATTTTTGAGAAAACCCTACACTCCGGAAAGCACACTTTGTGGGCCCAGTTAAGCGAGTTAAACTCCGGTTATCCTAGGCTTTTACAAGGGGTGCACACCATGACTCAAACTCGAGACCTGCTGTGCAGATCGCAAGCCCGTTGCCATCACACCACGCCTCTTGCGGACATAGGAATCAATACATCATGGTAAGATCTTGCTTGCTGCAGGAAAAATTAATTGCTAAGAAGAACAAACACAAGAAAAGGTGACAATGCTTGCCTTTCAGCTCAATTGGCAAGCCATGACAATCCCAACCAGGCACATAATGAACTTTGTAATTTTGAAGAATCTGACAATATTAAAAAAAATAAAATTAGATAGATCATTTTACTCCTGATCAAATCAGAAGAGGAAGTTATATTATTTGCAAATTAATGATTGGTCGAAGGCTCTTGCATACACCATGATACATCTCTCAATGATGGTCAGCATTCTCAGGTTATTGATGTTATTACATAGCCAATACATGTACAAACAAAAATGACATCAATGTATGATCACAAGAATTGTGACAAATATACAGCCATTGAGAATTAAGATTTGCAGTCCTGTTTCTGTCCTTTGTTTTCTAGTGTTTGATCCATTTCAGCAAAGAAAAAAAATTAGCGATCATTGACATTTCTTTTTTACTTTAAATTAAATTAATTATATGTTGAAACTTTTATGAATTGGCAATATCATTTTATCTAATAACTCGATTTCTGTTGGTCAGGTTTCATGTTAATAATAACAATATAGGAGCTTGGAGCAATAGCTAAATTTATAAGGTAGGAAGGTAACACACCTTATAACGATTAATTATATCCTTCAAGATCTTATTAAGGGCATGACCCATGTGTAGATCGCCATTGGCATAAGGTGGACCATCATGAAGAACAAAAATTTCCTGACAAAGTAACTGACGAGTGAGCTCATTTTTTCATACCACATATGAAAACATACACACGAGGACAGCAACAAAACCACCCACCCCATCATTCTTATCAACTACTTTCTTGAACACTTGATTATCCTCCCATAGTTTCTGAATCTCAGGCTCCCTCACCAAAGCATTTGCTCTCATCCCAAACGTTGTCTTAGGTAAATCAACCGTATGCTTGTACCTCCCTTCTTCTTGCTTTTCCACTAAAGCCAAACAATCTAATTAGTTGGATAAAAACACTTGTAGCCCTTGGTGAATGGTTACAACAATTATGAGCACTATTGTTTGAAAAACACGCAAACATGATCATTTTTTTTTCAATAACTTATCAAATCAATATGAAAATATAAAAAACAATTTAAAAAAAATCATTTTTTTTTCAAAAATATTTTTATAATGCAAAAACAAAGAGGTTTTAAGTAATGAGAGAAAGTAAAAATGCACACCCCCAGATTTTTTTTTTGCAGCCATGACCCGTCCTCGAGATCTTTGCTTCGAAGAGGGGAAAAAGTCGTCCCTGGAACTCGTAGAATAGTGTGTAACATTGTTAAAAAGAGAGAAAACGACTCCTCTTCGATAAAATAAGCCAACAGAAGTAGCAGTTCTCAAAGAAGAACAACTACTTCTTCGCAACAGTACCTGCTTTAAATTAATCAAACAAAACAAGATAAAGTCAACACTAGTAAAAACTCCTGGCAAAGTTTCTTTGGGACATTTTATCAAACACGAGATGTGCCGTGAAGACAGATAACACAAGGACACAGCCGAATAAAGGTGAGAAGCAGCGTGAATTGTTTCGTACTCTATGAGAAGAAGAGTGAATCATGGCTACTGTGGCTGCTTCGCTGGGAGTGAATATCGAAGAATTTGCAGCTAAAGATTTTCGAAGAAGGGACATTTTGTTAGCTCCTTTCTGTCTATGTCATTTATTTGTTCTCCATTCTTTCTGCAGCGAGAGTGTGTGAAATAAATAATAATAATACGAAGAAGAAGAAGAACAAAGAGAGGGAAATTGGAGAGTTTGTGGATAAATGAATCAAAACCACACAGCTTCTGCGTCTCTCTCTTTTACCGTTCTAAATTATTTCGCCATTTGTTGCCGCAGATAATTTTTTATTTGGATTTTGTTTTATTTTTTGCATTTTAAAATTATTTAAAAAATTAAGTTATTTGTTAAAAAATATAATAATATCATTATAGGTTTTAGAAAATAAAAAGATATTATTTTAATATATTCTAAAATATAATAAATTAAGTTTTTATTTCTTTAAATAATTTTAAAAATAAATATTTACAAGAAAAACAACAAATAAATATTATTGAGGTGAAAACTTTTTTCTCATTGAAATTGAAGTTTCTTATTCATATAGTATTTTATTTTTTACAATAAAAATAGTTTTTTTTATTAGCAACACTTGAATAAAAAGCAGTGGTAATTAGAAAGACAAATCCTAAAAATATATAGATTCAAAATAAAAAGAAAAGAGAGTATATTTTTAAAAATTAATAAATAAAAATAAATCTTCTTATTCAAGTTTTTTTTCTTACTTTTTATGAAAATACTCATTTATGAGTAATATTGTTTTTTAAGCAAAAAAAAACATTATAATCTTGCAAGATAGCTTGAATTAAAAAAAAATCATGAATTGATCATCTCTACAAAAACACATGAAAAAATAAGAGATTTTGGATTTTAGTAAATATGATAAAATCATGTCAAAATCTATTACAAAAAATATTTAATATTCATAAGTTTTTTTTTTCATATTGGATAAATGAAAATTAAAAAAAATAACATTCCCATAAAAACTCATAATATTATTTAATAACAATGAAAAAAATAAATAATTGAACTATAATTTCAAGATTTTTTACAATGTATTTAAATAAATCAATTTCTCAAATCAAAATATTCCTATATCAGTCATTAAAAAATTAAACATAAAATACTGTGAATTTATGAGCAAGTTTTGAGCATAAATAACTTTTATTTGAGAGAATAGGTTTAAAAATAATACAAATTTATATTAAAAATAATTTATTTAAAAACTTAAATTTTTAAGTGTGATGATTTTTTGATATTGGATAAAATAAAAATAATTATTCATAAGGACAACAACTACCAATTCAATGAAGAGAGCAGCGGGAAAAAAAACTCAATTTTATTTTATTTTTAAAATATTAATTTGATTAAATTTAGATTTGCAATGTCTTTAAATAGATTAATAAACATACTCATATACTAAATAATGGAATCAAAATCCTAGAATATAAAAGGAAAATAACACACAATCCAAAATAACACATGAAATCCAAGAAAATTCACGTAGCCAAAATAGAAGACTCAAACAATTTAGGCTACTCAGCTAAATGAGTGATAGTTATTTTTTAAAATATTTTTATTCAGAAATATATTAAAATAATATTTATTTTTATTTTTAAAATTATTTTTGACATCGTCACATGAAAACATAAAAATGATTTAAGAACAGCATAATTTTTTAATTTAAAATAAAAAAATATAAATATATTTTTTAATTTTTTTCAAAAACATTTTTTATAATACACAGTGTTAAACAACTTTTTACTCCGACACGGCCACAACACCTCTTAAGCCTAACTCGGTCTCACTAATCTATATAACTGCTTGGAAATCCAATTTCTACAAGCATGGCAGCATTAGAAAAACAGCAAGAAACTCCAGAGCTTCCAGGTGCAGAAGTATTGCATAATCTACAAAACTCATTGAGAAATGACAGCCCATGTAATAATTGACGCCAGAGAAGCTTCTGATACAACTAGCAGTTTAGCACTGTAAGGAGCTGCTCTAACAATTCCAGCAGCATAGTAGAATGCGAAACATCATTAAAAGAGGTTAAAGAGTACAATCATGGAGCAGTTCATGAAAAATTGCAGGAAAAGAGATCACAAAATGCAAACAAAAGTCCCACTACGACTGATAAAAAGGATTTATATTAGAATAGAAACCAGTACAGCGCTGGACCTGGAGCTCAAGAGCTGAAATATTAATTGCATGAGACCATCCACGCGAGTCTGCTCAAACCAGAATCAAGCTGCTTGGAACGAGACTGAGATTTTTGCAGAGCCAAACACGATAAGACTGCCAGTCTACAACTATACAATAATAATAAATAGCTAGCCATGTTTTTGCCTATATTAGGAGAAGTGTACACTGAATTATTTGAGTAATGAGATCACAGGAGTTTTGATGGGTGATTTGCAGACCCAAAACTTCTTTCACCATTTGTGTTTCACTTTATCTATTGCACATATTCCAGAAAGTAAACAGAGAAGCCTCTTTTTTTAGCTTCTTTTTTGGGCCACTAATGTAATAATTAATAAAGAAAGAACTTTCTAGGAAGGGAGATTACATATAGTGTCAACAAAAATAAACAAGCTATTTATGACATCCAGCACTGATTCTCAGTTAATTTAAATGTTGACTAGGATAGCTAGCCGGATAAAAACTCTACATTGTATTCTTCTACAGTTCTAATATAATGATTTTAGTAAACTCATTACTTCATA
This sequence comes from Salix exigua, assembly GCA_032356905.1. Classification (NCBI taxonomy): domain Eukaryota; kingdom Viridiplantae; phylum Streptophyta; class Magnoliopsida; order Malpighiales; family Salicaceae; genus Salix; species Salix exigua. Next base: position 690,173 of record CM063597.1, on the reverse strand, counting down.
ATGAACCAGAAATTGCAAAGCAGTTCATTCATGGGGCTTGTGCGAGTTTATACATCATTTGGTGCATGGGAAATTTGTTGCTCGTCCTTTTCAGTTTCAGTAGGTTATAGGCGAGGAAAGTTTGTGTTTTAATTGAGGATGGCCGAGGAAAATGGTTGCAGAAGCACACTTTAGGATGGAGGACACTGCAATTGGCACAGTACCAAAGTTTATTTCCCTGCGAAAACCCAGGTGATGACTAATAGCACTAATTAAACTGGGAAAACAGCACTCAATAATCTAGTATATTTGCACATCCTGCATTAGAACCAGGATAGATACTCTTAAGGAGGGACACTGCAATTGGCACAATACCAATAAGTGCAGCTTGCAGTTCCGAGCTGCTCGTCTTGATGGAGATCTGGCCGCTTCGCTTGTTGTTCATTCCAACATGGACGGCCATTTGGGAATTCCGGCCGATGGAGAATTGAGACTGCAAATTGGCCATCAGACCTAAATCACCCCTCCACTTCATCAATGACAGACCTAATGTGGATTGGTCCTGCTCTATAGGAAAATCTTTACTCTTGAGCCGCACTTCAAAGTTGGCTCCATAGGCAGTATCGCTACCTGATCTCACAGTGCCAGCATTTCCCACCAAAGCCAAGCGCTCTCCAACTGCAATCTGATCCCCAATCTTGAATCCAGTGGCTACATTTTCACCTAGTAGAGTAACAGATATCCCGGCTGATGGTTTGTTTATCTTAAACTTTTCGAGTTCGGTCTGACTTCGCAAGACATAAGCACGCTGCCTTCCAATATTCTGGATGTCGAATCCCACCATAGTTGATCCACTTTCTCCATGCTTCGCGCAAATTGAAGAATCTGAATGGATATTAAAGTCTTTCTTATCTTTTGTGATTTGAACTGTAAATGCACCAGGAAACCGACCAGCAATAGCAAGATTACTTTCAATGTTAACACCGTCATATCCGTAATCATGATCCCAGCCCTGGGCATCCAAAACTGGCCTGACAAGAAACTGTGATGCAGGCTCCAGAGCTCGGTACCTGTATGAAGGATTGTCACTGTCAAACGATTGCGGTAGGACAAAGTCAGGCAAAGGCACAGGCACTGATGCTGGACCTTCATCTTCCTGGTCCACTTCTTCCCCAATGTCATTACTGAAATCTTTGCCTCTCTTCTTCATCTCCTTCAGCCTTTTCAAATCGTCTCTCCACTGCTTCTTTTGAAGGAGTTTCACCCGATAATCATACTCCTCAAAATAAGCTTTCTTTTGCTCTTTGCTGAGCTTCTGAACCTGAGATTTCCTCAACGGCTTGAATGGTGGAAGCTGGTCATATTCATCCTCATCTTCTGCATCCGAATCAGGGAGGTCAACCAAGTCCATGTCAGAATCAATGTCACCACCCAGATCAGAAGGGAGTTTTAGAGGAGGGCGAGACTGCAATAGAGAAGACACAAGGTGGGGTAGAGGTAAAGAGCGGAGCCGAAAACCAAAAGACTTCTTGTGGTCAATAAGATCTTGAGGCTTGGATATAGAATTTGCTTCAGACAGAACCTTCAATGAGTAGCACAGCAGTAATAATTGGGGCCTCCAACTTTGTCCATTAGGGAGGACGTTTTCTCCGTTCTCATTCTTCTGGCACAGAGAATGATTCTCAACAAGAGACACAGGATGCTTCATACTCAGATGCATCAGGTACGGATCACCAACTGACTGGGTGATTGCTTGCTGAATAACACGAGATCGTTGAGCAACATACACCTCAAAAGCTAGGGATGACCCAGATGGTCCATCAGAAGGAGGAGAGGCAGCATGCGTCAGAGTGACAATAGCATTTTTCCATATTGATGGAGTTAGAGTTCTGGAAAGCAAATTTAACAACAGCAAATCATTGAGATCTCTATCATGGATGTCTAACCGGTCAACATAGAGGACAACATCTGGAGGAGACTTGTTAATCAACTTTTTTACAGATGATAGTATTTTCCGGTTGGTAGCCTCTTCCTTTACAGAGGACCTCAGACCTGGTGTGTCGATGATTCTGATTTTGACTCCATCAATTGTTCCAACAATTTCATTAACCCTTGTTGTAGCAGGTGCAAATGCATTGATCTCAACTCTCTTCTCACCAAAAATAGAATTAATGGTAGCACTCTTCCCCACTCCAGTTTTTCCGAGAGCCAAAATGTTCAAAGAGAAGTCTAAATCATCCTTGCCCTCTGCTTCAAGCTGCATGGCCATACTCTTAGCAGTTTCAAGGCTAAACTCTCGACTATCACGTCTCCCTTCATATGGGTCCAGCCGATGTAGCACTGACTCAACTATAGGATCTTCAGGAGACTGTCCTAGTCGATGGACAAGCCTCAAGAACTTCACCCTTATGTGCTGAATCTTCTCCAAAATCTTCTTTTCATCTTCACTTAAAGTGCGCTTTACCACATCTGGTGGGGGTGCATGTCTCCTTGGGCGAAACAGGAAACCTGAACCAGCAGAGTTTTCAAGAGAAGATAATCCATCAACAGAGCTTAGTGTTATTCTGCCTCCATCCAATTCAGCACCAGTTGCTGCTTTTAAAAGAGCAGCCAGAGCAGCAGAATCAAATAACTGTTTTCCTACTGGCTCTTCAACATCATCTGAGTCTGTATCTTCATCCGAGTCCATAGTAATCTCTCCATCTATCATCTGCGGATGATCATGATAAGCTTCAATACCAGGGGGAGAAGAGAAGGCAAAATTTCTCTCTAACTCATTCATGATGAGCTTGGTTGTTCCAGAGCCACTAAAATTTAACTCTTCAATTTCATCATCAAAAAGTAAGCCCTTTTGTTCTCCCATTGTTTCTGAATCACGGTTTGCTTCATCTTCGATACCAGAGGAATTTGTATTGCTTTCTCGCACATCTTCCATTTTATCACCTTCCAAGTATTCAAGAGAATCACCATTCACCCCCATGTTCGTGAGCTGAATAACTGTTACATCTTGACCATTGTCCTCGACCAATTTAAATGAACCAGAGTCACTAACAGAACCATTTGACACGACCGCATCTTTAGGACCCAAAACACCACTATCAGCTCCATCATCCCTCTCCCTTGACAACCCAGATTGGTTGTCACCAGAAGAATTAATCTGAACCAATAACCCATCTTCTTTATCTTCTTCAATACCCAGCACCTTAACTAGAGGTGCAGCATCCACACTCTCTTGAGCCCCAAAACTAGGAACTTTGACAGCACCTGAAAACCTTCCATCTTCCTCTTCACTCATCATTCCCTCATCACCAGTCACCTTATCAGATTCATCATCATCAATTGACAACTGAGCAACAGGCCTAACTCCATTCGATTTAGCACTGTCCAATTCAACAACGGGGCTAAATTCATCAGTTACACCACTCTCCTCCTCCTCCACCTCCTCCTCCTCCTCCTCCACCTCCTCAAGAGCTAAAATTTCTTCATCTGGGTCTGCCACAAACGGCCTAGAAACTCGATAAATGCCACCTAAAACACCCTCTTCACTGTTTTCCTCGTCCGGGTCACCTAAAAAAGGCCTCTCGGGTGCAGTATCAAACTCTTCTTCACCACTCACAAACCCATTATCAGTATTACTACTAGCACCACTACGACTACTAACGTTGCTATCAGAGGTGTCAGTTTTATAGCCATCTGATAGAAAATCATCAACAGTAACAGGAGCTCGGATAGGAAGAGAACCTGTAGGTGATGTTAGTGAAGGTGGGTTCCCTTGTGTTGTTGAAACAGGGACATCGATTTTTGAGGCCATGGCTTCGAGTTCTTGTTTTTATCTGTAAACACAGTATAACAACACACAAATAAATGCCAGAGCACGGATAACCTTTATTATGGTGAGGTAAGGCAAGGAGATAGGGTTGTGGTGGTAGGGAATGTATTGGAGATAGGGTTTTTAATTTTTGCTGTTTTTTCAGGTTTACCGAAATGTGATGATGCCGTTTAAGAACAACAGGACATGTGGATTCCTTGCATGAGATGGGGGATATAGGTTTTGTCTCTTTTGATGTTTTACTTAGGTTTTTGTGGTTTGTTTATTTGCTTGGTTTAAACCCTTTAGACACTATATTTTTATATTTTAATATGTTAATATTAAAAATTAAAAATATATAACAAAATATTATTTAAATATATTTTTAATTTTTATAAAATAAATAATATTGTATTATAAAAAATACTCGAGTAAAAATTGAGAAAAATACATTTGAAGTGTAACAACACAACAACATATATCTTATACGTAGTTATTTCTAAAAATATTTTTTTAAAAAATAAAAATAAATTATTTTTATTTTCTATTTTAAATTAAAAAATAGTATTTATAGATTATTTTCATAAGTTGATGTCAAAAATAATTTTTTAAAAAATTAAAAAAAATTATTTTGATGTATTTTCTTGAACAAAAAATTTGAACAGAACATTAAGAATATATAGTTTTATAGTATATTATTTTAATTTGAAACCGTTCCGTTCCTGTTCGGTTTACTAATTTTAGCTTTAAAAAACCAAAACCGAACAAAACCATAAGTTTTAAAAATATTCTAATAAGTTTAATCGGTTTTTCTTGGTTATTTTAATAAAATTTCTAATTTAATCGTTTTTTCGATATTTTACTCACTCCTAGTTTCTGGATGGTATGCTGATGACATCTTAAGTTGTGCACCATTCAACTTAAGGAATTGTCGCCATAAATTACTGGTAAGTAAAGCACCATGCCTTCTATAAAATTTAGAGAGACATGCTGCTCCCACACCTGTGATGGCACTGGGGAGAGGTTGCAAGAGAGAGGCCTTCAAATGATCATAGAACCAGCCTTATTCACATCTTTAAATACCTCCACATATTACTTCAAGCCGTATGTTGGTTTATAAAAACTGTTTTTTACGTTCATAAAAGTAACATAATATACAAATGAGAGCAGACTGGTCTCCTATACAATGAACATTTAACATGATACAGAAAGTATATACACTCCGTGAACTGTTGTTGAGCACTTGGCCGCATTTCCCTTTTCATGTAGTATCTTGTAGCTGTGATGGTTCCTATCCAAGTGATTATGTGGTTGTCTGACTAGCTCCAAACATTCTTTCCCCTTTTATATATATATATATATATATATATATATATATAGAGAGAGAGAGAGAGAGAGAGAGAGAGATCAGCTGTCAATGGATGCGAGGAGCACTTCAAAGGGATAAAAGTGTTTCTACTAGGAATGGTTTGTTTAGAAAAACTGATGTGGCGTCTTTGAAAAGGGATAGCAGAAGGAAGGATGGGAATGTGCATTGAATTCAGTGAAAAACGATGTGAGAAAGTGGGAAAAAGAAAGGGGGGTTTGCGGGAGGAAATGGGATCCATTGATGTTCTTGAAACTCTTACGAACGTGTGATCAAGTTTGGTGTTTTTTATTGAATATTTGTTAAGTTCAAATAACTTTGGTGGTTGTTCTTGATAATATGCTACGAAATTTGAATTACTGGCTTAGCTTTAGATGGTGCCGAATGCATAATCTATCATTTCTGCTATCTGTTGAATTTCAGATATGTTCTGCTGTTAAAACTTTTGCAGTCTCAGGGTGTTTGTGTAAGCTTTAATGTGCTGTCAGGAGACCAGGGAAGGAAGGTCTTCCAATCAAATTCCAATGGCAGGAAAATCAAGAGACTTGGAGACCCTGAATTTTGAAATATTGACCAAAGAAAACCAGTTGATAGGCCTGCTGCATCGAGTAGAAATGGCATCAGAGATCCTGGAGAGAGACCGGTGACTAGTAAAGTTGGGGATAAACAATAAAGAACTGTGGTGGTTGAATCTCCCATGTGTTCTAGCAAGTAGATGATATTGTTTGTGAATTAATGCTTCCAAATGCTTGTGCCAATTTGTATAATCCTTCTAATAGCCTCCATATAAATGTACGCTAAACAATAATAGGAATAAGTTTCTTATGTTTTCAAGAGACATGACGTAATGATAAAAAACTTGTGATTTGCACAACAAATATCGAGTTCAGGTTAGAACGTGCACCTCTTATAAAAACCTGAAACAACCAGAGTTTTATTTGCTCACTTGAGCTCATAAAATACAATTTCCAGAGAGATAGGTTTCTCGTATAAAAAAAAAAGGAGTTTCTTATACTTTCAAAGCAATAACTTGATAGGTGCCCCAGGCTATCCTCATGTGTAGAGGTTTAGAACTTGAAGAGTTTGTTCTTTAAGCAATCCAGTGTTGCTTTTGAGGACCGTGGCGATGCCAATAATTTCTGTTATTTGCCAGAGTCCTTTGAAGATTTAGGTGGCTTCAGAGCTGACATTGTTCCGCTGCAAACAAAACTAAGCAATCCAGCCCGATTTCTAAGGCATCAAGCTTACCTCTACACTTTCTTGGAAGCATCCCTCTCATTGGGACAATTTTCTGTGTGGACCTAACCCGGTCTGTAATGTTGCTGAGATTCCATGGTTGCAATAATGAAGATATCATTGACTGCATATTTTGAATTCTCGAGAGCACTAATTTCATACTGATCCAGATGCCTCATAATCAATGCTCTAATATGAAAGGAAATTTGATTTTTTGCATCGAAGGTGATTGTGGTGAAGAAGGGGCGGCCTGAGCTCTACGTTGGACAACCGCTTTCCACGGCGGAGATGGCTTTGAGCTTGAACGAAGCCTAAATAAATCAGCTAACAGAGAAGACATACGAACCAAGCGTGGTCTCCTTTATGAGATTACAGCCACTGTCAATCTGCAGGCGTATTCTTATGACAAGTTCCCTTCCCGAGTTGGTGACTCTGCATGATGATGAGAAGCTACTGGCTGGAGTTAAAAGGATTTTGCATGCCACTGGTCTTCTAAATATCTGAATCCACTGTTACCAGGAAATTACACTTGCCAGTCAAACCAGAAATTTCCACCATGGATTGTTGTTCCTCACCATCAGCTGTTCTTATAATCTGAGCCAAAAAAGAAGATACTTTTTCTATGGTTTTCTCATGACAATTTTGTCTTCTAATGGAAGTTTAAAAGATATAACCACTAGGTTTTGTGTAGGGAAACACTTGATTCAACTAGGAACTAAACCTTTGTAAATGATTATTTTTCTTCTCATTGGAAGAATTCTGTGCTACTTGCTCGATAAGCATTCACTTTGATTCATGAATTTATTTATTTATTCCAATTGCTGCAAACAGTTTGTTAGACGAGAATTTTTGCACGTCAGGTTTATGCTGATGGCTGACTGAAGCCTGGAAGATACAGTGTACAACAGTTAACCTGATAGTTTGATTCAATAAAAAAGGAAAAGATCCAGTGACAAGCTGAGGCAGTGAAATGATTGAAAACCCAAGGAGCTATAACAATGCTGCTTTTAGCAGCAACTAAATGCAAACAGAAGAAACCTAGATCCAATAATTCCATGAAAAGCTGTGAAACTGGATCTATAATGTTAAATCAAAGCCATTTCTTGGTATCTAAAGTAGAATGGAATGCATTAGCATTCGTTTTTTTGATGTTGCATTATAAATACCAAGAATGAATCTGTACGAAAAGCAATGAAATCCAATAGTGCTGTTATACCACAACCTTTATTTTTTCAACAAGCAAGTGCGGAGCTGAGAAAAAAAGAACTTGAAACACCAACATATCACCAGAACACCTATTACTAAAATCATGTAACAATAGAATTTACACAAAAACTCAAGATATTAGCTCCTTCACAAGATCATAACGTAGTTTTATTACCTCTGCTGATAGAGTAAACACTATCACAGCACGGAATATTATTGAGAACTAGTAATTTTGACCATAGACTGAGCGTGAATAGGTGGTAGATTGGATTGGCAAAAGTTTTGCCATGATTCCTGCTTCTGCTCCTCATTTCTGGTATATGCTTCATATATACAAGTCACGATGTTCCTTGCCGCTTCTCTTGCCTCAGGCAGCCTATCACTCAACAAATCTGCAGCCATTTGAACCAGCGAAACCAACCCAAACTCATTCATTCCTTCTAGGCCCTGAAATCAACACCACATAAACTCCCACTAGTTAATATCATTCTCCCCTTCACAGGCTAAACTCGGCAACATGAACACAAAAAATATAGCTTTATATAATTTTACCATCTTGGAGACAGAGTTAGAGATAGTTAAGGCAGCTTTGGCCCTGACTCTAGGGCTGGAATGTCTAACATAAGGCCGGAGCTTATTCATCAAAGAAAGAGGAGTCACGGATTTCACCATTTCATTCAGTGCTCTATCTGCTTCCTCACACACAAACCTTTTGTCTTGGGAAGCTTTCAGTAGCAGTTGCAACAGCTGTGCAACCACATTACAATCCAAAAACATTAACCACGATCCAAACAAGAAACATAACAAATCAAGATGCAAACGGCAAAAGCTTGGAGAGAGAAAAGTCCTCGGTCCTCACCAGGCTATCAAATGCATTATTAGTAGAGTCAAGTGACTGGTCACCAAAGACCTTGAAAATATCAGATGAAGCCATTATAGATGTCTTGCACAAAGCACTTCTTGGATTCTTCATAGCTTTCACCACCACTAACATCACTTTTTCCCTATAACATGTTTACCCAAAACCCCATCATCAAAACACTTGCAGAAACAATACTGATAATCCCAAATCTGGGGGAGAGAGAGAAAAAACTTACAGGATTGGCATCAAGAGCAGCGAATGATAGAGTGCAAATCTCCTAACATTATTCAACGACTCGCAAACCTTTATCCAATCCTTCGAATCTAACTCTTCTACTAAACCCTGAAAAAAAAACCAAAATTAAAATCCAGACAAAAAAAACCCCTCAAAATCTCAAATGAAATGGCATCTGGGTATGGTTCTAAAAATAAAGACTTACATGGATCTCGGATTCAGGATCTGGGATGGGTTCAAGATTCTCAGAAGAGATATAATCAATGATCGGATCTGCGGGAGGAGGAGGCAATGATGCAGTCTTGCTTTCTTCATTGGCACCAAATTTGGCAGTTTCTTGTGGAAGTGGAAGAGCGTTGTCAATAGGTTTCAGTGCCATTTCTTTTGACCAGAGTGTACCGTGAAATAGAGATTGATTTTTGAAATCAAGAAGAGAGTAATGCTAGTATTTATGCTTTCTTCTCCTCTCTTGGCTTGGCTTGGCTTGGCTTTGGGTATGCAACATGTGAGTAGACTGAGAGAGTGATGGGACAGTTATGCAAACAAAGACTCCCTTTTTTTTCTTAACCTCCTTTTCTACTTCGTAGTCGTACTGTGTTGTTTATACCTGGAATAAGTTACTCCGCCGCATGATGTATTTTTCTTCTTTTTTAATTATATATGTGTATGTATGTATATATATATATAAGAAATTCTACATCATGAAAGTATCTAATCTATAAATTGGATTTTAATATAAGAAAAAATAAATTATAGATAAAAAAAAATATGCGAGTATTTATTATTATTATTATTAAAACGTATTTTTTATATCAAAATTAATTATTTTGAAGCAAATAAAAAAATTAAAAATGCTTTTAAAACGTAAAATCAAATATATTCTAGATTAGCAATAATCTATGTGAATAAATAGGGGGGAGAATATTTTAACATATCTAAAGGAGAAATTTAAAAAATTGAGATGTGAATGTATATTAAGATATATAATTATATAAAAAAAGGATATTTACATGATTGTATTTACTAAACTTGATTATTTAAAAAAAAAGATAATAGAAATTGAAACCCAGATAAAATTAGTTGAATAAACTCACACCTTAAAAAATATTACGTTAGACAAACATATCAGGAATATTGTTTAAAAATAAATATTTTTATTTTGAAAAATAAAGTTTATTTGTATAAAACAAAAAATATATAGATGAATTATAATATCTTCATAAATTAGGTACAAATAAAAGAAATTTTTATAAAACTTATATTTTAAAAAAACATGCAAAACTTGTGATCTAGGTTATGAGATCAGGATAAACTTATAGAAATGAAATTGAAAATGATCATAAAATTAATATTTAATAATAATAATAATCATACACACAAGGATGTCTTACTTGAATAATTTTAAAATTAAAAGAGTTTTAAATTATATATTAAAATTAAAAATAGTAAATATTATTTCTGAAGACATGTCTTCTCTATATCCATCTATCTTGAAAAATCAAAAATCCACAATAAAATTATTTTAAAAAACAAACTTATATTCTTCTTTCTTTGTCTAGTTTTTCAATTAAATACAGTTTTATAACGCTACTTTACGGGTATGGTACAAGGATTGCCTAAATTGACATTTGCACACCTTTAGTTCTAAAAATATTATAATTACATCCTTAAAACATTAGTTGTTGCCGATTTGTTAGTTGAGGTCCCCGTTTCACCATTTTCTCATCTCTCTCTCTCTCTTTTGTCTCGTATTTTAATTTTATCTTCGTGTCACATTAAAATAAAGATAGACAACCTTTTTTTATCATTTTTATTATCCATGGACATTAAAAAGGTATAATAAAAGAACTATAGTGTTAGTTTTTAATTTTTGATTTTGGTGTTTTGAATATATATATAGGTTCCATGGTTACTTTCTCATGTTTAATTTTTTTTAACTAGATTGTAAAGTGTAATTTTATAAAACATAGCAAGTAACTATAATTTTAACTAAATTATAAAATGATTGTAGCAATTTTTTTATATATAAATTTTATTATTTAATAATTAATTGATTTTAAATTAGTTTTTATTAATTAAATTTTTCCAATATCAATTGATTAAAAACTCGAGTTCAAGATTATTTTTTAAAAGATTATCATGACATCTCAATATTCAACAGATTAAACCCAATTAACTCAAATCATTTAACAAATTACCTTTTCAATATTTTGTATTTTTTTTATATAAAAAACTGTTCAAGATGCATCAAGTTTTGAATTTATGATTATTATTTATTATTAAGATTAAATGTTTGTTTCTAAAAGCTAACTAATATAGAATGTTTCAATTTTTTATTGTATTAAAATTATCATTAATTTATTTAAAAATATAGTTGGGAAAGCACATGTTTTGAGAGTGTAACTAAAATTGTTTTTTATAAAAAAAAAATTATTTAAAAATGTATTAAAATAATATTTTTTAATTATTATTTTTATAAACATATTTTTTTTAATTTAAAATTTAAAAAATTACTTTTAAAACATAATCATCGGCTGGCTTTGTTATCTGATTCAACCCACGGTTGAGCACGCAGATACAAGGGCCTGAGATGAGACGACCTTATTTTACTGTTTTAAATGGAATTGAATCACACAACCACCGCTCTCCTCTCAAAAAGCAAATGCAAGGGCAGGTGGGGTCTTGCCGAGCGGATAGAACTTATGCGCACCAGTCATCTGTATTAGGGTTTGAACCCTGTCATGCTTGTCATCTTTGTAGTGCATGCTTTATCTGTTCATTGATTCACAGAATGTTCAATGAATTCAAAAATTAATTGTGGTACATCCAAACAATCTGGTTATATTAAAAAAAAGAAAATCGTAGTTCCATGCTCAGAATATATAGTTAACACAATCATCTCTACTGAAAACTAGCAGTAATTTTGACCATAGACTGAGCAAAAAGAGGTGGCAAACTGGATTGGCAAAAGTTATGCCATTCCTCCGGCTGATTATGTTCTTCACTTCCTGTATACGCTTCATATATTGAAATCACAGTGCTCCTCGCCGCTTCTCTTGCCTCCGGCAGCCTATCGTTCAACAACTCCGCAGCCATTTGAACCAGTGAGATCAAACCAAACTCACTCATTCCTTCCAGCCCCTGTGAAATTCATACCACAAAAAACCCCACCACTCAATATCAATCTACACAAAGGCTAGAAATTGACTGTATCGAAGTTTTACCATCTTGGACACAAAGTTGGAAATGTATATGGCGGCTTTGGCTCTGACTCTAGGGTTGGCGTGGCTAACATATGGCTTCAGCTTATTAAGCAAAGGCAGAGGAGTCATGGATTTCACGATTACATTCAAAGCTCTATCTGCTTCTTCACACACAAACTTTTTGTCTTGAGAAGCTTTCAGCAGTAGCTGCAGAAGCTGGTCCACCCACAACACGAGCCAAAATCACTCAGTTTTAACAAACCCACATGAAACACGAGAAACCAAACTGTAAACTATAAAAAAAAATGGGGAGAGAAATAGAAGAGAAGAAACGGGTCCTCACCAAGTTATCAAATGCATCGGTAGAGTCAAGCAATTGGTCACCGAAGGAATTGGAAATATCAGATGAAGCCATAATGGCGGTCTTGCACAAAGCACTTCTTGGGTTCTTCATGGCTTTTACCAACACTAACATTACCTTTTCCCTTTTGCACAAATCAAACCAACATTAGCAACTAATTGATAGCATGTTCAATTCCAAGGTTTCAGGCAAAAATCACTTACAAGAGTGGTAACAAGAGGGAGGAATGATACAGTGCAAATCGCCTAGCATTATTCAGTGACTCACAAACTTTTGTCCAATCCTTTGAATCCAATCCTTCAATTAAACCCTGGAAAAAAGAATTCCATATGATATGAAATCTGGGTTTTTTCTAAGAAATCGAAATCTAACTAAAAATTGAATCTTTTTATGAAAAAACAGAAGAAAAAAAACCATGTGAAAAAGAAAGAAGAGAGACTTACTTGGATCGTGGACACAGGATCTGAAACGGGTTTCAGATCCTCAGAAGAGACATAATCAATGGTGGAAGATGGAGGCAAAGGAGCCTTATTTTCATCATTTACACCAAACTCCGATTGTTTTTGAATTGGAGCAGAAACTACTTTTACATGTTTCTTGAGCCTCTCCGGCGTTATTGGAAGTGCATTATCAATGGGTCTCAATGCCATTTTTTCCATTTCTTTTCGTTTTCTTAGAGCAAAATAACAATGAGAGGGAACGGATGAATTTGAATAGTTGGCAGGGTTTATTTGTTTCTGAGAGTGATTGAGGATACAAATAAAGAAAGAGCATTCGTGTGTCTCCTTTTCTGGATCTTTTCAAAATTTAAATGTTTCTTGAAGAAAAGTTGAAAAGATACGTTGGACTCTTTTGGCAACGGTAACATGGTTGAAAATGGGATCTATTGATAAGATAAAAAACAAAGGAGTCATTTTCTCGAGCTGGTGTCAGGGATTGAATGCTGTTGTTTTTGGACCCCACACATGCTAATGGTCTGCTAAAGAACCTGGAACATCGATTATCCAAATACGAACCTGGAACATGGATTGTCTAAATAGGAACCTTGAACATGGATTGTCCAAAGAGAACAACCTGAACAGCGAAACGACAAAACACAGCAACATTACTTATGGCCGAGGCTATCCTTCGTGGGCAAAGTGCATTTTTTAATGCAAGCAAAGTTGGCTGCGACGCATGCTAAAATGTGATGTGTTTGATGTGGCAAAAGGAACACAAAAAGAGAGGCTGTAGGGGTGGGGATTTGTGTGATCACAACAGCAGAACATGAAGAATGAAAAAGCATCTTCAAATAGGAAAATATAGGGCGAGCAACAAAAACTGTATTGAAGCATTATTAGTTGAAAAGTATCAAATCCCATACCACTGCCATTCCAGTTAGCATAGATCTGCGTCTAGAGCAACAGAGGTTTGCATGTTTGCTCTTGCCAAATCATAAAATATAACTAACTATTCCTTGGAAATCTTGCCTTTCTCTAAGATTACAGTACAAATATAATTAGTGCAGAAAAAAGGGCCTACGCTGCTATTTATTTGAAACACGTAGCCTCATAATTATGTGAGGATTGAAATTTTTTTCATGATGATACAAGAAACATCCCTATAGGAGGACAAATCCAAGGAAACTCAGATAAATGTTCCCCATTAATTAGTGGTTGAATAAAAATGAGCATTCTGCTTGAACTGTCGGTTTTGGACACAAACTGATGTTGCCGATCAGCAAGACAATGAAGTATTCAAAGATATTATCATGTATGATGTCAGCCGGGGGCATCAAATCTATAACTTCGGCATCTGATACTTGCACCAATGCAGCATGAAGTCAATACAATTACCTGCAGAAAGAATTGCTCGTGAAAAAACAAGAATCGGTAACACCACATACTCAGCTCAGCAGCTAGATCTTTGGTACTAATCCAGCGAAGATGAAATCAAGGGGAAAAAACCAAGAAAAAACAGCAAGGGAACACAGTACTATCCTTTATATTCCTTATAGTCTGTTTACCACTAGGGAGAAAATGCATTTGGATGTCCAGAAAGAATTATAACTATGCAAAGGTTTTTCCTACCCAAACTGGTATTGCATGGAAAAGTTACACTTGTATTCAATTAATTTCAGAATTAACAGATTTGAACATACTGCTGCAAGGAGCAAGTGTGGCTCTGTTAAGGAAGTTAGGAGGTAAGGAATTACATATAACTCACCCACCCAGTGAATCAATCACTGCTATGCCATCGAGCAGTTGCCAGGTTAGCCACAATAGCCTGTCCCTCAGCAAAAAAAAGCCACCTGATATTACCATGATCTTGCAGCATGTTGAGATTTTGCTGTTTCCCTCAAAACAGCCCCCACTATTGCCGCCTGCTCAAGACATTCAGCCTTATGCAGTGCATCCAAAAGTGTAACACAAGTCTTGGTATGAATACTGCAACCCTTCAACCGAGTTTCCTCAAAAAGTTGATATGCTTGCAGTGCCCTATTTGCGATGCTCAGCCCTTCTATCATAGCATTATAACTAGCAGAATCAGGTATACCCCCACTTGCCCTATATCTCTCAAATAGACTACTTGCCTGTGCAACATTTCCAGACTTCGCAAGTCCAGAGATCATGGCAGTGTAGGTGATGGTATTGGGTTTTAACCCTTGCTTTTGCATCTCTTGCCAAAACACAAAGGCCTTGTTAAATTTCCTAACCTTACAGAGGCCATTTATGAGAATGCAATAAGTTACCTGATTCGGAGTACATTTCAAGTCTTTCATGGATTGAAAGCATACAAGGGCCTCATTAATTTCCTCTGCTTTCACCAATCCATCCAGCAAGCAATTCCATGTATATACATTGGGCATTAAACCTATTTGCATCATTTCTTCCATGACTAGATATGCTTCATCTACTCTACCAACTTTTCCAAAACCATCAATAAGACTACTATAGATTACATGATTCAACTCTATGCCATTCAACTTTGCTTCCTCAAAGAGCATGTATGCTTCATCAAGTCTATCAATTTTAGCGAGGCCATCGACGACAGAACCATAGGTCACAACAGTTGGATGATGGCCCATTGTCTTCATTTCCTCTAGTAGCTGATAAGCTTTGTTCACCTTACCTGACTTGCAGAACCCATCAATAACAGTGTTGTATGCACGAGTGTCCAGTACACACCCTTGGTCCTTCATTGCATAATATAACTCATAGGTTTCTCGTGCGAAACCAGCTTTCACAAGGCTATGGATTAGGATTGAATAGCTTCTTGTATCAGGAAGAAACCCTCGAACCTTTATTTCCTCAAACAAAGCCCTGCCTTTCTCAGTTTCACCAGCCTTGAAAACACAATCCATGTAGGTATTCAGGAGCATGAGGTCAGGAGAACATCCACTACGCATCATTTCTTTGTACATCTTGTGACCATCCTCCTTCCTATCACACTTGAAGAAATTTCTGATGAGGGATGTATAAACAACAACATTTGGAATTTGATCAGCATCCAGCATCCGTTCATAAATCCTGTAAGCATCATCCACTCTACCTTGCTTACCCAAACCATCTATAAGCGAACAAAATGTAGCAGCATCTGGGGAGCAAACTTTATGATCCATTCCTTCAAATATTGAACAAGCTTCATCAAGCTTTTGAGCTTTACACAGCCTATCAATCATTATGTTTACAGTTATGACATTAGGAAACAAGCCAGCCTCTTTCATCGCATCCCGAACCTTGAAAGCAGCCTCAACATTTCCAGCCTTGCAAAGCATGCCTATTATTATATTATATGTTGGAAGATTGGGCATTGCATCACTCTTCATCTCCTCAAAAATTCTTAATGCCTCTTCTGTTTTTCCCTTCTTCCCAAGGCAAGTAAGAATGCAATTATACGCAACCACACTTGGTATACACCCTTTTGCCTTTTGCCTCTCAAGCAAACTGTATGCCTCGTCAAACTTTCCAGCTGATCCATAACCCATAATCATGGTGTTGTAAGCATATGCACATGGAACTTGTCTGTTTTGCTCCATCTGCTCAAATATTTCCACAGCTTCATCAAGTTTGTTGGCTTTGCATAAAACACCCATCATGCTAGTATAAGTCACATCATCAGGCACTAAACCATTTGCCTTCATCTCATGAAAAAATTTCCAAGCCATGTCCACCTTGCCCACCTTACCAAAGCAGTCTATGCAAACATTATACAGCACAATATCAGCATCAAAAGGGTTGCTCTTCATTTCATCCAGTAGGGAGAGAGCAGCATCAACACGACCCTCCCTGGAAAACACACGAATTAGAGTTGTAAACAAATGCACATTCACTTCGTAACCCAGCTCTTGCATTTGATGAAAAAGAGCAAGCATGCGATCAGATTCACCTACTTCAGACAAAGCACCGATCAAAGTTGTATAAGCAGAAAAGGCTGGGCGAAATTTAAAATGCCTCATCATTTGCAGGAGATCAAAAGCTTCTATAAGCTTCCGTGATTTAACACAGCTCGCAACTAACTCCACGCAAGTGTAATTAGTAGGGCCAAATCCTGCAATGCTCATCTCTCCCAGAATCTGCTCTAAGTAATCAAACTTCCTAGTTCTAGCCATCACCAAAAGGAGTGAATTATAAGCTTCCGGACTAAGTGGTTCCTCACTTTTCCTCTCGACCCAACGGAAATAACTCACTGCTTGATTAACATCTTTCAACCTCCTTAACACTCCAATAACCAACTCTGGTTGAGGTTTTTCATCAAACATTGACAAAGTATTTTCAAGGGCTGGTCCCCAGGAACCACTTTCCAAAACATGGCACACGTCATCTACTGTCGGTCTCACACCATCAGAATTCCTCGAGTTTTCTTGATTGACCCCTTCATTGCAGAGATGAGATTTCCCACCCAAATCTGGAGGAGGACCATTATAAAATGAAGTCAGCTTCCTTGAATTGATTAAAATGCACCAACACCTTGAATTGCAACTCAATATTATTCCTGCAGCACCAAAATTAAAGAGAGAGAAAAGAGAAACATAAGATAACTACAAATTCAATGATCCCATTTTTGTATCAAAATCTATGAACAAGATAGAACCCAAATTAAATACAAACATCCCATTTTTGTAGAAAAATCCAAGAACAATATAGAATTCAAATTAAATTAAAAAAAAAACCATTTCTGCAATCTTTTCTTAGACAACTCTACCTGGGTTCCTTAACAGCATCTTCACCTGTGTGCAATTTCAGCTGCTATGCTGTTTTATCTTGCAGATCAATCTCCATAATAATTCATGTTTCAAGGAGATAAATAAATGTTATTACAGATAAAATAAAAAATAAAATGACCCTGAGAGGTTTTAGGGTTTAAGAAGAGAGTGTTTATCAATGTCTCAGAAACAAGGAACCTGACAACAAGAAATGAAGAGAGAGAATTGAGTAAGCTAAACGAGGTCGTTTACTTGATTATCATTCCTTTACTTCTCCTGGGGAGGAAATTGATTTGCTTAACTACAAATCACTGCCTCATCTTCCCGATTTATTCATATCAGTTTCTAATATTTAAAAGTTCTTAAAAATGTACGGTCCAATATGTCCAGGCTCTCTCTCTCTCATGTGTGTGTATAAATATGACTCATGAAAAACACTGTATTTTAATTAATATTATTCATGAATCTAATCTATTTTATGAGATTTATAAAACTCTCTAACATGAGGCTTGCTTGTAAAAATACTTGGGTATTATTATTATAAAAACACTATACCGTATACCGTGTGGGGAATTTACTGTAGTTCCCACACAAAGCAATGTGGATTTCCATAGTACTTTCCATCTTTTTTTTATTTATTTTTTTTTTTCTGATTCTTTTTTTTTGTTTCTTTCTTTTTTTTATTTCTTTTTTTTAATTTTTTTTCATGAAATATTTTTTTATGGTTAATTTTTTTTCTTTTTCTACTTATATATAATTTTATTTGTTTTTTTTTTATAATCAGGGTGTTTGGTCTAATTTAAGCATATCACGGTTAATTCTCGGATTTTTTTTTCTGATTCTTTTTTTTTTGGGTATTGGGTTTTTATTTTTTTTTATTATTTTTTCATGAAATTTTTTTATGGTTAGTTTTTTTCTTTTTCTACTTATATATAATTTTATTTGTTTTTATAATCGAGGTGTTTGGGTTAATTTAAGCACATCACGATTAATTCTGGATTTTTTTCTGATTTTTTTTTCTATTTTTTCTGATTCTTTTTTTCGGTTCTTGCTTTTTTTATTTTTTTTTATTTGTTTTTCATGTTTATGGTTAATTCTTTTCTTTTTCTACTTATACATAATTTTATTTGTTTTTTATAATCGGGGTGTTTGGGCTAATTATTGTTCAAAAAAAAAGTTTGGGTTAATTTAAGCACATCACAATTAATTATCAGATCTAATTTTTTTTATAGTTTTTTTTTTCATTTTTTTCTGTTTTTTTTTTCTGATTATATTTTTTTCATTTTTTTCCCTGAAATTTTTTTTTCTGGTTATATTTTTTTTCTTTTTGCACTTATATATATATATATATATATATATATATATTATGATCGAAGTGTTCGGACTAGGTTAAGTGCACCATAATTAATCCCCGGATCCAATGTTTGGGATAATTTAAGCACGTCACAGTTAATTATTGGAACTAATTTTTTTTATCGTTTTGGTGTTATTTTTTTCCTAATTATATTTTTTCATTTTTTTCCATGAATTTTTTTTTATGGTTATACTTTTTATCACCATAATTAATCCCCGAATGTTTTTTGATAATAAAGGTGTTCATGCCAGCTTGGACGCACCACGACTAATACCCAAACCAAATTTACTATTTTTTTCCTTATATTTTTTTCATTGGGATCTCTAATCCAGTTTGAGAGCACCACGACTAATTCCTGGACTGATTTTTTTTTTTAAATATGGATTGCTACAGTGCTTTCATGTTTATACTTTTTTCTTCGCTTATATTTTTTTTATAACCAGTGTCTCTAAGCCAACTTAAACTTTTGTTTTTTTGTTTGTTTGTTTTCATTTATATATTTTTTTTTTATAATTGGGGTTTCTGGATGAGCTTGAGCACACCATGACTAATCCTCGGATCTTTTTTTTTTAGAACCGGGGTGTCCGGCTCAGCTGATGCACACCACGAGTTGTATAAGTACGTAAATACTCCTTATAAGATAAAATCCAAGAGTTGGTTATAGGAATGTATTGGTAATTTACCAATTTTTAATTATATTCTATGTCGGGTGTTGTGGGCACGACGTCAATTTCAAAGCTCATGCATATTTCAAAAGACGCGTGTCATTGTAGAACTTTTAAAAATATATATTATTTTTATATATTTATTTTATTATGTAAAATATGTTTAAAATAATGTAATTGTATCAAAGATATTTTTATTTTTTCCTTTACAGTGCATAGTACATGTAATCATAATACTTTCAAATAAAACAAAACCATGAATTGTTAGTGGGGTGTCTCGATAATTTTACTTTTTAGAAACTAAACTAAAAATTAAAAATTAAAAATTAAAACCAAAATAAAAATAAAAAATTATATGTATTAAAACTAGACAAAAAAAAATTAATCCTCACGTGAGCGCGGGTTTATGGCTCGTTATTTTCTATTCTATTACTAATTAAAATAAGTTTTTTTATAAAACTATATTATTTTAAATTTCAATAAAAACCTTTTAATTCCATTTCTTATATGAAAAAAAACTCCATTCATCAAAACTAAATCATTATCACAACACCACTACATGGTAAAAAAAAGAGTTAAATTCATAGGGAAAATAGGGTTTAAATACTTAGAACAACCCACTTACAATATAACATGGAGCATTGTATTTTTATTTTTGTTTTCTATATTTCTTTTGTTATTAATATAGATATCCGGATCAACTTGTGCGTACCATGACTTATCCCACGGACTATGAAGTTAACGATCATGTAAACCTTTGGTAACCATCATATTAGCAATCATAGGATTCAAAATCTAAGATCACAGAAGAAACAAAAATTTTAATCTCAGACTCTTATCACCGAATCAACTACAAGATGATTTGTTTTCTATATGTCGTGGTCATAAATATGGTGTTGGCTCAAATAATAAGCAATTAAATTTCTACATTGACTCCTTACATTTTTTTTCCCCATGATATGAATAATACCATGCCAAAAAATATCTTATCCTTTAAGAAAAAAAAACATTATGAAAAAGAAATTAAATTAAAATTAAAATTTCAACGATAATTGATTCAGAAAGCATCATCATCAGTGCTAGAATTATAAATTTTAGAAATCATAGGAGCTAAATTCAAAGATGAGGGCAGCATCATGATAAAAAATAAGAAAACGAAAAAACAAAACAGGTTTGTAGTTTGGTAACACTTATTACAACCTCAGAATGAACCCGATGCCTTAAAACGCGGCGTTTCACCCACCCTTTCCTTTCAACTTTATGATTGACTGGTAGGATTTATTTTATTTTATTTTTATCACTTTCTCCTTCCACAATAACATTGAAGAAGAGAAAACACAGTGCTTTTCTCAAATAAATAAATAAAATAAAATCAATGCAAAGCTTCTCCTGTTAAATCAATCAAATGGCAGCAGCAGCATCGCAATATCCGAAAGAAGGAGAGGATTCATACAGGATGGAAATGTCAATTCAACCCTCAGACAATGACCGAACAAGCACCGAACTCCGTGCACTCGATTGTAACCTCACCTCTCTCTGTGATCACATCCAAATCGAAGGTTTCAATTCCGGTTCTTTCTCCGATATCATCGTCCAGGCCATGGGCTCCGCCTACCACCTCCATCGCCTCATCCTCTCACGCAGCTCTTACTTCCGGTAATCACTCACTCGCTCACTCGCTTACTATTAATTAATTAATTAATCAATTAATCAATCATCATCTTAATTAAAATTGATTTGATTGGTTTTATGATCAGGAACATGTTGCATGGTCCATGGAAAGAAGCGAGTTCGCCAATTGTTGTATTAAAAGTGGATGATAAAAATGTGAATGCGGAGGCAATTGCTATGGCTTTGGCTTATTTGTACGGACGTCATCCTAAGCTTAATGATATTAACGCCTTTCGCGTCTTAGCTGCCGCTTCATTTCTTGACCTTCAGGTGACAATTATAAAAACAAAATGTTTTTTTTATATATATACGAGTGATGGTTGCTTTGGTGTGTTTAGTGATTGTGGGTTAGTGGTGCAGGATTTGTGTGCAATTTGCACGGATTTTATTATTTCTGAATTGTGGACTTCGAATTTCTTGGCTTACCAGGTTCGGATTTTATTATTATTTGGTTTGGTTGTTGTGCGGTGTGCGTGTGGTTTTTTTATTTATTTTTTAGGTTTTTTTTTTTCAGGTGTTTGCGGAGAGTCAAGATTATGGAATACACGGGGAACGTGTGAGAAATGCTTGCTGGGGTTACCTTTGTCAAAGTGGTGCGATTGAGTTGAAAGAGGTAAGACTTGATGCTATTGTGTGAATGGAGAATGTGGGGGATGATAAAAAGTGGAACGAATCTTTATATAATCATTCTAAAAAGGTGAAGTTTTTTGAAAATTTAATAAAATTTGTATATAGCATCTTATGATTTTGACTATCGAAACTTTGTTTTGTGTGCTATTTTCTTTCAAGTGTCCTGTTTCTTAACATTTTTAATGTAGTGATTTCATTTCCTTGTCCTCTGTGGAAATGATGATTTACGATGTGAAAGCCTTCATGGCAGCTGAAATTCATTTTCTGAAGATTGTCTTAACTCATGTGTGTTTTGGTATTTTGGTATTTGGCTCTATCACGTTGTTATATGTGCAATTCTATATAAATTATGGATCCTCCCCATTGTGGTAGGTACTTCCAAAACTTTCCTCTCAAACTCTGCATGCGTTGCTGACTTCAGATGAACTGTGGGTATCTAGTGAAGAGAAACGGTAAGGGTTAGAACTTAGAAGCCGCTGATAAATCTCGTTTTCTGGACATAGGTTGAGGCTTAATTAATTTTGTTAACTCTTAAGTTTTTCCTTTTCCATTTCTGTTAAAAAGGTTTGAACTGGCACTGTACACTCTTCTTGCAAAAGGTGCCTTTTGCAAGACTGAACATTCTGAGCAAGGAAGTCCCAGTGCTGAGATGAACATGGATGTTCATTCTGACCCTTCTAAAGCAAAGGGAAAAAACTTGAGTCATAACTGCACTAGTAATGCATTGGAATCTGAACTTGGATGCTTAACTCTAAAAGATGGCCTTGAGGGACATGATGCTGCTCGTAATCTTCTGGCTGAGCTTACTGATGGTGTGGTTGACTTCCAGCCAGGGGTTTCTGTTTCCAAACAACAGGCTCAACAAGCTGTGTACACTCAATCGAATTTGGGGACTCTACATCCTTGCAATATGGGACAATCTTCATCAATGAGCAACTCATTTTCAGTGATGAATGCAAATGACACCTCATGTTCTTATGTAGAAATGCCAATTGGTGATGGAACAAGTGGACTAGAATCTAGTGGAGTGGCTATGGAGGGGCCATCTGAAGACAGCTCGTACCATTTGAATAATGATAATTGGCTTGCAAGCAACCAATCTAGGAATTGCGATTCTCCGGACCCTTCTGGTAATGGGCTCATTCTCAATGACTGGGAAAGATGTGACATGCCTCCACTTTCATGGGGTGGTAGAGTCGTGGGCAGAAGACAGGTGAAAGGTTATGCTAAAGGGAACTACTGTGGAATTCATAGGGAGGATTATGATACTTTCGTCAACATATTTGAAGGGGGTTCTCTTTTGTATTGCAACATGTCTTTTGAGGCTCTTTTAAATGTAAGAAAGCAGCTTGAAGAGTTGGGTTTTCCTTGCAAAGCTGTGAATGATGGTCTTTGGCTACAGGTTTGTTCTAACAGCTTTTTGATTCCAATATTGTAAATCTTTTTCTATTTCACGAGAATTACATATTTTGCTGTGTATAAAAGATACATGAAAAAGGGAATGGGATATTCCATGTTGTTTATGCACACACCAAATCCAGTTCATAGGTTTTCAGGCTGGATAAGGAGCATCATCCCCTTGCTTCACACCAAAGCCATCTGATTCAGTCCTTTTCTGAATTTGCTCCTCGATTCAATCTTGGAAAATTCCACCAGAGAATAATGCTACCAATATTATGCTTTGTAGTCAACTATTGGAAGATTATACACCCTTTCCCACAGCAATACTACCATTCATTTTTCTCACAAACCGTGCTAAGTTCTTGTTTGTATGTAACGTGCAGATGCTTCTGAGCCAGAGGGTGCAGGAAATTGGTGCTGACACGTGTAAAATGTGCTGCCTAATGAGTATGGCATGCACTTGCAGGCAGCCATTTGGGATTTCACATGGAGTTGCCACCACAGGTTATTACGTGCAAGAGCGTGAGCACCACAATTCTCCTGGGGGTGTGACTAATGTATATGTTGCTGATTCTGGTCAAGGCGATGGAAATGGCCTCTTTAGGCCAGTACGGGTGCATGTTAGGGGACCTATTGATGGGCTTGCAGGTATTGGGCGTGGAACTACATTTGTGCCAGCAGCTGCATGGCCCCCTACACGTTTTGTTTTTTCTCGTGTGCCATTTGGTATGGGCAACAGAAATTGCCAGCAGTCTGTGGCTAGTGATGATTCAGAGAACAGAACTGACCACAATGGAGATCTATCAGGGGATGGGTTGACAGCTCTTGTTGGGTTAAGTCAAGGGGGGAGCAACTCCACTAACATTCATGGAGAGCATATGGAAAGGGGATACGAAACAGATTTGCATGGGAGATTGTCCAAAACATCAGTTTCAGCACCAAGTGCCAGTGGTATTGCTGTCCAGATGCTAGAATCACCAGAACATGCCATTGGATTTGAGTGGGAGAATGCAAACAACTCCATATCGCTAGATATGAAGACACCCTTAAGTCATTTTCCCCCATTTCGATTTGGGTGAGAATTTATTGCATACCTGTTTTTTTGCATTTCTCAAAATTAGTAATGTTGGATAATGAAGGATGTTACACAGAGAGGCTTAGGTGAGTGGACACAGTGAATGATGGAATGTCTTTTGGCCATGACCTTTACACTGAATTTATTACATACCTGTTTTTTGCATTTCTCAAAATTAGTAATTTTGGATAATGAAAGAGGTTACACAGAGAGGCTTAGGTGAGTGGACACCGTGAATGATGGGATGTCTTTTGGCCATAACCTGTACACTGATTTTTTTTTCCTTTCAATTTCCACTCCATTTGAGGTTATCACTTGTACACAAGAATTGCAGACAACAACCTGATTTCTCAGGATTATAGTTTCACTCTACGGAGATAATATCTGTGTACTCAAATCATAGTCATGCTCAGCTTTATCTGCATGTCTCAAGAACTAGCTGTCATGAGTTTGGTCATCTTCTTCATTTGTGCTACAATTCCACCTGTGACTCAACTCTCATTTTCTCCCTTGGCCTTTTCATTCAATTGGCAAATGCTTTGTTGAACAAGTTCTTACATATCTTCTGCTGAATTGACACAGGGTTGAATTTGAGGATGTCCACAGGCTCAGTGATGGCCAAGTCAAGCACTCTCCGGAATTCTTTTATGCTGGCTCTCTCTGGAAGGTATTTAAAATATCAGCTATTCATCTGTGAACATCATTTTCTAGTTTTACAAGGATTCTTCGAGTGTTCTTATAGAGGTTGATCTTTACATGTTCAATTTGATTTAATAGGTTAGTGTTCAAGCCTTCAATGATGAAGATCCTCAAGGACGTCGAACTCTTGGTATTGTTCTGTGTACTAAAAACTTTTATTCTGAAAACATGCTATTCTATGTTCATCAGTATAGATGAAAATTATGTTGCCTTTATCTCTTCAGGGTTGTTTCTTCACCGAAGGAAGACAGAGATTTCTGATTCCCTCAGAAAGGTATATTATTTATCAAGTATCAACTATGAAAGATATTCCTCCTTTATCATGTTCTTCCTCTTCTTACCTTGTTTTTTATGGTCTCCCGTTTCTTATGACTACCCTGTCACTGGTGTTGTGTTCCTGGAATTCATGATAGCCACATATTATAGTTGAAGCTATCAATTAGCACCCACGTAACTTGCTCTCTGGTTTCAGGTTCATATATATGTGGACTCTCGTGAAAAGGTTACTGCTCGTTTTCAGGTAAACTTGCAATTAAACAAATGAGTCTTGATGTAGTTACTTTGACTGGTGCCACAAAAATGCAAGGAAGAAGGGCATACACTCACGTGAAAATAAAAAAAAATAAAAAAAATCTGACCCATTGAATTGATGGTCCCCCGAATGGGTTCCACCTGTGACTGTTTCATGGTTTTTTCTTTTTCAGTGCATTGTTTGTGCGTGCATTTTTGCATAGCACTGTAAAATTACCGACCATCACTGCTCACTCAGTTATGTATTTATAATTATGCCCCCCTTCTGGTAAAATTTCAGCTGATTTGTCCATCAAAGAGAGAAGTGATGGTGTTTGGAAGACTCAAACAAAGGGGCACACTTTTACCTAAAGCTCCTAAGGGATGGGGCTGGCGTGCTGCTTTGTTCTTCGATGAGCTTGCAGAGCAACTCCAAAATGGGACTTTGCGAGTGGCTGCGGTTGTGCAACTCGTGTGAAATCAGAAAGTGGATCTTCATGGGAATTTTTAGCTGAACTATGGAAATATTGACTCTTCATGCGAGCTCAAAATTGCTCTGTCGTGCTGTGCTGTTTAAGATGTACAAAAGAAAAAAAAGAGCGTTCTCCTTGTGCCCCCACTTTGGCTGCAATATGAAGCAACATTTCCATGGCGCAGCCATAGCCGGAGACTGTAATCCGGGGACCACTACTCTCCCCAGATTGTAGTGATAACCAGGAGTGTCACCACATGAAGCAAAGTGATACTGGACGGATAGAAAATAGTCCTTTGTTTAGCCTTCTGCATGGCCTTTGCCAGAATCAAGTTGATTTGATTATAGAATCGATAGTTATACACAGAAGAACGTCTGCCCTGCCACAGATCTTATGTATACTCGTGCTTGTATTAAACTAGCTATTTACAACGATAAATAATTTTTAAAATATTTGTATGATAGCTATACATACCCCTGTTGTATTTGAACTAATTATTTGAATTTTGGTAATGTGTTTTTCTTTAATTCATCTCAACCTCGTGATAAAGTCACTGTCGTCTGCATGGTGGATGATGGATCCATCGTCCATGAACATCCCCTATTATGTCATACAAGGCCTTAGAAAAAGACTAATGTCTTGAAATGGCTACCTCTTCTTCTTCTTCTACTTCCACAACTTACATTGATAATCTCTCTTCCTACATTGACAAATATTATTTCTATCGAACTAACAAGTTGATAAATACCCCCTTTTAGGTAACATTGAAGATGATCATTGATGGTATATATTTATGATTCAAAAAAACATAAAATAATCCATTTAGCACTTTATTTCCAATATATGTTTTATTAATTTTTTTAAAATAAAATTGTATATGAACAATTGATGGATGGAACACGTGTGTGACTGTGTATAAAGGACAATCAAATATCATTTATTAAAAGAAAAAATACACCCAAAACAGAATTTCATGGCAGCTTGTAGCTTTGATATGCAATTTTTTTATATAAAAAAAAATAGGGCTGGATTGGAAGATAGCACACATGATATAAGAATTTTTCTTGATAACATAGATAATTCAAATATCAATTTACCTAAACCACTATTGAAACTTACTTTTGAAAGTAATGGATGGCCTTAATGAATCATAATTATATAATAATATCAATCATTTATTTTATTATAAGATTATTGTCAAATTACTTGGTGGTGAGATAAGTCATTGCAATATAATAAATAAAAGTATTTAATAATCTGTAAATCACCTGGAGTAACCATAGCAAGTCTTGAAAGGGAGGACAACCAAATATTACAGTGTTTATTTAGAAAAAAATATTCTAGAAAAAGAAAAAAGAAAAAGAACTAATTACGGGTTGCCACTAACACATGCTGAAACAAACCGCTAATTATAATCTTAAGATATTTTTAAAAAGGAAACAAAAATATTATAGTTTTAGGCCTTGTTTGTTTCAAGGAAAGTGAATTTCTGGAATTCACTTTTCTTGCTTTCCAGTGTTTGTTTGTTGGAAACAATTTTTCAGGAAAGTTGTTTCCAGCCAAGGAAAACTTAAGGCTTGAAAAAAGAAAAGTGTACTCCTCTTTTAAAAATCCGGAATACACTTTCCGTGAGCTAGCTAGTTATTGTTTTTTTTTTAAAAAAAATAGAAACATGTTAAAGTATTATTTTTTATATAAAAAAAAAATAATTCTGATATTAACAATTAAAAAACACAAAAACTAATAATTTAAATCTTAAAAATTATATTTTTTTTAATCACCCTAAATTAAAATTTTGCATTGAGATTTTGATTTAAAATTAAAAAAAACTTATTTTAAGCTTTTAAAATTGGAAAAAATATATATTAATAATAAGTTTTACTTAAAAAATATTTCACAAGCTTATTTCTCTATAATATGATATGACATATATTGTTATATTTTATAAAATAAGCTATGTATGAATATAGGATATAATAAAAAAATTCATCATTATACTTTTTAGATTTCATTTTTTTTATTTTAAGTGATTAAATATTTTATATTAAATTTTATATATATTAGATAATCTTGAAAAAAAAATTAATTTATTAATAAATTATTTTTCTGTTCATTTTCCATAACACTGTCAAACATCGGAATTCACTTTTCAGGAATTCACTTTCCAGAAACCACCTTCGGAAACCAATTTCAGAATTCACTTTCCAGAAACCACTTTCCAAGCAAACAAACGGGGCTTTAATAAATAAATAAACTTTTTTGTTTTTATGTTTTAATTTTTCTTATTGATTATTTTTTTTTAAAATATAAAATATTTCAAAAGCTAAGAAGAATACAAAATAACTCGAAACCCCTGCCAGAAAGTCAAGGTTCTCTTCTGTGCCGCGAAACAGAAATAAAATACAACAACAGCTTTGTAAAAAAACCCAAATCTCGAATCTCATTCACAATCGCCCCATCAAACATTTCCTATTAGCCCTCTCAAATTTCAAAAAGATCCAGACTATATTTTTATATTTTTCAAATTTCTAAAACCCCCAATTCAATTTTTCACCAAAAACCCTAATTTTGCCTGGAAAGCTTATTTTGTAGATGGGTTTAAAATTTCTAGGGTTTCCAACCTCAAAAAATGGGTGCTTTAACAAGTAGTAGTAACCACAAAAGAGACCACCGATGTAATAACGACAACCTATTTTCAAATTCTCCAGATTTTCACATATCTAAAAAGCCCAGATTCTCTACTTTGTATCAAACTCCTAAGTACAGCAACCAAACCCTAGGTTCCTCTAACAGTATTGCCTCTAGAATCTCAAGGTACCCCGAATCAGCAACAAAGTTTCGCCGGGAGGTTCATGCCCCTTGTAGACTTCAGAAATTTGGCCTGTCAAAGATTATAAGTAGTGATTTTAGTGAAAAGAAGAGAACCTTTGGTGATGGTGGTGGTGGTGATTTAATGTGGAACTTTTTGAGTAAAAAGTTGGATCATGCGAAACAAAGCGCGTTTGGTGCGATTAGGTATTTGGTTAAGAAGAAAGAAGTGGTTGATGTTGATAATGAGAGTGAGAAGATTGAGAAAGAAATTGTGTCTGAGGATTCTAGTATTGAAGAAGTTGATGTCATTGAAGAGGATGGAAGAGAGGGAGGGTCTACGGTTTTGGACCATAGGTTGGGAAGTGGGGATATTGAAATTTTGGAGGAGAGATCAGTGGCTACTATTTATGGGAATTTAGGGGTGGAGAATGCAGGGAAGATGCTGGGTTCATTGTCATTGAGTAATGAAGTTGAAGTATTGGGTGTTGAGACTTACAAGAAGCTGTTGGAGAATACAGAGATGAGGAGCAGGAGATTGAGATCCTTAGAATTTGAGATCGAGTACAATGAGAAAAGGTGGGATTCGCTAAAGGCGTTGCGACCGGTGAAGAAGGAACCTTTAGAGGTGAGTTATTCTCTTTGTTTTATTGAACTTGAGTTTCAGGCCTTCATACATTTTCTTGTTTGCGAGGTTGAATAGAATCTGCCTTTTTTGGTAACTAAAGAAGTACATTTCTTAGTATGCCTAATTTATTTATTTATTGGCCAATTAAGTGCTGTTCTACTGGGGAAAAAATGATTTGGAAGAGTCTTTATTCTTGTTTTATTTTATTTAAAGTGTGTTATATTTTCAGGAGACACCTAGTGAGCCTTTTATCCCTCTCACACCTGAGGAAGAAACCGAGGTTAAGCAAGCATTTTTGCCCAACAATAGGTATATTTGATCAATATTTCCTTTTGATGTTTGAGTTGTTGATATTGCTGTTATAACATTATCTTGTTCATTCCTGCAGGAGGAGGGTCTTGGTCAGTCACAATAAGTCCAATATTGATATTACCGGACAAACTTTGCACTGCCTTGCACCAGGAGCATGGTTGAATGATGAGGTGATGTTTTTTGGATTATAGTTTTTTCTACAGTTCTAGTTAGCAATGTGTTTTCCCACCTTTTGTAGTTTGAAGTTGAATGGTTCATTAAATGCAATGGTACTGGTTAGCTGCTAATGTGGTCTCAGTTGATATGTTTGTGCTTTCTTCATTTTGCAGGTCATAAATTTGTACATGGAGTTGCTTAAAGAAAGGGAAAGGAGAGAACCAAAGAAGTTCTTGAAATGTCATTTCTTCAATACTTTCTTTTACAAAAAGGTATGACTTTACTTTCTGTTCTTAAATCTTGTTAAACGTTAGTTTTACTGTAATGCATTGAAATATTGAAAATAGTGTCCCCAGGGGCTTGGTCGAGCGGCAACAGCCTTGGTTGTCTCGCTTCACACGCGGGAGGCCAGGGTTCGAGCTTCAACAACCAACCGTAAAGTCCCCTGTAAGAGCCTAGGACAGCCGGAGGTTTATGCATGTTCTGGACCCACAAAGTGCGCTTTCCGGGTCATGTGGTTCTCCCGATCCTATATGAATATCCAAAAAAAAATATTGAAAATAGTGCTCTTTTGGCAGCTATGGTCCAGTGTTCATGATAATTAGTGAAGTTTGAGACATCAATTTCGAGCCTGTTACTATGCTTTCACATTCTCCCCTTTATTTTTCATCTTTTTAATATGATTACTTGTTCTCAATGCAAATAACTGATTCTGAGTCCATGTTTCGTAGTTGGCAACAGGTAGAAAAAGGTGTTAATTCTCAAAGCTCATCCCCACCTCTCAAAAGAAAATTAAAAGAAAAAAGGAAATCTTTTATTAGAGTTGTTCATTTTAGCTTGTTACTGATTTCATCTCATGCTGATTGTATATGTTATTAGACTTCTGTTGTGCTTTTGCCTTCTTCTTCTTCTTCTTCTTCGTCTTCTTTGTTGAAGATCTGAATGTTACTTAAATGTTTGCCCAGTTAACAGGTGGATGTAAGGGTGGCTTTGATTATAAAGCTGTCAAAAGATGGACCACGGAAAAAAAGTTGGGATATTTCTTGATTGACTGTGACAAAGTAAAACAATGCAAATCCTTTCCATTCTTCTGAGAACTTATTTTTGTTTGCTGTAAGTTGCACGTATTCTCATTTTTTGCTTGTACTCAGATATTTGTCCCTGTTCACCAAGAGATACATTGGTGTTTGGCAATCATCAATAAAAAGGACCACAAGTTCCAATATCTCGATTCACTCAAAGGAAGGAACATCAGAGTTCTTGAAAGTTTGGTACGTCTTGTTTTGATCTCTGCGCATTCCTAACTAGCTCCAAGGACATCATAGCTAAAGCATTAATTTTCAAGTGACAAGGTTCTGTTGAGATTTCCTATGTTTGATTGTCCTAATGACTAACTTAGAAGCTAATGGACCATTGAATCCAGCAATTCCTGTTTCTTACAAAAGCCTGTTCCCATGACCAAACTCTTAATTTTGGAAGCCTGCGACTAAGTTGGATTGCATAATGAAAGATATGGACCGTGCCCTTTATACCTTTCCAATTCTCCCGAAGTGTGTTGTAGATGCTTGCTTGATCCAACTATATATAAACGGCTTCTAATGTTGGGATGAGGGGTTTTATTTTTGAAGTACTAATTGATGCATATGCTCTCTTCTATGTTTTGATTCTATAAAATCATCTCTCAAAGCTGGTATTATTATTTTGCAGAATTTACTATCTGAAGTCTAATTGAAGACACAGATTTTTCCTTTCATTAAATTCTTGAGAAGTTTGTTAATTAGGGATCTATAAGAAAGATAGTGTATTGAGAATTGTGGGATTGTGTGTGTACAAATCATCTCACAAAGTGGTCTTTGATCTTCTGAAAGTTGGCTAGGTTTTGGAACTGGTATAATTATTTGTAAAATTTACTCTCTGAGGTTGATGACAAAAAGGACACTCTCAAGTCCATATGATGCCAAAAAGTTTTTTCCTTGACTTTTTACTTTGATTAAATTCTTAAGTTTGCAAATTAAGGATTTATAAAAAATATAATGTATCAAGGATTGTGGGTTTTCCTGTGTATGTTATGAAGTACGAGGTTAAGGTTGCAAATCTTAACTTCTATCCCTGCAACAGCTGTGGTTTTGTACTATTACGATAGTTTTCTTGTATTCAGGAAGTTTGCGTTGTGAATCTGTTATTTAGCACTTCAGTGGCTCCAAATTTTTATGCTAATTGCTGGTAGTTGCAAAACTGAAAAGGAGGGAAAATAAAAAAATATATATGGGAAAGTGCTCAGCTATAATATTTACTCCCACCTTCTTCATTTCTTGACTGGTGTTTTTAATTGATGTGTGTACCAGGCAAAATACTATGCTGAAGAAGTGAAAGACAAGAGTAAGAAAGACATTGACGTAAGTAATTGGGAGCGTGAATTTGTTGAGGACCTTCCTGAACAGCAGAACGGGTGTGTATTCCTTACTCGTACTAATCTTCTTTTGGAATCAAGTGCAAGATATTTTCTCTGTTACTAGTTATAAAGAAAAAAAAAGGTTTCTCTTTTACATTCTCACATCTTCTGAAGCTCACAGGTATGATTGTGGTGTGTTTATGATCAAATATGCTGATTTTTATAGCAGAGGCGTAGGACTTTGTTTTGGCCAGGTAAGGTGATTGTGCATTTGACAATGCTGGTATGTTTCTTTTGTATTGAAGAACTGATTAGGTTTATTGCCCTGCATTTGTTGAAGCTTAAAAATATGGAATTTTGAAAGCTCATCCACCTGTCATAGATAAGCAATGAACCAATTTTAATAATATGCCTCTATATCTCCAATGGCTCCATTGTGGTGAATACCATTCCATGTTTTCATCGTGGTTTCAAGCCAATGAACCAACTGGTTGACCTGGCAACAGGGGATCCTTTTTCTAGTGAATGGTTCGGATTGCGAAAAAAAAGATAAACCTCGTTTGTTTTTTTGTTTTTTTTCTTTCCCGTGGGTTCAATAAAACCTTTTTCCTTGTAACTCTAAAAAATGGGCCAACTGGGAAACAGATCTTGCTATACTGTGTGGGAAACCAGAAATTGCAGTCACCGTTGAACTCAAATCTGTATATTATCTCTGTTTTGTAGGAGCACATGCCCTATTTTCGGTTGAGGACAGCCAAGGAAATTCTGAGACTGAGAGCTGATTGAAAGTGTAAACGCAGATCAGCCTTGAGCCTCTGTCGAAGTGTCCATATGGTAGCCAAGCAAGCAGTTCAAGGTTGCCCCGTTACTATAGCCATCCCTTGGCGGGTTCATAATTGTAATGACAAAAGTCCTGCTTTGGGGGGAAAGAGATGCATGGTCAGGTTTTTTTGGCTTGTGTGTTCATTGGGAAAAATAAAATGCTCGCTTTCTGGTGTTGCTACCTTGCTCTTTTCGATTTTTCTGCATACATGACATTGCCTGTCGTTACAGGGTGGTATTCTCTTGCTATTCTGTGTGGGCGCGTGTAAATTCCCCGAGTTCACGCATGATCTGAGACTTTCACTTGCTCCAAGTTTTATTTTCCTATAAACGCTTAGAAGCTTTTTAGTGTTTTGTTTTCTTACAAAAGCTTAAAAACATACATGGTGGAAGTGGGAAAAGAGAGTTGGTTAAGATGATTGAATTTGTCTGGCAATCTTGACACTTCAGTTCTTGCAGAAGAGATTTTTCTATTCAGTTCTTTTTTCCCCCCTTGAATAATCATGTTCCAGTTACCTTTAACATCCCGAACCACAAGTCATTTGGGAAATCATTTTTTTTTTAAATGATTTTTTTATTTTATTTTCAATTAAAAAAAATTAGTATTTTTA
Source organism: Salix exigua (assembly GCA_032356905.1). NCBI lineage: Eukaryota > Viridiplantae > Streptophyta > Magnoliopsida > Malpighiales > Salicaceae > Salix > Salix exigua. The sequence continues at coordinate 656,526 of CM063597.1, read as the reverse complement.
TATGTTTTTGATGTGTTGGTATTAAAAATTATATTTTAAAAAAATGTGTCATTTTAATGTATTTTTAAATAAAAATTATTTTTAAAATCGATATTATTAACTGCATTAAAGGCACCTATACAAATCCCGTAACACATCCACCAACAGCAATGAACTTGAATCCCCCACCACCACAGTAGCTGGCGGCCTGAATGTCGACGGCAACATTAGGCCTTCGACTGCAAGACTTGAATTTGAGTTCATGCAAGGGGATTGATTGTATACAGGTAATTGAAATTAAATTTCCTTTGCTGGGAGCTGATTATATCGAGTCAACAAGGACAAAATCATATTGTAGTAAAAAACATGAGATGAGAAATTACAAGACGGCGGGATGCCATAAGTTTAGCAGGTAAAGAAGGTGGTGCATTAACGAGGGACTCTCTTCCGATTGAGTATCTCTTGTTCTCTTAGCCGATGCTGGAACCGAGCAAGGCGTGCTTGGAGGCTAACCAGGCCAGCTGCCTTGCGTGAGAGCACAAAGCTCAACTGGGTTACATAGTTGTCAATGAGACTGCCTGGTTGTTCAACTTCAGCCAACAGTTTCATTTCCTGGTACCCAAAGCCACACAACATTAGCACACAGCCATGCAATTCAAACTTAAGGATTCCATCTGAAATCCCAGATTGAATCAACAACCCCACCCCGACTCGAAAAGAAAAGAAACATGAGAGAAACAGCCCGAGTTATGGACATTCACTTACTTCACGAACAATCTCCATTGTATCCTCAATTTCTTTTCTATGAGCAGCGATTAGAGCCTCTTCTTCCTAGAAAATACCAATAAATGGCGGTCAATTAAAGGCATAACAAACTTTCAAATAGACACCGCAAAATTAGTATAAATACTACCAAATATACTACCAACCTCAAGTATTGCATTTATATTCCCAACAGGAGGGTCTGGTTCGTACTGCCGTGATTCAGTGTTACTTGCACTATAGTTTCCTATGTTCTGCTGCTTTGAATTTGTGGTGGGGGGATCGGATCCGCTGCCATCTTTTTTCAACAAGTTTCCATTTTTTTCTGACTTTTCTTCCCTGGATATTTTTCTGCGAGGTGGAGAAACCTTTGGCACTTTCTCTTCTGTATCAGTTGAGTGTTGGGTGTACGATGAATTGACTTTTTGACTTGCCAGACTACCAAAGGAACTGCCGCTTTCAAACCTCTCCCTGTCTGCCATGCCAGAACTCAACCCATTTTCTTCTCGTTCATTCAAGGAAAAACCCGATGGAAAACTTGAGGGCTGTTTATTATAATCAACTGTATGATTGTAAGATGAAGTTTCTTTCTCGACAACCCTTCTACCCATAACTTTGACCTCTTGTTGCTGATAAACATCATCAACATCAACAGGGACTGGAAGAGATGATGTAGAGGAAGCATCCTTGTTGGTTGGCAGTAATGAACTTGCAGCCTGATCCTTTCTTGCATTTCCACTTTTAGAAAGACTTTTAACCCTGATCATTTAAATAAGCATGCTTTATCAGAAAAGGTGAAAGACAAGAGACCACTGCATCTAAATTCAGTTGAAGAAATAGGATCACACTTACCTATCTGCATATCTCAATGTATTGAGTGTATGTTCACACGACCCGGCATTTGGGGAAATGCAAGAGATCATAACTGTCCTAGAGTTGCCCACAAAGGAATCACGGAGTACTTCTGTGAGTTTGCTCCCACGGAATGGTATATGGATCTGGTCATTGTCCAAAGCACGAATGCACTCCTTGAGAGCCAAAAGGCTCTTGTTGATTTCTGCACCTTCAATCCTGCAAAGAACCAAATGGTGCATCAGGAAGTGCAAAACCAAGCTTGCCTTGCAACAACTAATTCAAAGACCTAGTGATTGTTGAAATACCAAATCATGAAAGATAACTTTTTGCAACAAGTAAAAGATATCCGTCATTAGCCACCCACAAGGATGGACATCAGGCAAGATGATAATGCCAATCTAGTTTATGAAGTTTAAGGCAGCATCTGGAGAATGAATCCATAGGTACAGAACTGACTTTGCTAGTTTTGGTGCCAGGAACTGGGGAAAAAAACATATGCACAGGATTTGAAGTCCTATGGTGATCTCTTATGTAATCTTTAACTAACCCCGCAGCAAATAGAATGCTCACCATCGACATTAAAATGGATCAAGATAAATAACAAGACCTGACTCTCCTAAAACAACTAGGTAATACAATCTAAAATCCAGCACCTTAATTAGAAGAAAAATAGCTTCTCCACCTCGAGATCGACGCGTTTCGAAGCATGTGTACAGGATACTCGGCTGATTGATGAGCCCAATTTACCCGGCAATGCCAAAGAGGCAACTTGATTGCAATAGCTAGAGCTACCAGTTTTCATCACAAAAGCCAGATCCATTTAATAGTTAAACACTGACAGAGGTGCAGAAAATATGGGAAGGTCTTTAGTTTTATTCATTCTAAAACATTTAGAAATTTTATTGATTTCTTATGTAGTAAACTCATTTACTTTTAAGTCCTAAAGGTTCTTTCTCCACATTAATTTACAAACAAGTCATAATAAATGAGTATTTAGCATCTCTTCCACAGAAACTCGTATTTTCTGTTCCTGAAATTTTAGACAGACCAGGCTGGACAGAGAGAAAAGAATACAGTTTAAACATAAATATTAAAAATAATGGTTAAACATAACTGTTATTTCAAAAATTATGTTCTTATTAATTTAATTAACATGAATAAAAAATGAGTTCAAAATTTTATGAAGATCTAATAACTAAAAAATGAGATCAAAATCTAATGGCCAAGCAAGAATAGGCCATTAGAGATATATCAGAACTTTGTTTTCAGCACACCTAGTACCTGTTAGAAAAATTTTGACGAGACAGATTCTAACCACACCTTGAAAGACCACCACAAACATGATCATAGTTTGTTAATTCCAACCTCATTTGATGCTCTTCAAAAATGTAGATAGAATCATCTCATCCCACCCCATTGGCACACTAGTGGTGCAGCAAAAAGAGGCTTTGATGTTGTTTTAATTGATCAGCATTGTCAAAAATTATAGTAATAAATTTGCAGTTAGAACAAAATACGAAGTTGAAGATTAGTGCAGATAAGGATACCTTGTTTGTCGATCATTGTCAGTGGTGTCTGCACCTCGTTCACTACCAGCAAGATCAATAAATGAAATTTTCCCAACCACTTTTCCACTTCTATAGTCATTCACATCATTGTTCCTCCTGGAGTCTTTTACTTCGCTGTGCTTCTTAACAACAAGTTGTAAAATAGCATGTGACCTTGAAGATTCCTCGTTGGCACCAGTAGATCCTGTACTTCTGGAAGCATTCCCCTTCTCAATAAATTCCTTAACAATTTGTACATCAGAAACTTCAAATTCTTGCAGTCCAACAATGCAAACTTGTTGCCGACCATCTTCTCTCATACAAAGTTTCCTAATTGAGAAGAATAATGTCATTCAGCATGTGTGGTTGAACTCATTAACCATTCATAGCTTAAGACTTTTAGATACATGGATAAACACTTAAAAATAATTCTGAAGAAAACATATAGAAACAATAATGCATGTTTGACAAGGGACAGTGCACCTTCTATGGTTCAATTAGCTTAAGTTGCTAGCTAGCCAAAATTAAGAAGTGAAAATACACAGGAAATGTATCTTATTGAATGATTGTATAGAATTGTCCTTTTTATTGCTTCTTATACCACAACCAATAACAAGCACCCAAGTAGCACATGGTGCATGTGAGGAATAATATCAGCAGAGATTTCAAAGTCATCTTTACCCCATTACAAATTTAATCTAATTGATACAAAGTTCTGAAGACATGACTTGTGAGGAGACAAATGAAATAAACCAACAAGAAACAGGGAAATACTAACTTTCTTTCACTGAGAAGATCGAAGAGTTTTCCACCATATATTTCAAAGAAGCTAAGCCACAATTTGAATCTCTGATTACGATAAACTGGCTGATGCAACAATCTAACAAGATCTTCAGCAGCTCTAAGAGGCAGTGGCTGCATTGTGAATGTCTTACCGCTACCTGAAATAAAAGCAGCATCACAATTTCAGTTATCCACGATAGTTTTAGCTAAACTTAGCTTCAGAAGAGGCAGCATCTGTTAAAAGAAAACTTCAGAGTAGAAATAAGAAATGGATCATCCCACTATGCACATTCCACCTCAAAGGAAACCAAAACAAATATGTAGGAGATGAAAACAAGAGCAAGTGCAGCAGAGAAAATCCTTTTATCCTTCCAGGAACATGGAAACATAAATCCAGAGAATTAACCTGGGACATTTTATTTGTGAAATAATAAAATATATAGGCAAAGGAAAGAATGAGAAAAAATATAATGCAAGCATCTGTCGCGAGAATAATACGAAAGAATTTCTACCTGTCTGACCATAGGCAAAACATGTGGCTTTTGTTCGCTGAAAAATGGTGGGAATAATTGGTTCCACGGTAACCCGATATACCTGTTTCAGCAAGGGAAGCAATCATTTCTTTGAGCTAACCAATTAGCAACTACAAAGGAACACTACTTCAACAATAACATGCAGAAAGACTATTTGGATTGAAAAAAATGTCATATGAGCTAAATACAGGTATAAAATATATAGCTCATTGGTCATTTAAAAAGTCCCGTGATTCACACATTCTCATAACAAAAATAATAGCAAAAACTATAAAAGGATGTACACTTTCTTGTGACTAAAACCAAGCATGATTTCATAGTGGTTGTTGCACTTCAACTTTTATCCCTGACATACAAAAACATTACCTCATCATTGGTGACATGCTCATCCAGAACAGCATCGAAACAGAACTCATGCTTTTCAACATATGCAGTCAAGTCCACCTACCATATCAGAACAAAACAAAATATCAGTCCTCTGAAAATGAAAAATGAAGAGGAAGAGAACAGAATACTAGGACAACTTCAACAAAAAACTCAACCTGCACTTGAAAAATCTTATGAAATACCACCAAGACATTTTTTCAACATAAAGGAAACAAACCTTTAGCTTGGGTTCATGGACGTTTAAAGCGTTGTCATATACTGTTACAACATCATCCTCCTTCCTGGCAAGCTCTTTCTTGTTTAGTGGTCTTTTACGTACCTATGGCAAAAATATTATTAAAAGTTTTCCAGGAAACTTTTCCTCATATACTTGTTAATAAAGTAAATGACAAACAAAACAAAGACCAACAGGATATCATCTATATGCCAGTATTCACCAAAGACTGAAGAGAAAGGATTCAGAATGTAAGAAACCAATAAAAAGTTAAAGAAGAGAAATACAAGCACTATTGCACATGGCACCAACATTTCTGCTTAAAAAAACACAGGTTTGGAATTGACTAAGTTGAGTTACAAACTAGGCATCAAAGATAGCTTCTCCTAAATACCACAATAGCAAGACATGTTTGCTATGTCAGAACAAAATACTAGAAGAATCTGAGAGTTGAGCTTGGAAGATGTACCAGAAAATTCACCAAAACTAGCAAATTATGTCTATATCATCAGCAATAATGCAATTCTTCACCCAACAAAAATGATAAGTTTTCACATCAAAATCAAGTGTTCACAACTCAACCACATTTCTGCATGCAGGCATGCAAATGAATACATACAACAACACGCAGACTTACTACCCAACAAATCAACTTACGACAACTTTAATCTTTGCCACATTATTTTCCTTTGTGCTGGTCTCTTTTTCATTAGTAGGGAATGGAACTGACAAGTCTGCAGTTTGCTCTCTTTGCTGTCTGCTACTAGTCAAATTGAAGTCATTTTCAAATCCTTTTGAAACACCAGGCATCAATGGTGATGGATCAAATGGTTCTGAGATGACATGCTGAAAAGGAGACAAAAACAATAAAAACAAGGAATAAGGGGCAGTATCCTCCCAATATCAAGAAAAGAAAGTGAGGAAAAGAAAAGAAGACAATACTAAACATTCCACCAAATATATTAGCATGTATGAAGTGATAGACAGCGCAGTAGCCAAGGAAAAAATCATCAAGGAGAAACAAGGCCTAATCAGAATTTCATTGCTTCAATGACTAATACTAAACTCCTGGATCCAATTCCAAAGTCAGCCAACTACTACATACTTCGAGCAAAATTGATTCAGTTACTATCAGCTTCCCCTTGGGAGAGGGGGGGGGGTATAGGACAGAAGTGGGTGGGTGTGGATTGACTCAAAACCGAAAGGCAATATCACTATCTTAAAGATCAAATAGACTACTAGACTGCTATAGTTGATCCTTTTCCTCTTGTTATTCATACTGGACTGTGAATAGAGTTTCACGTCACTGACACATGGAAGAGGGAGAAGCAGATAACAATATCACCTATCATCCAGTGTAAGTAAATAATTTGGTGCCAAGAACTGTGAATGTGTTTGGCATTGCTTTTTTGCCTGTGTTTGGGTGTGTTTCAAAAGTGCATTGGCGTGAAAAAACATGAATTGATGTTTTTTTTAGTGTTTTCTGATGATTTTGATATGTTGATGTCAAAAATGAAAAACAAATCTGAAATAAAATTATTTTGATGCATTTTTCAAGCGAAAATTACTATTAAAAAGCATCATGCAGTGCTGTACCAAAAACACCGTAGAGGATGAATATATCACTTTTACTGGTTGTTCATTTTAACTTGGGACCCATGAAAGCTGTATACGTAAATTCTTCCCACCAAGTTAGATGCGATACCTCGGATAGAAGTTCTGTATCATCCATAGCATGAAGATCCAAAAGGCCGGCTCCAAAATCCCCCCTAAAGTCGGGAGAATAAAAGCCATCTGATGCAGCCACACCACCCGAAGTTTGGGCAGATGGGGTGTAAGGCTCAGAAACAGACTCTCCATTGAAATTGAGGTTTCTCATAAGCTTGAAAAGCCTCTGTTTCTCTTCAGCAGATTGTGCTCCATAACCCTTCAACAAATGGATAAAATAAACCGTCCAACTCAGATCCAAGCAGAACCAAAAATCCATTCAAGCACATGCAACAAACCAGATTTGAGTTACTTAACATAATTTCTGATACTTTAAAACCAAAGAAAACAAACATGAATTTCACAGGTAGAAAACTATACATAAAGAAGATCGAATAACAACTGTGTATCCAGAACTTGATCCAATGTTTCTTAAAAGCTTAATAATTTCTGATACTCGAAAACCAAAGCAAACAAACATGAGTTTAACAGGTAGAAATCTCGACATAAAGAAGATCGAACAACAACTGTGTATCAAGAACTTGATCCAATATATGAAGAAGAAAAATGGGCTGGAAAATACGACAAGTCCGCACTCCAAATGTGACTTCTTATCACACACCAAATTATGTAAATTCGTTTCCCTCAAATACCATTATCAGTACAAATGGCAATACAAATAACCGCCATCAACTCACAAGGAACGAGAATTAAAAATGAATCATGTTTCCTTTTTATACCTGCATTAAAATATTAGGAAGGAGCCGATGATCGATACCAGTAGAAGCCAAGGGGGAGGCTAGATGCTGCAAGCCGGCAGACTGAAGCCACCTAGCCATGACCGCATCACCAGCATCAGCAGAGGGTCCCAGGGACCCGCCGCCGCCAGCATGATCATAGAGTGCGGTGCCGGCGCCGGCGGCAGCGTTCGTTTGCTGCATCTGGCCGCCCGTGTGGCGCTGTGATCGCCTCTGTGGAGCCAATTTTCAAGATCTATTTATCACCACCGCTTCACACGCACATTAAAAACAAAAAATAAAACAAAGGTTGCAATGCAGAAAAAAAATAAAACAAATATTATTAAATAAATTATTTTTTTAGAAAAACGGAGCTTACAAGGAGGGTAGAATTCGAATCGAGACGTAATTTGATTCCTAATTATTCCGATTTTTATACGAACTTAGAAGACGATTCTTAATCCATACGAGAGAGATCAGCCAAGTGAAATAGAAACTTGAGGTTCAGATCTGAAACTGAAAGAAAAAACCTAATTTTTAGTTTTTTTTTCTCTGATGTGAATTTGTTTTCCGGTTTTTGGGAGGAGGAGGAGAGATGTTATTAGCACGGAATAGAGAGAGAGAGAGAGCGCTTGCGATGATGATGATGATGATGCTGACGTGGGACATTAGTACTTGATAATTTTATTTTCTTGTTGGAGTAATATGGTTTTCAAATTTCTTATTTAACGGCTATTTTCAAACCTCTTTTAAAAGACTAATCTGCCCCTCCTTTTTCTGCTATTTTTTCTCTTTCTCTTTTTCTTTTTTAAGATAAGAGGAAATCTTCTTTTTAATAATATAGTTCACTTACTAATATTAAGTTATGGGTAAATGGTTTAAAATGCATTCGATATGAATAATATAAAAAGGATAAATTATGATATGGTATGACATAAAGTATCAAAATTTTATGACAAGTAATTCTTTTTTTTATTAAATGGATGTCTGGGACGCTTTTTTTCATTGTAGGTAACGAGTTATTTTTTAAATATTATTTATTTATTTTGGAATTTATTATTAATTTCGTTAAACAATTATAACAAAATGAAAAATGTCATTATGAGAAAAAATAATTGAAAACTGTCGGGTGCTCCAACTAATGACGATGATGAGTCCAAGTAAAGATACGATGGTGATAAAGCAAATGAGTGTTTGTTTTTTATATTTAATATTAAATTATTTGATTTGAATATATTTATATTATTAATAAAAATATAAATTGTTTTAATATGTTTTAAATCAAAAAATAATGTGTACTACAAACATCAAACACGGAAATATAATTTTGAAATAATAATGTAAAACATCAAATCCACCTTTTGTAGGACGGCACTTGAGGATAAATCAAAATATAACCATATGTTAGAAATTGAATTTAAAATATTGGAGGTTACGTGGAAGGACATATATGTTTTTTTCTACGTCAAGTCAGATAAAAATAATGAGTCTTAAAAACAAATATTTCAAAGCCAATTATTAATTATTATTATTATTATTATTATTTAAGAGGTTATGAGAATACAGGAATGCCCTTGAACATATGGAGCAAATAGGGTTGAGATTTCTTGGTTTTCTTTACAGGGATTTATTATTACCTTCCTAGTTATTAGGATTTTATTTTATTATATATATATATATATAATTTTCCAGATTAGTTTGATTAGTATTGTTTATATATTGTATTTTGTTCATTATTTTAATTAAAAAAGTATATTTTTCCTAGTTATTGTATTTTGTTCAGATAGAAGAATCGATTCAATTTCTTTTTTGTTTTTTGTTTTTTTATTTACTAGAAAATGATATTTATATTTTTTGAATTTCTATTTATATGCAATTATCCTATTTTTAATTTTTTAATTTTTAATTAAACTACTTTTAATATTTTTTAGATTATTTTTATGATATCATAAATAATTTAAAAAAAATTAATATAAACAAAAAATAATTATAAATGCTAGAGATGCTAGCTAGTCACGGAATCATAACCTTACTGGTGCCACAAGAGTCAAACGTTGACGTCCTCAAAATCATAAAAAGGATCTCAATTTCACAGGTAAGAATCAACACAATCCATTCCTTCGATATTCCCAGAGGGGTATCTACCCCATCTTTATCGATGTTACATGGAGGATGATAATTGTTTTCTAAATATTTTTTATTTCAAGATATTAAAATAATATTTTTTATTTTTTCTCTACACCAAATATTAAAATAAATCAGCTCATATTTTAATGAAAAATGAATTCAGCCAAACAACGAAACACTTATACAATCTTGGAATAACAGCTTTTCAAACAATAAATAGTACTATTTTTCATTTAAAAATGATGTAAAAATATTTAAAATAAATAAAAATTCATTTAAAAAAAACAACACTGTGAAACAGAGTTTTAGCTTGAAATAAGGTTTTAAAGGGTGGGCTGTTCTGGTCATGTGGGGCATAGGAAGAAGAATGGTGCTGGCCGGTGGATCTCACAGTGGAACCCAGAAAAAAAAAAAAAAAAGTCATACCTTGCAGCGCACTTCTTTTGGTTGAACAAAGCCTTGCTTTAGCTTAAAGCATGTGAGCTTGAGGTTGAGATCCAACAAATAATAAAGACTTCAAAGTGTGAGAAATCGAATTAAAGCCTGGTGATTTCTTTTGGCTTTGATCAGCTCGCTCATCCTTTCTCTGCCTGTGTTCCCACCGGATATTCTCTGCGGTGGGCGGTGCTTCCTTGAAAAAGAATATTCTTTTTCATTTGTTTGTGATTCTGATTTAATATGGTTACGAATTCTTTTTTTTTCCTCATTTTCTTTTATGGTTTTATCGTTCTGTATTAATTTTTTTATTTATAAAATTTGATTTTGTGGTTTTTTTTATTTTTTATTAGTTTATGTATTAATTTTTATTTATAAAATTTGATTTTGTGGTTTTTTTTATTTTTTTATTGGTTTATCTCGATCTTATGAGCTAAACCGCGAGTTCTGCATGCCATTTTTGGATAGAGTTTTTTTTAAAAAAACTGCTTTGTTTTGTAATTTTTGAAGAATTTATTTTTTATACTACATTGATAGATTTATTTTATAAGAAATAGTTATTTTGAAATAATATTTCTAATATGGTTTGCTTTGCATAATTTCTTTTCGTTTTATCGTACTCACTTGGTTTCATATGTGTGTGTATTTCTATTACTTTTTATTAATTTTAATAAAAAAAAGTGGGCATAAACTAGTAAATATCTCATTTATGATATAAAATATCTTGATATATAATAATCTCTTATTTTTTCTAGTTTTTTTAGTAATTGTTAATGATTGTTTTTACATGGATGATTATCAATTTGTTTGATTAAAAACTAATTTTTATCTATCCAGCCCATAACAAATTCTTCGTATCAATTACCATTTGAAAAAAAAAGTTGAAATTATTTTTTAAAATATTTTTATTTAAAAATATATTAAAATAATATTTGTTTTATATGAAGATATTTTATAAAGAAATGACAGTATTTATTTATTTATTTTCCATGATAATAAGTGTCCTAACATGTTTGTTTGTCAATTGAAATTAAATACAATATAAAATGATTTTAAGAGTAATTTTTATGCTGTTTTGGTGTAATATTTACATGTAAAATATTTCACAAGAAATTTTATCCATAAAATATTTCACGTGAAACAAACAAACTTTAAGTTTCATATTACTTCTTATTTTTATTTCTTAATTATAATAGTTAGCTCCAATTGTTTATTTTGTAACTTTGAAATAAGTAATGCAACATGGAATTAATTTTTAATGTAGCGATTGATTATTGTTTCACAGTTAAAACGACATGTATTCTTTATATGTCATGTTTTAGGAGAATAAAAATTCACTCCAAAATTATCTTGAAAATATGTTCAATGACAATACTAATAAAAAGATTAATAGTTTGTTTGAGAATATAGTTGAGATTGTTTTTTAAATTGAGTTTCATTCAGAAAAACATGTAAATAATATATTTTTTATTTTTAAAAAAATATTTTTAATATAACCACATCAAAAAAAATCTAAAAAAAAATAATTTTTAATTATTTTTAAAATACGTTTGATTTGAAATACAGTGCTAAATAGGGTTTAAATGATAAAAAAAAAGGTAGAGAGTAAGTGATGATATCATGATGAAAAAGAGCAAAGAAAACAAAATAATATAAAATTTAAATCGGGAAAAAAGGTAAAAAGTAAAGCAAAACATGGAGGGATTTGGAACCTTATTCTATCTTTTTCTAACACAGTACTAGCTCGTTTGTCTGCATGTTTTTGACATTGTTATTAAACTTTGCAAATAGTCTTATTGTGAAAAACATGTGATTATTAATGAATATTGCAAGAGGAGAGAAACTATAAAGAATATAAGATTCAACGTGGTTCTACAATGTGCTTATATCCACAAGAGCGAGAAGCTTTTATAAATTAATTTACCTGTTTGGCATGTAATCACTTTTAAAAGTATTTTTTTTATTTTTTAAAAAATAATTTATAAATTATATCAGCACATAAAAATTAATTTAAAATAAAAACAATGTAAAAACACCCCATGTGTGAAAAAAGGCAGGGGAGGGAGACACGGCGATTATCAGTGTCATGTGGGAGAGTCGTTCAAGTATAGAAACAGAGAACTGCAAGATATACACGAGTGAAGACTAGAAGGTCAGCACCACACGTGCCATTAATCGTAGTAGATAAGGGGTTTGCATATAACATTGCAACCTGATGAAACAACCTCATGCACCAGAAATTGGAATTGTCTGGGCAAGCAAAACATAATTAACGAGCTTGTAAGTGTTAAGAAACAACAATTCAACCAAAATACGACGTACAAAGCCTCGAGTCCACCAGCACAGAATATAGTAAAAGAGAAAGCATTCAAGGATAAAACTAGAAGTAATAAGGCTAGCACTTGCACATCGAGGCCAGTTATTGGCTCTCTTCAGCACTTGACCTCCTTCAAAGCAAGGGCGAAGTACAAAAATGTCGGATCGGCAGCACCGTCTTTGTAATAAGCAAAGACCAAAGAGCCATCATCATGCATGCTCTCACCCACAAAGCTGCAAGACAAGACCAGCCTCATAAATACCACAAAAGCCAGACAACATAAGTTCACAAAAACAAAGTGAGTCGGAAACCCAGCAGAAGACGGCGTTGAAGCAAACAAATCTATTGAAAGGCACTTACAATTGTAAGTCCTTGATTTTTGAAAGCAAGAACTTGGTTGCTCCCTCAATGTTTTTTCTAAATTTTTCCTTCTGCTCATCATCAAGTTTCTCCGACAAATTCTTGATAAATTTCTTAATCTGTGTAAGAAACTGCTTCTTGTCAAAAGGAGGTTGCTCCTGAAATCACCAACCAAACTTTTCATCAGCTTTTGCCCCAGAAATTTCTCAGCACGGAGAAGAAAACAAAAGAAGGCCCGAACAATTCAGCAAATTGCACACAAACTCACCTGGAGCCTAAATGTGTCAACGATGTCAACAACCTTGACAGCCTGGTCATCAACACCCTCATCTTCACCTCCTTCAGCTGAAGGATTTGCACCAATGTCTACATCAACGGCTCCTTGAACAACCCACTACGCACAAAATCATATAATAAAAATCAGCAAAAACCAACAACAACAACAACCGAACATCCCCAGTTCAAACATAAGCAGTCCAAATCACACTAAAAAACTCTCAATAATACTAACCTTTCCATCGACTTCCCACAGCATCCCATTCTCAATCTCCCTGTATGGGAACGAATCCGAGAGAAGCTCATCACCTGATAAAAAATACAACCAACCACACCAACCCTATGGTCAAATCAATCCAAATAATTCAAGATACCACGTGCTAATTACTACTGACACCGTCATTAACCACGAAAAATATGGGTTTTTAATAAGATTTAAAATCAAATAAAATAATTACAGGTTTTTATTCAGCAAAAAACAAACACAATTACTTTAATCAGACCAAAGATAAAATAAAACATATCTCAGATTCTTCTTTATAGATCACAGAAAACCAATCACAAACCCCTAACACTATTATTAGATCCAAAATCTAACACAATTATACTTTTCACAGATCTAATAAAACAAGGAGCAGAAAAGAAGAAGAAAGTACCAGAGAGAAGATCTTGATAGACCAGCATGATTGCGCAAAGGAGCTTTTCTCTCTCGGATCGATCCAAAAACGGAAAAGGAAGCAGCGATTGCGAGAGCAGGAGAGACCTCTCTAAGCCAGGGACAGTATGTATTTATAGACGAGGGTTTCGCTGGAACCAGCAGTAATCAGCCAGGATTGTAAAATTACAAGAAAGTACGTTGCAAAACAATTAATGTCCAATGAGTCCTTGTGGCAGTGGGATTAGGATTAGCCTTTTATTTTTAGTCTGGGGTGAGTGGGGAATTTCCTCTTTTGGGGGGGAAAGTAACATATTCCCAGGAATTTTTAATATTTAATATTTGCACTCGGCACTCGAACAATCCGAGAGGGATATGAATTTTATTTAATTTTTTTAGGGAACCTCTAGATATGTAAATTTTGTGGGTTAGGCTCGAATAGTTTTTATAATTTTCAATTATATCCTTTTTTCAATTTTAAAAACATTTTAATTACAATACTTGTATTTTATTTGTGTTTGTTTATATTTTTAAAAATAATATTTATTTTTTTAATTTTAAAATAAGTATGATAAACTCATAAAAAATATAAAGACATCAAATCAATACTTTTAAAATAAAAGAGTACATGAGTTATTGTTATCGTTTTTTTCCTCATAAATATAATTGGTTAGCAAACATAAATCTGACCTTTTTATTTTCACTATTACATATTAACAGATATAAAGTATATTAAAACATGTCTCTTTGCCCTCTCGCCTCCCTTTTATTGATCTAGGAGGTGTTTGCCAGGGGTGTTTTTGAAAAAAAATTGAGAATATTTTTTTTTTATTTTTAAGTTGAAATTAATAAAATATGGTGTTTTTATATCATCTTGATATGATACTGTCAAAAATAATTAAAAAAACATAATTTTAATATATTTTTAAACAAAAATCACTTTTAAAAATAATCACAACCACACTACTAAACAAACACTAAATATGAGCTATATATTATGCTCGTGCTTCATTGTGGGCAAGCCTGGATTTTTTAAAACATAGAAAAACAATGACTCGATAAGTATACTATAAGAATGAAAAATAAATAAATTAACACCTCCATGTCATAGAAAAGGAACAAAAACATCATCGATTGTCGACATGAGGAATTCAAACGAAGAAAGATAAACCAGGTAACAAAACAAATAAAAAAAACACCAGCAAAATTGGGTGATGGATTTTTCTTTAAAAAATCAAGATTATAAATCTAATGACAAAATTTAAAATAAAATAATATAAAATACGATAAAAATGTTAAAGAATAATATAAATTATATTATGGGACCTTACTTACAATCTTGATCTTTTAGGTAAGATGATTCCTTAACATGGTATCAAAGTCTTGTTGACACAGCGGTCACGAGTTCGAATCCCACCACCATCGTTCTATTTGATAAAAAACAAGTATAAGGTGATGTGGGTTTGTGCAAGTTTCAAGTTCAAAGTCTTTCACTTGAGGGGGGTGTTAAAGAATAATATAAATTGTATTATGGAACCTCACCTACAAGCTTAAATTTTTAGATGAGATGGTTACTTAACAAAAAAGTATTAGGAATATAAGTTTTAAACCAATATATTGAGGGTCAAAACTTAAAATGCCATCAAATATTGAATTGAAGGGCCAGATAAAAAATTCCTAAGTCCACAAATCAAAAGAATCCCAAACAAAAAGAATGAGAATCAATTTCTTTAAAAAAACACACAATCAAAATCAAAATCAAAATACACCATTTAATTCTCAGGATGCTCGACCTAAAAGATTGACTCGTGATAGGAAGGAGGATGGTCACAATATGTGCATAGAAATGGTGCGTAGTGGATGTTCTCCTAACCCCATGCTCACTTCATGGAAATAAAGATTATAGGGTTTGTTGCACAAAAGGCTACTCAATCTTAATCCATGGCCTTGTGAAGGTTGGTTTCACATGAGAAACCAAAGAGTTATATTATGAAGTGCCTGTTTGGCATTGTGATGCCATCGTTGTTTGCAAATTTACTTATTGAATTAAGTGTTTGATAAATCTAATAAGTAGAATTTGGACATGGAACCGGTGCAAGAAAAACATCATTTTGCTACTTTTCTATATATATATATATATTAAAATATAAATAATTTGAACCTCAAACTCAACCACAGTTTTAACCAAACACTTCACGGCTTATTTTGAACTGCAATAAAAATATTTTTTTTAAATTATTTTTTTTCAACTTCAACCATAAAAGCAAAAGCAATACCAAATACACTCGAAATGAAGGACTAGAAGTGTGTTACCAATAGTGTGTTTTGGACACTCGTGTATATTGTAAAAAAATAATATAAATCTTATTCTGAAACATTACCTGATAGATTATATTTTTAGACGAGATAATCTCTTAATATGATATCAGAGACTTATTAACATAACGGACACAAGTTCAAATCTCATCGCCTTCATTTTATTTGATTAAAATCAAACACAATATAACATGAATGTGTGTGCAAGTTTCAAACTCATGAATTTTTTAGAAAAATGTTAAAAAAATAATATAAATTATATCCTGAACACCTTAGTTAAAAACTTAAATTATAGGATGATATGATTTATTGACATATATAACACTGCTATTGATGGGTCCTGCGAGTCAGGTAAGGTAAACAAAGCTTGTCAACTACCAATAAAGAAAGAGAGAGAAATGATTGTCATTGTATTTCAAAAATATTTTTTTTAAAAATATTTTTTTAAATTAAATATTTTATATTATTTTCATGTGCTGATATTAAAAATATTTTTTTTAAAGTAATAAAAATATTATTTTGATGGATTTTTAAATAAAAAACACTTTAAAAAATAATTTCAACCACTCTCTTAAATAAATACAAAGTTCTAGAGTCTGATTGTTTCGTGTTTAAAAGTGTTTTTGTCTTTAAAAATACATTTTTTATTTTTTGTTTCAAATGATTTTTTTTATGTTTTCAAATTGTTTTGATGCACTAATATTAAATATAAAATTATTTTAATAAACCTATAAAAAAATTAATAGAATATTCAATGCTAGAGTAATTTTCCCTTAAAAAAAAACCAGAAACTTCTAAGCGGGAAAGCAAAAGATTTAAAAACCAACCAGCAAAAACCGGAGCGCGCGACTCCCCGGTCCCCGAAGATAGAGAAAGAAACTGAAAGAGCGAAGAAAAAAAGAGAGAGCAGCAATTTCTGTGGAATCCATGGAAGAAGAGGAAGAGACAACAGTCTGTGCCCTAATCACAGACCTAGAAGAAACCCTAAACACTCAAAACCAATCTCATCCGCTTCCTTTTACTCTCCCAACCCTCCGAAATCTCCAATCTCTCTTAGATTCAAACGACCCCAAAATCCATTCTCAACTCCTCTCCAATCTCTCCTCTAAATCCTTCTCTTTATCTTCTCTTCTTCCCCCCCTCACCTCCGCCATGGACTCAGCACCTACGCATCTTTCCCTCCTATCCTCAAAAATCTACCTATCTCTTATTCTTTTCCCTAACTCCCCAGTTTTCTCTCTTTTCAATCCGATTTCTTTTCTCGCTCTCCTTCGTTCGCTTCGCCGGGCTGTTAAGTCCCCTCACTACTGCCCACAAGAAGGAAATTCTTCGGGAGGGGCTAAGAAGAGAAAAGGGAGGAAAAAAGGAGGGATTGTTGCGTGTAATAATGGGAGTGGTGATGGGGACGGGGATGAGGGTTTTTTTGATGCGAGAGTGTTTTTAAGTGTCATTGAGAGATTGGTGTTTGTTTTAGACTTGATTCATTTGAATAGGTTTCCTGACAGTTTGAAGTCTTTGGTTCAAACTATAGTGGAAATTCTGGTTTTGGCGACCGGTAGGGAAATGGGCGAGGGTTTTGAGAAATTGGCGGGTTTGTGCTCGAAGATTTTGTGTCAAGTTTTGAAATCTGAGCATGGAGAGGAAGGCGAGACAGCGGCGGAGGTTTTGAAGGCGCTAGCACCGTTGATTTTGATGGGGAAATCGCAAGCGAGGAGCTTTGCTATGAGGTTTGTAAAGAGTGTGATGGTGGGTGCAGGGAAAACAAGTGATGGGGTTAAGAAGGGGGTGGTGAATTTTCCGCGGTATTTGGCTCAAAAGGCTCCAGAGAAGGCGGAGCCTAGAGGGTGCGCAGTAGAAGCGATATTAGAGATTGTTAGAGTGATGGACGTAGTGGACCAAGTTGGGTTTGCCGAGTATGTGGTGAAAATGACACAAGGGAAGGCCAATCTTAGGCTCTTGGGGGTGGATTTGATTTTGAATTTAATGACGTTGCTTAAAGATCCGTTTATTGGAATGGGTTTGGATTGTAAACTTCAGGATTCATGGGGTTTTAAATGCATGGAGGCTTTGATTCAGCGTTGCTCGGATTCGAGTTCTGGAATTCGAGCTCGTGCTTTGTCTAATTTGGCTCAGTTAGCGGGTTTTTTGTCAAGTGATGATAAGAATCGTGATGTTTTGAAGGAAGTAATAGGATTTGGGGAAGTGGAGGTGGAAGTTGGGGTCAATGATATTTTGAGGAAAAGGTGCATGGATGAGAAGGCAAATGTTAGGAAGGCTGCACTTGTTTTGGTCACCAAGTTGACTGCTATTTTGGGTGGCAATGTTGATGGAGTTGTGCTCAAGACTTTAGGCATGGCTTGTTCTGATCCACTTGTGAGCATACGTAAAGCTGCAATTTCTGCTCTGTCAGAGGTAAGTCCACTTTAGTGCTTCACGTAAAGTTTCCTTGTTTAATACTTTTTGTAATTTGTTGCCATGAGTGAAACTTGGTACTCTATCTCTTGTTTAGACCTTGTATGTTGTGCGCCTATCCCAGCTTGTCTTTTCTTCACAAAAATAAATACATAAATAAATAAATTGTTGCATATGCTCCTTTGTGCATTCTCTCTTTCTTATCTTGTGTTCTTCGTTGACACTGTAGGCTTTCAGAACATTTTCAGATGAAAGCGTGATAATTGAGTGGCTACATTCTGTTCCACGTTTAATAACAGATAATGAAAGTAGTATTCAACAAGAATGTGAGAACTTGTTCTTGGAACTGGTTTTGGATCGCATTTCCAGAGCAGGATCCGAGGGTACCATACCCAACCAGTCCACTTTCTCTAATTCCAATGTTAAAGCAAAAGATATAGAAAGGGAGATTGGGCTGCTATTTCCAGGAATCATGGTTCTTTTGAAGGAGATCTGCAATGGAGAGGTGGCGCCTTGGGTGAAGAAAATCTGCACAAGCTTGGGTAAGAAGAAACGGCTGAAGCCTAAAATGGCTATAGCATTACAGAACATCATAAAGATTTCTGAGTCTTATTGGGCGAGCAATTCCATGCCAATTGAGAAGTGGACAGCTCCACCTGGTGCTTGGTTTCTTCTATCAGAGGTGTCAACGTACCTTTCAAAAGCTGTTGATTGGGAGTTCCTCCATCATCACTGGCAGCTCCTTGACAAGTACAGGGCAGTAGGTGAGCTTAAGAGTCCATGTCCTAAAGAATATATGCATGAAGATGAAGATGGCATAGAGTCCAGCTCTGTTGCATGGGCTAGTGATCGTGTTTTTCTCTTGCAAACAATATCAAACGTTTCTGTTGAGCTCCCCCCTGAACCTGCAGCAGAGTTAGCTCATAACTTGCTCATACGAATTGAAGAGTTCAACATGCATTTAACAGAGGTAGCTAAACTAGCATATGCATGATAGTATATAGGAGCATCTCCTTTTCTCTTCATCCATTTTGGGCTATACATTAGTCACCATTGCTGTGTTCTGATGTTTCATAAGACACCTAGAATTTGCTTGAATTGCGTTCTTATATCTCAATTCTTGGCAAGCTTCCACTCCAGTTTCTATACATTAGGTATCGAGCATGTACATGCCTCTAATTTTTCATGATAGTCATACTATATTTTTTTTCTTGTGCACCATTTTCTAAAGTTCACCTTTAGCATTATGGTGGATAAGAAATGTGGAGGAACATGCTTAAATATTGCTTTACTGTATTCTATATTTCTAAACATGTCCTTCTTGGGCCATACATTGGTCTCCATTGTTTCAAAAGACACCTAGAGTTTGAGCGACTTGCATTTTTTATAGCTAAATTTATCTTGACAAGCTTTAGCTTCAGTTTCTATGTATCTGGCAATCCAGCATGGACATGGTTCCAATGTTTTTTAATAGTGTCATGTATACGGAATTTTAACCCTGCTGATCTTGGACATATTGCTTTTGCTTTAACCTATTAAGTGTGAAAAGAGAGAATGCACCTATGTTCTCTGAAAGGAATATGCAGTTTGCTTCCATCAGGGTAGTTTCTAATGAAGTAATTTGCAGGACAGAATCTTGTGAGGATGAGTATGATGACATTATGACTTTAGTTGCATAGTTCCTAGAAAGAGTTAAGCAACCTAAAGCGGCCAGTAAAGAGTTGGCACAATGTTTTGCTGGCTCTATGTGTATGATTTGTTTTATTGCGTTGACATGTTTGATGTAGGTTAATGCTCATGTTAAAGCACTGAGAACCTTGTGCAAGCGGAAGGCTTTGGATGCTAATGAAGCTGAGAGTCTTGTCATCAAATGGGTACAGCAGCTGCTCTCTAAAGCTTCCCGGATCTTGGAGAAGTGCATCGAAGGAGATTCAAAAATAAACAAGAGGGATGCTTTTTTCACACCTCCTAGAAGTGCGAGTAGGAAGGGCAAGAGAGCTGCAGCCCTATCTAGATTATTGTCAGAAGCAGTAACTGCAGTTTATTCCATTGGGGTTTTGGTTATCATTTGTCCTACAGCTGATACTAGCACCATTATTCCTCTACTACACACCATCATCACTTCAGGAAATTCTGATCCAAAATTGAGTAAATTGCCAGGCCCTCAAGTCTCTCTGAAACAGACAGCTCCCTCTTTATACATTCAAGCATGGTTAACAATGGGAAAGATTTGCTTAGCAGACGAGGAACTTGCAAAAAGATATATTCCATTGTTTGTGCAGGTTCGATAGTTCCAACAAACATCTCACTAGTGTTGCAATTGAATTTCTAATAGATACAAAACCTATGCTACTTCTCTTCAGCATTCTTGTTGACATTTAGTAAATGATGGTTATTGCTGACCAGGGATCTTAATATATAGTTAGAATTCACAATTTTGGAGTTGTAGTTGCATGATTCTTGAACAATAATAGAGCTAATGAAGCAAAACCTTTGGAGTTGTAGTTGCAGTTATATACCTAGCTTACCTTTTTCTCTTTGCATGATACTTGAACACTATGTGAGCTAATTAAACATCTTTGTTTCTCCCCCTCATGTCAAAAACTCCATAAAACTATGCTCCTCGTTCCAGCTGAAAGTAACTTATGAATTCTGAAACGCTTGCGATGCACTTTATGTTGCAGGAGCTTGAAAAGAGCGACTGTGCAGCTCTTAGAAACAATCTTGTTGTAATGATGGCTGATTTTTGCATTCGCTATACTGCTCTTGTTGATTGGTGAGGCCCGTAGGGAAATGACAGAAAAGTAACTTCTTTTTTTAAATAATAATTTCTTCATAAATAAAGAGAGAAAAGAAGAATGGTATTAAACGATAATCTCTTTGACACTAACTAGCTGTTCTTGAAGTCAACAGTTACATATCGAAGATCACCAAGTGTCTCCGTGATCCATGTGAACTTGTGAGGAGGCAGACATTTATACTGCTTTCAAGATTGTTGCAGGTTAATTTTTGTTTCAGGGTTTCTGTCATTTGTTATACCATTGTTTCCTTTTCCTTTTTCTGGGAGTAGTAATCATCACTGTACCCTTTTCACTTTTTAATTATATTTTCACATTCAGAGGGACTATGTGAAGTGGAGGGGAGTGCTCTTCCTTCGATTTCTATTATCACTGGTTGATGAGTCAGAAAAGATAAGACAATTGGCTGATTTCCTCTTTGGGAATATTCTGAAAGGTCAAGGCAATCACAACTCATCAGTTTTATTTTGGTGACGTATCCTGGGCTTTACTGATGTATATAACTTGTGTGCAGTCAAGGCACCGCTTCTAGCTTACAACAGTTTTGTGGAAGCTATTTTTGTTCTGAATGACTGTGATGCCCATAATGGGCACTGTGGCTCTAAAAGTTCACAAACAGAGAACCATCTATTTTCCATCAGGTAGGTGCCTCTGTTATTCTGCAACCAGGAAAAGAAATGCTTGATTTTCAAAGAAGATAATCCTTTCAACAATATCATTTCCAGGGGTAATGATGAAGATTCAAGGGCTAAAAGAATGCACATCTATGTTTCTTTGCTGAAACAAATGGCTCCTGAGCACCTCTTGGCAACATTTGCAAAGCTATGTGCTGAGATTCTTGCGGCTGCATCAGATGGCATGCTCAAGTTGGAGGATGTCAGGGGACAGTCTGTTCTGCAGGTAGTTATCCTATGTCTATCTAAGAACCACACTTCCATAAGCCCTTTAGGAATATGTGTAATTGGCAAGAGCAAATATTCGATTGCTGTGCTTTTCTAGTTTAAGAGATCACTGGCCATTCTTCTCATTCAAAGGTACTCCATCATTTCACCAGAGTGTCAATGGCAGGAGTCACCTACTGCCCTTTGCTCTTAGTGAAATGGCAGCTGGACTTCTCATAGTTTCCATCTTTTATCAAATTTCCCTAGTGAAGAAGACTTTCTCAATTTTTTATTTTGGTAGTAATTCAGTGGAGTGGGTGGTAATTCTGACTCCTCAATCTTGTTGTTCTTACTCATTTTTGTTAAATGGGGGAGCAGGATGCTTTTCAAATTCTTGCATGCAAAGAGATCCGAATCCCATCAGGCCGGGGATCACATACTGACGCAGGAGATGAAGAGGAAGAAAGTGTTGATGGTGGAGCCTCTACAGCAGCTGCCAAGAGAGGGGCCATAACTCAAGCAGTGAAGAAGGGTCTTATTCAAAATACCATTCCCATCTTTATAGAGCTTAAACGACTACTAGAAAGCAAGAACAGCCCACTTACAGGTTCCCTCATGGAATGCCTTCGGATCATTCTCAAGGATTACAAGAACGAGATTGATGAAATATTAGTTGCTGACAAGCAACTTCAGAAAGAGCTCATTTACGACATGCAAAAACACGAAACATCCAAGGCAAAATCAGCAGCTGCCGGGGTTGTAGCCTCCATGCAAAACCACAGCAGCTTTCTCTCACCTGGGGCTTGCAAGACTGCAGGTGGAACAAAAGCACAGGATAACTTAAATGAAAACCCACAAAGTGAATCAAGAGTGGCTTCGGCGATGGCAGATGCAGTTGCCGAAGCTAGAGTCAGGTCTGTTTTAAGAGAAGTTAACAGGGGAATTGCAACGCCACCACTTAGCTCCATCAGTAGGCCTAAACTCAAGCCAAACCAGGACAGTACTGGTGCTCGGACCGATCGACCTCCTCATGTATTAGAATCGCTGAGAAGGAGACAGAGTTTTCATTCTGATGATGAAAACTGATTTCTAAAGTTGCTCTTCCTTCCATTCCATCTGAAAAATACTGAAGAATCAAGTTGGGGATTTAGGTATGTAATTTTTATTTATTATCATCACAGTGCAGCTAACATATATCAAAGCAAAAACCAGTTTTGATGTCCTGAAGATGATGTAGTTCAGTTTAGGGTTACTGAACACTATATATTTTATATGTAGATACCACCAAGTTTAGTGAAATTCTTCCTCTTTTCTCTTTCAGTTAATCTTCAACGTGTACGAAATTATGTGATGATGCTCTAGCCTTCTCTTCTGGAGATTTATTTTAAAAGCATATTATGATTAGTTTGTGCTCAATGATTTGTTTGCTTGCTCTCAAAATTCTTCCTCTCATAATGTTTGGCTATACCTTTTAATAAAATTTACGTTCTAGTTAAAATAATAATAATAAAAAAGCTTTGGATGAATATGAGAAGTAGTTTTTTGAAACGGGAAAAACTTTTTTATTTAAATTGAAACACTTTTTTTTAATGAAAAATCAAAAAAATTAAAATGGCACAATACTTTATTATATATATATATATATATGCACAATAATTAAATTGATACATATTAATAGAGTATTTCAATGTGGTTTCAACTTTCAAGTTGACTCAAAATATTAATTTAATTCATATAATTCAAATTGAAAGATAAAAATAAATTAACTTAAAATTATACAATTTAAATCATAAACACAGTATTAAATGTCTAAATATAATTTCAAAATTTAAATGTTTTTACTTAGCAACTAGATCATTGCTCATGTTACGTTTTAGATCATATTATTTTCTTAATGCAAAAAAACATATACATGCATAACTAATATTTTCTAGCAGGAAAATTTTTGAAACCATGATTGAATTGACGTGATCAACCCGACGAGTTTGAAAACAAACTGGATGACTTGCAAAAATATAGTATGACTTCAAAATAATTCAAGAAGATATTTGTTTCTAATATTGAGACGACAATATATCTGATTGATCCAAGTCAATCCGTGTTAACCTTTCAAATTTATACACCAGATCATGAGCAAATAATAACCTTATATAAATAAGTTAAAATAATTCATGAAGTTTAATCCTCAATAAACTCGTTGAATGATGAAATTGAAAAAAAAATACACGATAAAACGACCATAAAATTACTCGAGTTAACTAGCAAAAGCCGTGACCCAGGTCACGCGACTAAAATAAATTCATAGAAAAAAAATGAAAAGGCCTAATTCACAAACAACTAAGTATTAAATATGTTGAATGAAGAAAATAATAAAAAGTCAACCAAATAAATAAATAAATAATAATTAAGTCAATCGAGTTAAATTAGTGAAACTGTAACACATGTCATGAAACTGGAATAACTAAAAAAACAAATTATAAAGTTAAATCTTCAATAAATCAAATAAATCAAATGGTAAAAAATGAAATTAAAATAAATATTGATCTTATAAAAAAATACCACTCACAAAATGGAACAAATAAAATGAAACTAGAATAACTTGTAATAAACAAAGATTCCGAGTGAGATAAAACATACTCTAGTTTATTCTACTGTTTTAAAAATGATACGAGATATACTAACTATTATAAACGAGACAAAGCATAATTGACAGTTTTAGATTGACTTGGAGTCATAAAAAAACATATAATATATAAAAAATCAATTATTTTTAATCAAATTACAAATCAAGTTGAATATATAACAAGATCATACAAGATAAATGCTTACTTTATATTTTTTGAAACGTAGTTTGTGTAGATTTAAAGTCACGGTCATCTCCCTAGATGAGGTTGATTTTTGAACCACCAATACTAAAATGGTTTCTGGTCTAGTCCTCTCCTGGGTCTTGCACTATAAAATCCGACCCCACACCAAACATTTTCTTCGGGTGATTAGATGGTCTTCTACTAGCAAAGGCACACCCCGTCTCTCTCTCTCAGATCGAGTATCTGTATCTTCAGGTAACTCCCGATTGCCTTTATAGTTCAATATCTGATGATTAGTAATAACATATGCTAAATTGTTTTCTTTATTTTTACACAGATTTTCTTCAATTTTTTGTGTTGAGTTTGTGGAAATTGGTAATAATCATGGATGGAAACAAAGATGAAGCAATAAGATGTGTTCGGATTGCCGAAGAAGCAATCGCATCCGGCAACAAACAACGCGCTTTCAAATTTATTAAAAAGGCGCAACGTCTTAATCATAAATTGTCTGTCAATCATCTCTTATCTGCATGTGAGAAGCTTGATTCCTCGGAAAACTCTGCTTCCGCGGGTCAAAATGATCACAAGGAGAGGAGTTATACCGAGGAGCATGTGCACTTGATTAGGCATATCAATAAGAATAAGGATTACTATGGGATTCTCGGGGTCGAAAAGAGCTGTTCCGTTGAAGAGATCAGGAAGGCGTATAGGAAGCTGTCCTTGAAAGTTCATCCTGATAAGAATAAAGCTCCCGGATCGGAGGAGGCGTTTAAGAAATTATGCAAGGCGTTTAAGTGTTTGAGTGACGGTGATTCCAGGGCGCAGTATGATCGGACGGGTTTGGTTGACGAGTTTGACCATAACCCGCAGTATAATAATAATAATAATAATGACAATAATAATAATGATGATGTTAGGCGGCGGAGAACAAGTGCGCGTGGTTCTTATGATGATGATGAGTTTGATCCTGAAGAGATATTCAGGTCTTTTTTTGGCCAGGCAGAAGAAGGGTGTAGTGCTCCTCGTGTCTGTACGTGTAGAAGAATGGATGGCCAGCAGAGGGGGGGGCGAGGAGGGGAACCTGATTTGATTGTTCTGCTGCAAATTCTGTTCTTCTTGATGATTATTTTGCTTGCTTATGAACTGTTTTTGTAAAGAGTTTGATGGTGGGTGTAGGGAAAACAAGTGATGGGGTTGAGAATAACAGAATTGGTATGAATTATCTCCTTTTGCTCTACTGTTTTTATATATAATATCAGTACATTTAATTTCAGCTTGTCAAGCTATATCTGGATTGCTAGTTATAGTAAGTATATTTTTTTCTTTACACTTCAGTATAATTGCTTCTTTTTTTTATGTTTACTGCCTTTTCTTTTCTATATTAGCTGTTTATTGTCCTTGTTTTTTATTGTCAAAGTTGCCTTCCTTTTTTGTTCTTACTGTCATCCCTCCTCAAATTGACAACTTGTCAACAAGAAACTGATGTCTTTGTCTAATTAGGATTTTAATAAAAATATCAGCAACTTGTAGGTTGATGGGCACATGAGTAACGGAAATAATATTGTCTTCATAGGCATCACGAATGAAGTGACATTCCACTTCAATATGCTTAGTCCTTTAATTAAAAATAGGATTAGCCAAAATATGAATTGTATTAGTACTGTCCCCATGAAGAGGAGTAGATGTAGTACGTGGAAAACCAAGCTCAGACATAAGCCCAATTAGCCAAAGGATTTCTTATCATACTTGGGACATTGATTGATATTTGGATTAAGCAAATGACTTAAAAACCCTATCATGTTTTTTATTTTTCCATGAAATGAGGGCACGCTCAATAACATACATCATCCAGTAGTGGATCTCTACTATCTGAGCATCCATTGGTATAGCCTTCTCTTCTAGAGATTTATTTTAAAAGCATATTATGATTAGTTTGTGCTCAATGATTTGTTTGCTTGCTTGGTTGCTCTAAACTTCCTCTCATAATGTTGGTTATACCTTTTTATAAAATTTATGTTATAGTTAAAATAATAATAATAATAATAATTAAAAAAAAGCTTTGGATGCATATTAGAAGTGTTTTTTGAAATGGGAAACACTTTTTTATTTAAATTGAAACTTTTTTTCTTTATGAAAAATCAAAAAATTAAAATGGCACAATACTTTATTTTATATATGTGCACAATAATTAAGTTGAAAATATATTGATAGAGTATTTCAATGTGGTTTCTAGTTAACTCAAAATTTTAATTTAATTCATATAACTCAATTGCAAATATAAAAATAAATTAACCTATAATTATATAATTTAAATCATAAACACATTATTAAATATCTAAATATAATTTTAAAATTTAAACATTTTTACTTAGCAACTAGATCGTTGCTCATGTTACGTTGTAGATCATATTATTTTCTTAAATCAAAAAAACCTTTACATGCATAACTAATATTTTTCTAGCAGGAAAATTTTTGAAACCATGATTGAATTAACCTATTCAACCCGACAAGTTTGAAAACAAATTGGATGACTTGCAAAAATATAGTTTGACTCCAAAATAATTCAAAAAGATATTTTTTTCTTCTAATATTGAGATGACAATATATTTGATTGGCCCAAGTCAATCCGTGTTAACTTTTCAAATTTATACACTGGATCATGAGCCAATGATAACTTTATATAAATAAGTTAAAATAAATCATGAAATTTAATCCTCAATAAACTCGTTATTGAATGATGAAATTGAAAAAAAATCTAAAAAACACACATAATAAAAGGATTATAAATCTACTTGAGTTAACTTGCAAAACTCATGACTTGAGTCATGAGACTAGAATAAATTCATAAAAAAATAAATAAATGAAAATGCCTCATTCACAATCAACCAAGTATTAAAGATGTTGAATGAAGAAAATAATAAAAAAGTCAAGTAAATAAATAATCAAGTCAATTGAGTTAAATTAGTGAAATTATGACATGTGTTATGAGACCGGGATAACTACAAAAAAAAAATGAAAACAATTTATAAAGTTCAATCTCTAACAAATCAAATAGTGAAAGATAAAATTAAAATAAATATCAATGTTATAAAAAAAACACCATTCACAAAATGGAACAAATAAAATGAAACTAGAGTTGTATTTTGCCGAGAAAATCATAATAAACAAAGATCTAGAGTGTGATAAAATTTGTTCTAGTTTATTCTACTATTTAAAAATGATACGAGATATTATTTAATATACTAAAAGAGATCAGAGTTTGTGCATTGTGAGACAAATCATTGTGGATTTCAATAGTGTTACTTAATTTTTGGGCTGGGTCGGTTCGCTGGTTTATTATTTTTATATATTTTTGCACTAAAATATAACCATTATGTCCCTCGAAAAAGACAAAAAACAAGACCTTCCGGGAGGGGTGACACAATAATTGCACATCCTTCTGGCATCTCAGTGGATGTGCCGTTGTGTCCTCTCCCTCAAGACATGGCCCGTGTCTTCACACGGTGGCCGAAGACGTGACAACGGGCAGTTGAACTCCACCCATTTTCTCTTTCCTTTACCTTAAGTTACACGTCAGCACTCAGTTTTATACTTTAAAATTAATAATATATTTAGTTTTCATTTCAGTCCTTATACTTTTAATTTTTTATTTTAACTCCTTTATTTATTTTATATTTCTTAAATAGTTTTTTATTTTTTGTCCATGTTTATATATATGTGCTCTTGGTTTTTAATTTTTATTATTTTCTCTTTTATTGAGGTTGCATTTTTGTGAAAATTTTTGTTCTTAAATTTTAGTTTATGTTTGTGATTATTTAAAAATTGATATTTTCAATTTTTTTCTTTGTTCTTTCTTTTGGTTTTTTTATTAGTTTTTATTTTATTTTAATGTCAAATGATTTGTTTTTGTTGATATTTTTTTATTTTGTGTTTTCTCTTTTGTTAAAGTTTTTGGGCTTTTTTTTAATTCTTTTATTGAATTTATTTTCTCATTATTCACGCAATAATTATAATAATAGTTCTAGTTTTTTTTTGTACTTCCTCTTTTGTTAATGTTTTCGAGTTTTTTTTTCTCGGGGTAATTTAATATTTTTTATTATTTTAGAAATAATAGTAATAATAAAATTGATATTTCTTAATTTTTTTTCTTTGTTCTTTCTTTTGGTTTTTTTTATTAGTTTCACATTAAATAATTTTTTTAGATAATATTATTTTTTTTACTGTATTGTTAATTTTTTGGGCTTTTTTATTCTTTTATTGAATTTATTTTCCCATTATTCACGCAATAATAATAATAATAATAATAATACTTTTAGTTTTTTTTCTTACTTTCTTTTTTCTTACTATTTTCGATTTTTTTTTCTCGGGGTAATTAAATAAGTTTTATTGTTTTAGCAATAATAGTAATGATATTTTTAGATATTAAGTCTTCAATGTTGTTAGTGTTATAATATGGTGTGTTGATATATTTAATTATATCAAAACTTACATATATAAATGTTATATTTTATTTTTAAACTAGTAAAATCTATTAATTATTTCAATCACAATAATTATAAAAATTATTTATTCGGTCCGCAATGTACTGCGGACAATTTAATTACTAACTAATATAAGAGAGACAAAACATAATTGACAATTTTAGACTGACCTGGACTCATAAAAAAACATATAATATAAAAAAAATCAATTATTTTTAATAAAATTACTAGTCAACTTGAATATTTAACAAGATAAATTCTCACTTTAAATTTTTATTACGTGGTTTGTCCAGATTTAAAGTTACGGTCATCTCACTAAATGAGGTTGAGTTTTAAACCAACAATTAGAATGGTTCCTGGGCCTAGTACTGGGCCTAGCTAGCACTATAAACTCCGAACCCAAACCAAACATTTTCTTCGGGTGATTAGATGGTCTTCTACTAGCACAGGCACACCCCGTCTCTCTCTCTCTCAGATCGAGTATCTGTATCTTCAGGTAACTCTCAATTTCCTTTATACTTCAATATCTGATGATTAATAATAACATATGCTAAATTGTTTTCTTTATTTATACACAGATTTTCTTCAATTTTTTGTGTTGAGTTTGTGGAAATTAGTAATAATCATGGATGGAAACAAAGATGAAGCAATAAGATGTGTTAGGATTGCCGAAGAAGCAATCGCGTCCGGCAATAAACAACGCGCTTTCAAATTTATTAAAATGGCGCAACGTCTTAATCATAAATTGTCTGTTAATCATCTCTTATCTGCATGTGAGAAGCTTGATTCCTCGGAAAACTCTGCTTCCGCGGGTCAAAATGATCACAAGGATAGGAATACGAATGGTTTTGTCAAGAGTGATGAGGGTTTGAGTGCGGAGAGGAGTTATACGGAGGAGCATGTGCAACTGATTAGGCATATCAATAGGAATAAGGATTACTATGGGATTCTCGGGGTCGAAAAGAGCTGTTCCGTTGAAGAGATTAGGAAGGCGTATAGGAAGCTGTCCTTGAAAGTTCATCCTGATAAGAATAAAGCTCCCGGATCAGAGGAGGCGTTTAAGAAATTATGCAAGGCGTTTAAGTGTTTGAGTGACGGTGATTCCAGGGTGCAGTATGATCGGACGGGTTTGGTTGACGAGTTTGAGCATAACCAGCAGTTTAATAATAATAATGTTAGGCGGCGGAGAACAAGTGCGCGTGGTTCTTATTATGATGATGAGTTTGATCCTGATGAGATATTCAGGGCTTTTTTTGGTCAGGCAGAAGTGTTTAGGGCTCGTCATGTCTATAGGAATAGAGCAATGGATGGCCAGCAGAGGGGGGAGCAGGGAGGGGGACCTAATTTGATTGTTCTGCTGCAAATACTGCCCTTCTTGTTGATTATTTTGCTTGCTTATCTACCGTTTTCAGAGCCCGAGTACTCTTTTACTAAGAATGTACCTTATCAGTTTCCCGTGTCTACTGAAAAGTATGGCGTGGAGTATTTTGTCAAATCATCAGCATTTGATAAGAATTTTCCTCCTGGAAGTCCTGCTAGAGATAGCATTGAAGACAGTGTGATTAAGGAATACAGAAATATGCTTTGGCGGTACTGCAACATAGAAATCCGCAGACGTCAATGGAATAGGAATATGCCCACTCCTAACTGTGACAAGCTACGTGATCTCGGATTAGCATGAAGGTAAGCTTATTACCCTGTTTACTCGTGACTGGGAATTATGTCGTCTTCACATTTTATTTTCCTGGTTCTGATGATTGGTCGGTGCCTGGTTTAATGAAGGGCTTTCCTGTATAAAATACTTTTACTGCTGATGCTTGTTTGTAGGAAGGTCACTTAGTTTAAACTTAATGCCTCTTCAATCAAATGGAGATCTTTGATGTCCCTGTCTCCATCTATTAAGTGACATGTCTCACTATTCTATGTTGGGCTCCATGTGTGGCTCAAAGATGGATGCATTTTAGTGGAATACATATGGTATTGTCTGTGCTAAGCTATTAAAGGATGTAGTTCCCAAGTTATACAAATGATATATATTTGCAGGACTCGAGGCATAATTGTATCAAATTTTGATTGCTATATAAAGGTTTAGCCTTACCCCCACCAGTTTGGTGTTTGATGTCTTTGGAATATTATGTTGTGTGTTTGTCTCCATGGTTGTGTAGGTATATGTTAATACATTATCAGGGACTGTTTCCGTGCTTGCTTTGGAGATTATATGTTATTCCAAAATATTACTGTAGAATTAGGTTCTCTCTATCCCTTTCTACTTAAATTTCACCATTTGGCCAACATTGTGGCTTCAACCTCTTCCTTGTCCTTTGGGTATATGTCTACTGTACATTCTCTTTCCACTATGTGAATATGCATAGAACTCTCATGTTTGTGATCCATGAATGGCTATCACTTTACTGTCCATAATAAGTCTTCTCCCCTCTGGGTTTTGTGGATAAACTAGTGGTATGAGTAGTTTATCCACTATTCCATTATTTACTTTCACAATCATAGGATATTTTACTGGTCTGCACGAAGCTGTGCAAGGTCACAGCTTGGTCTTTCAAGTAGCAACTTGTGAGGCAACAGAAGGCGTTTGCGAAGCCTTAAGCTTTTTCTGCTGGGCTTCTCATGGCCTTGTGAGGCATTTACTGACCTGGTTTCCCCTTGTGAATTTAACTAAGCAGCTATGCTTTTGAATGACTGTACAAGTTTCCCATTTGATGGGGCATTATTCTATACCATTCCACAAATGAAATTCTTACCGCATTTACCCTGGCTCGATTCTAGTATTTCATTGGCAACGATTTCCTTCTGCCGCGCTTCCTTATCTATGATTGATCCCTGACAATCAAAAGGGATAGTTTGAATATGTCACCACCAAATGCCACCATTATCGAAAACTCTGTTTGTCTTCCTTGATTCCAAAATCTCTCACTATTGTGTCACCTTGGAATTAATGTCTAATCAAATTTGATGAACTAAGTTTGTCTCTATAGCAGTAAGTGTTTTTCTCTCACAAGTTCTATGAAGAAACTCTTTACCTATCCTTGTTACAGCATGTGATGGAACTTTACTTGCATGAGTACTAGACGCCAATGTCCCCAAAACCCAGGCATTTCTTTCTTCTTTTCACTCTATCCATCTGCATGAACTTTCAATTACAAGCCACCATGTCACCACCAAAATCTCAAGAGAAGCAGCAGTGTTTTTAAATTTACTTCCATTTGCAAATTTATCACACCAAGTATGCGCACATCATTCATCATATGTTCTTCAGATTGAAAGCCGATGCTCCCCAATCTAAATCCTTGGCTCATACATAAGCAACCACTGCAATTGATTGATTTGATGAAGAATCTAGGCTTCATATGTGGCTGTGACAACTCTTCTGTCATTAGGGTTCTGTTTGCCTGTCCATTTTTATTTGCTCTTTGCATGCAGTCATATTAACCCACAGCACTAGAATAATAAAATATATTTTCATTCCATTTTTATTTCCTCTTTGCCGGTCCGGTTCAGCATGAACAGGTCTACTTGAGAATGTGGATCTCCAAAGCATGTTGTTGGTATTGCTGCTTGTAGAGGATATTTCGACCTCGCACCATCTGCCATGGTGGCCCAGGATGCACGCGCACTAACGAGTTTTTTCAACACCCGGAGTATATGCCATGAGCTTATTGTATTATCTGATATAAATAGGTACGTTTTGCAATTTGCTGCACACAATTTTTCTTGATGGTGAAGAAAGGTTCTGTTCATTCCTTTCAAAATTAACGTCTTGGAATAAAATAAATAAATATCATAGCTTAGAAAAGATATATAAAGACACGGGAAAAACACATCCGGTCAACACTAAAAACATACAGAGACCATTTCTTTCGTCTCTCCCTCCCTCTTTTTGCAACACAGTAAATATCGATAAATACTGTAAAATCTTTTTTTATAACCATGTTTTACAGGGGCTTAAAGGAAAGGAATATTACAAGCTGTCCACTCTCTCTCTCTCTCTCACAGACTGTCTTTCATTACTACAAGTAGCTGAACTAACCGTGCACGTCATTTTTTTTATATTTATCGTGTCATCACCTTATCTGTGAGCAATAAATAATGAAATGGATCGCGTTTGACTTGTGACCCCATATGATTTTTTATGATTGATGGAAAAAATATAATTGAGCCATGATGTTTAATTTCATCAAGAAATTGCAGCAGCATATAATTTTAAGAAGAAAAATGAGAGGGGAAAGGTCAGGTATTGACATTTGATTATTTTTTTAGGGCAACGCTGTCTTGTGATTGAGATTTAAATCAAGGCTGCCCACGTACAGATGCAAACGACAATTAAAAAAGTGAAGCGACAAGAAGAGCACGCATCAAGTAACAAAAAATAAAGGGGGGAAGCCACTTAATTTGCGCTCGATTGACGATGCATGTATTTATTTAGCATTGTTGTAAACTTCATCCGGTGGAGTTTTATCTTAAATTAAAACAATAATATTATTTTTATAAAAAAATTAAAATAACATTGATTTAACAAATAAAAGTCTAATTTAATATGCAACCTCAGTAATATTTTTAATCAAATTTAATTTGTTTATTTTTAATCAAATTTAATTTTAACAAGAGTCAAACTTACCAAGTTAAAAACAATTGCGTATTTTTTTTTTATCGGATCTACATTGAAACTAAGTTTTTTTTATCTGATTTATCATGTCAATATTTATAAAAATAAAACATGCAGCTTCTGTGGGTTTTGTTAGTTAAGCTTGGTTTTGACAAAGTTAATCAGGTAATGACTGAACCGGTTAAATTATATTAGTTCACCTTCCAAATGATCTACAAGTTGGTTAACAAAAATAGTATTATGATAATATTAATATTTATAAGCCTTTATTAATTTTATTAAACTTAACCTCAAATTCTGAATTCCTACTTAAAAACATGTTGAAAATAATAACTGCTCGGGTAATTTCTTTTTACCTGATCTACAGTGAAATCAAGTAAGAGGTGGTTTAGCTAAAGGGGAAAAGTAATGTAAAGGTGGTATTTCTGTCATCCAACTGCAGCGAATTTCATCTACCAATTATTATTATTATTATTATTATTATTATTATTATTTTTATATAAATGATGTTGGAAAAATATTGTAGTCATCCATAATGTATTTACAAATAATCAACCTATAAACCTTTCAATTATTTAGTTTTTTTATATATTCAATTTATTATGGACAAAACATTTGAAATAATAATAACGATTATTTTAAAGGTATTTACTTTTTAAAATATATGAGGCTAATTATATATTTTGATATTTATTTAATATTAATACCTTAAAATATATATATAAAAATAAAGTAAGTTTTCTTTTAAATCTTAAATTAATTTAATCTCAGTGTTCTGAAATATTTTTAATATGGTAATATAAGAAATAAATATTAAAAAAACATTAAATTTCTTTTCACAACAATAATAGTGGTGGGAGCGATAATATTATCAATAATAATTAATATTAAAATATTAATTATTTACAAAAATAATTATAATGACAACTATAATAAATATGACAATTTAACAATCATGATAATAACAATTAGAATAATACTCAAAATAATTCATCAGTCACTGTTGTTTTTATTAAAAAATAACTTTTACAGCTTTTTTTATGTATGACATTTCAGATCTAATATCACACAAACAGAAAAAGTACAAAGCCACATGTAGACAAAATGGGTGGAAAATTTCGGACAAATTATCTACAATGAAGAAATATACGAGCAACTTGTCCTGTGCTTTGCCGCAGTCATAATCAAATTTTTTAACATGTAATTTTTTTTAATAGTCCTACATTGTTTTTTGATGCTATGCATCTGAGCGAATAATCAACCTACAAAAAATTTGATTATTTAGTATTTTTATATATTAATTTTATTATAAATAAGACATTTAAAATAATGATAAAAAATATTTTAAAGCTATTTTTTCTTAAAAATATGTGAGACTGATTATACTTTTTTGTATGTTTGTTTAATATTAACGCTTGAAAATATATATTAAGTTTTTTTAAAAAAAATATCAAATTAATTTAATCTCAGTATTCTGATTTTTTCAATGGAAATTTTGATTTGTTGCAATTGTGCCCTTCAATTGAAAATGATTATATATGTTAATTTTCAATGTAGTCCTTATTCTTTTGATTTTTGATTTTCTCTTGGTTCCTTTAATTATTTTGGTATGCAGGTTTTAATTTGTTCTAATTGGGTCCTCCAATTGAAAATTGTCATATATTCTACCGTTCATTTTGGTCCTTATTCATTTAATTATTATTTTTTAAAATTGCACAGCAATTTCTTTAAAATATCTTTATTTGTCTGGTCCTAAGGTTTTTATTTGTTTTGATTTTGTCCTTTCGATTGGAATTAATTATATATTTTGTTTTTCATTTCGGTCCTTATTCTTAGAATTTTTTATTTGATATTAATTCTTTTTTTTTTGTCCTTCTTAGACAATGTTTATTTTTTATTCGTATTTATGCATCTATACTTTTAGTTTTTAATTTTAATTTTTTCTGTTTTATTTTTTATTGGAGTTTTATTTTTATTCGGCTCAATCCTGAAATTTTAATTTATGTTGGTGATGATTTTAAAATTAATATTGATCCCCTTTTTCCCTTTGTTCTCTTTTTTTATGTGTTTTCTGTTATTTTTATCTCTTTTTCGGATCATATGATTTTATGGTTTCATTGTTTGAGCAATAATAATAATAATTTTAGTGATTATTTTTATTTATTTATTTTTGTAAAAATGTTTATTTTTTTATATATATACTTTGGGGCAATATTATGATTTTAATTATTTGGACAGTAATGTTGATAATAGTTTTAACTATTATAGTCATGATAATGATGACAATGCAAGGATGAATTTTCAATGATGATTTCTTATTTTTGTAGATAAAAAATTAATTAATTATTTTTATTATTTGATTATTGTAGGTATTTTCACAATTTATATTTTGTTTGTTATGTTTAATTTAAATTTGATTATAAAATGAATCAATTCTAATACAATAAATTTGATAATTTAAGTATCCAAATCTCTTAATTTGATAGGAAACTCGCACTTCATAGGAATTATACATATATTTATTATTTTATTTAAATTTATATTATAATAAAAAAATCTCATATGAAGGTGACTAATTTCAATCTATTTTCAATGAACATCATACCCGTGAAACTAAAGACAAGTCACCACCCTCCCCCATGTTCATAAAAGAAAATCTACGCACCCAGCTTGAATTCATACAGGAAATTGTAAAACCATAACAACTGAAAAAAGAAAGAAAGAAGGGCAACCAGATCCAGTGAACTAAGAAGCAGCATTTTTAATCATCACCACCACCACCAAAGATGCAATTATAAAGCAAGAACAAGAGCAAACCAAGAACGAGGGCAGCAGCAACAGGTGATCCACTAACTCGGTGGATGGAATCACGCCCACCAGTATAGAGGACATCGGAGACAAAAGAACCACGATCAGAAGACAGGAACTGGATGACCAAGAGAAGGATAACGGGCAAGAAAAAGAGACCTACCGGGCTGAAAAGCTCAGAAAAAGCCTCAGTTATGGCTTCACCTAGGTCACCGAAGATGAATGGAGCTAGTACCATCACGTACACCGCCACTGCTAGGAGGATCTCATGGGGAGGATCATGACGTTGATGACGATATCTCTCTTGAAACATTTCTTTCCTCTCTTTTGTGTTTACAGTATGCTCTCGGAGCTGTGTTTCTTGGAGTGTTGAGATGGGGCTGTTCTCATCTTCTCATGGGAACGGTCTATCTATTTAAATTGAAAATCACTAAAACCTCAAAATCACTAAAACTACTTAGTCTTTTGAATTAATTTATCGCATGCAATGTTTCTCCTAACCCAGCTCGTAGAGGCTTGTCCAGATGACGTGCAGTCTTTGCTATGCTTTTGTCTCTGTTCCAAAAGGAACAATCAGAGGAGGTTGAGATATATGGTGTTCGAGTGTCGACGGATCATTAAAAAATTCGTTAGCTCACCTGTCCTATTTTACAATTAGTTTTTTTTTGTTTTCGTTTTTTCACTTTATAAAGTTCTCGTTTAGGGAGGAAAAGATTAAAAAATAAAGATGTGTTACAGTTGATGAGCATATTTAAAGCTAAATTAAAAAATAAAATCAAATGCTAGAATTTTATTGGAAATTATTCTTTAACAAAAAATATTTAATATATAATTTCGACATAATTTTATTGGAATTTTCCTCCAGGAAGTTCTGCTAGAGATATTGAGCATTGAAGACAGTGTGATCAAGGATTACAGAAATAAGCTTTGGTGGTACTGCAACATAGAAATCCGCAGATGCCCACTCCTAACTGTGACAAGCTACGTGATCTCGGATGAGCATGAAGCTAAGCTTATTACCTTGTTTATTGGTCGTTGCCTGGTTTAAACCTAATGAACTTCGATCATATGGAGATCTTTGATGTCCCTGTCGCTGTCTATTAAGTGACATGCTCACTATCCTATGTCGGGCTCCATGCGTGACTCAACGATGGATGCGTTTTAGTGGAACAACGAGCGGTATACCGCGCGATGCGGCGGTTTTTTTTTATCTATGTAGAAAATTTATTGCTTTTATATGTATTATATTTTATTAGTTTAATATTTATTTAGTATAATTATAATTGATAAAATTTATGTAATCAAAATGGAAAGTGACGCTTATATTTTTTAATTGCAGATAACCTACGTAAATCTGTATTTTTTTTTAGTTTAATTTTTCCCCAGCAATATTATATTTAAAATATTAAAAATGAAAATATTGTAAATTTGTTTTTAAGAAATAAATCTAAACAAAAGAGTACCAAATTTCAATATTAATTTTAAAATGATATTATTTTTTTTATTCCAAAAAGCCTAGGTCATGTTTTCTTTTCCCTATATATATATATATATTCATATGAGATAACATCCAATAAATATTAGAACATATAATTAATGAAAGACTAAAAATATCCTAGAAACTTTAAGAAAATTAAAAAAAATATCATTGTCATCACTGTCAAAACAATAAAAATTATTAGATTATATGGAGAGAAAAAAACAATAACAAAAGAGTAAACAAGAAAAACAATTAAATTATTATTATTATTATTAATAATAATAATATATGGTATTGTCTGTGCTAAGCTATTAAACGATGTCGTTCCCAAGCTATACAGATGATATTTATTTGCAGGACTCGAGTCATAGTTGTATCAAAATTTTGATTGCTATATAGAGGTTTAGCCTTACCCCCACCAGTTTGGTGTTTGATGTCTTTGGAATATTATGTCGTGTGTTTGTCTCCATGGTTGTGTAGGTATATGTTAATGCATTATCCGGGACTGTTTCCGTGCTTGCTTTGGAGATTATATGTTATTACAAAATATTACTCTAGAATTAGGTTCTCTCTATCCCTTTCTACTTAAATTTCACCATTTGGCCAACATTGTGGCTTCAACCTCTTCCTTGTCCTTTGTCTACTGTACATTCTCTTTCCATTATGTGAATATGCATAGAACTCTCATGTTTGTGATCCATGAATGGCTGTGATCACTTTACTGTCCATAATAAGTCTTCTCCCCTCTGGGTTTTGTGGATAAACTAGTGGTATGAGTAGTTTATCCACTATTCCATTATTTACCTTCACAATCGTAGGATATGTTACTGGTCTGCACGAAGCTGTGCAAGGTCACAGCTTGGTCTTTCAAGTAGCAACTTGTGAGGCAACAGAAGGCGTTTGCGAAGCCTTAAGCTTTTTCTGCTGCCCTTCTCATGGCCCTGTGAGGCATTGACTGGCCTGGTTTCCCCTCCTGAATTTAACTAAGCAGCTATGCTTTTGAATTACTGTACAAGTTTCCCATTTGATGGGGCATTATTCTATACCATTCCACAGTTGAAATTCTTACCTCATTTACCTTGGCCGGATTCTAGTATTTCATTGGCAACGATTTCCTTCTGCCGCGCTTCCTTATCCATGATTGATCCCTGGCAATCCAAAGGGATAGTTTGAATATGCCACCACCAATTGCCACCATTATCGAAAACTCTGTTTGTCTTCCTTGATTCCAAAATCTCTCACTGCTGTTTCACCTTTGAATTAATGTCTAATCAATTTTGATGAACTAAGTTTGTCTCTATAGCAGGAAAAACACAGCCTGTCTTCTCTTGAAGATACCCCCACACACACACACACACACACACCACACACACACACAAGTTCTATGAAGAAACTCTTTCTTCAAAGGGATAGTTTGAATATGTCCCAAAAACCCAGAAATTTCTTTCTTCTTTTCACTCCATGAGTCTGCGTGAACTTTCAAATACAAGTCACCACCAAAATCTCAAGAGAAGCAGCAGTGTTTTTAAATTTACTTGCATTTGCAAATTAATCATACCAAGCATGCGCGCACCATTCGCCATTTGTTCTTCAGATTGAAAGCCGATGCTCCCCAATCTAAACCCGTGGCTCATACATAAGCAACCACTGCAATTGATTGATTGATTTGATGAAGAATCTAGGCTTCATATGTTGCTGTGACAACTCTTCTGTCATTAGGGTTCTGTTTGCCTGTCCATTTTTATTTGCTCTTTGCATGCCATCTTATTAACCCACAACACTAAAATAATAAATTTATTTTCATTCCATTTTTATTTCCTCTTTGCCGGTCCGGTTCTGCATGAACAGGTCTGCTTGAGAATGTGGTCCTCCAAAACATGTCGTTGCTATTGGTGCTTGTAGAGGATATTTTTGACCACGCGCCATCTGCCGTGGTGGTCCAGGATGCACGCGCGCACTAACGAGGTTTTTCAAACCCATAGCCATGAGCTTATTGTGTTAAATAGGTACGTTTTGCAATTTCGCCGGTACGTTTTGTTTATTCTTGGAATAAAAAAAAAAATTATTATAGCTTAGAAAAGATATAAATTATATCATTTCATTTCAAAAATATTTTTGAAGAATTTAAAAAAAAATTATTTTAAATTATTTTTTTGTGTATTTTTAAATTATCTTGATACAATAATATTAATAATATTTTTTTAAAAAATAAAATAATATCATTCCCAATACTTTTCTAAATAAAAAACAATTTTAGAAATAATCTCATAACAATCCGTGTCAGATACACGGGAAAATCAAATCCGGTCAACAGAGACCATTTCTTTCCTTCATTTTTCACCGTCTCTCCCTCCCTCCCTCCCTCTTTTTGCAACACAGTAAATATCTATAAATACTGTAATCTTTTTTTTATAACCA
The DNA here is from genome assembly GCA_032356905.1 of Salix exigua. Lineage (NCBI taxonomy): Eukaryota > Viridiplantae > Streptophyta > Magnoliopsida > Malpighiales > Salicaceae > Salix > Salix exigua. Next base: position 615,830 of record CM063597.1, on the reverse strand, counting down.
TGTTTTACAGGGGCTTAATGGAAAGGAAATATTAAAAGTTTTCCTCGCTCTTTCTCTGTATCTCTGACTGACTTTCATTACTACAAGTAGCTGAAATATTAATTTCATTTTGTTCGGTTTAAAAAACCGAGATAAAATAGTGTTTTTTTTGTCTTGGTTTTAATTCCGGTCCATTCCGGTCAAATTCCAGCCGGAACTCCTCAGTTCTGTTCCGGGCGTGTCGTTCCGGGTTCAAAATCTATTTTTTTATTTTTAAAAAATTATTTTTGACATTTATACATCAAAAAAATTTAAAAACACCAAAATATTTTTTTAAAAAAAAGAATTCAAATTTTAATTATGCTTATTAAATTAATATTTTATTTATATATATATATATATAATTATATATGAACAGTACGACACCAAAACGATAAATTAGAATACTCTGAAACTGTAATGTTATGTTTCAATAGAAAAATCAGAACGAAAAATATTGACAATTATATGAACTGCACCTGCGCTTCAATTTTTTTTTTAATTTATCATGTCACCTCCTCCTCATTATCTGTGAGCCATAAATAATGAACTGGATCGCATTTGACTTTCTCACCCCATATGATTTCTTATGATCGATGGAATTTATTTATTTTTAATTTAATCAAGGGAATGTAGCATATAATTTTAAGAAAAAAAAGAGAGGGAAAAGGTCAGATATTGACATTTGATTATTTTTTTAGGGCAACGCTGTCTTGTGATTGAGATTTAAATCAAGGCCGCCCACGTACAGATGCAAACGACAATTAAAAAAGTGAAGCGACAAGAAGAGCACGCATCAAGTATCAAAAAATAAAGGGGGGAAACCACTTAATTTGCGCTCGATTGACGATGCATGGATGTGGCATAGTTGTAATCTTGTTTTTGTCCTTTAAACACTTTTAATAAAGGGGAATCCATGTATTTTTAATTACTTCCTAAACACCCCCTCGATCGTGGTAATAACGTGCTGGTAGAATTCGCTCATCAGCCCTTAATTTCCAATAATATCCTCACTTCATTGCATCCTTTTCTTATCAAACTACCAACGAAACAATTATTGTGATTTGATATAGGAAAACAATGTTAAAAAATATAGGATTAAAGTGTAAAATACAAAAAAATCACCAAAAATATTGATTTTTTTATAAAAAAAACATTGGATATATCTAATTATTTTTATAAAGAAAACATTAAAAGATATATTCATCCTCGTATTCTTTTATAAATAAAACATTGGATATATCTAAGAAATTGTCGTCCTAGTCTTTCTTTATATACATAAAAAAACAGTAATATAACATACTTGTTAGCTCAGTTTAACCTGATATATTTTATTTTTGTCGTCCTAGTAACTCTCTTGTAAGAAAAAAAGGATTAAAATCACTTTAAATTTTAACCTGATTGACCAAGTCAACCATGCTATATTTTAAGACACGTGTCCATCTAAAACATCAATGAAAAACAGCTTGGGCAATTTCACCTTCCAAACGATCTACAAGCTGGTTAACAAATGTAGTGTTATGATAATATTAATATTTACAAGCCTTTATCAATTTTACTTGAATTTCTGAATTCCTGCTTAAGAACATGCTGGAAATAATAACTGCCTGGGCAATTTCTTCCTATCTGATCTACAGTGAAATCAAGGGGGAGGTGGTTTAGCTAAGGGGGGGAAAGTAATGTCATGGGGGGGGGGTATATCTGTCATTGCACTGCAGCGAATTTCACCTACCTGTTTCGAATTATTTTCAATGACCATAATACCCGTGGAACTAGAGGCAAATCACCACCCACCCCCATGTTCATACAAGAAAATCTACGCACCCCGCTTGTATTCATACAGGAAAGTGTGTGCTGTATACACAGAAAACCATAAAAATTGAAAAAAGAAAGAAAGGCAGCCAGATCCATTAAACTAAGAAGCAGCATTTTTAATCACCAGAATCATCATCACCACCAAAGATGGACATGCGATTGTAAAGCAAGAACAGGACCAAACCAAGAAGGAGGGCGACGCCGACAGGTGAGCCGCTGACTCGGTGGATGGAATCGGGCTCACCAGTAGAGAAGACAGAGGAGACAAACGAGCCGCGATCGGAAGACAGGAACTGGATGACCAAGAGAAGGATAATGGGCAAGAGCAAGAGACCCACCGGGCTTAAAAGCTCAGCAAAACCCTCAGTTATGGCCTCACCCTGGTCGCCGAAGATGAATGGAGCTAGCACCACCACGCACACCACCACTGCTAGGAGGATCCCATGGGGCGGGCCATGACGTTGATGAAGCTGTCTCTCTTGAAACATTTCTCTCCTCTCTTTTGTGTTTACAGTATTCTCTCGGAGCTGCGTTTCTTGGAGTCTAGCAGTGTTGTCGAGATGGGGGGGCTGCTCTCATCTTCTCATGGGAACGGTCTTAAAGGTGCTTTGGGGACGCGTTTGCTGCCTTGGAGAATGAACTATTTTTACCCTTTGGATTTTAGAGGGTACAAAAAGTTTATGGTGAATTACCATTTCCATCATATATTGTTTTTTTTGCCTTTAATTCGTAATGAGATTCTAAATCAAGACTCCTTTTTTATTATTTTGTTTTATATACATATCTTCTACTTATTTTAATATAAAATGTCAGGAGATGATTCACATTGATTTTTTTAATATTTTAAATTATTATTTTTTTATATTTTAAATTATTTTGACTTTTTAAAAAAATAAAAATATTATTTTAAAATATTTTTGAATGAAAAATATTTTAAAAAACAACTTCAAACATTATTCAAACAATTACTTAATATTGCTGGATCTAATGAAAGATGTTTTATTTGGTTAACTGGAAACCAACTGCTAGATCTCAATTTTTTTTTCTTATATATAAAAATTACAGTTCTTTGAATGTGTACAAATCAAGCTAATAGTATATGTTTTTTTTATAATATTAGTTGTGGATCCCAATAATCTTTTTTTTATTCAATTTTATAATATGATTGCATTCGGTATTTTTTATATTCTTAATCTCTGAATTAGACGGAATCGACAGATTTAATTAAAAATAAAATTTATTTATTAATTATGCCCATAACTTAATTTGGAGCTTGAAAAAAAAATACACGAAAATTAATGAATCATAATGCAAGAAATGTTTCTTGAATATATTATATTCTTTTTTTCTACGTGAGTAAACTTTATCTTTTTAGAAAGTGTATTTTATGGAATCAAACAAGTAAAAAAAACTTTGATTATTCTAAATTTTTACAAGGAATACATATACTGATTCAAACTCGAAACCTGCTATATAGATTGAAAACTATTTATCATCCTGTCACATACTTTAAAAATAATATACATACATATAATGAAAAATGATTGAAAATATATAAATTGTACTTATTTCGATATATAAAGTTATTCAGTGTTTTGAATTAATTTATTATATGCAATGTTTTTCCCTACCGCGTAGAGGCGTGTCCTCCAAATGACGTGTAGTCTTCGCTATGCTTTTGTCTCTGCTCCAAAAGGAACAATCCGAGGAGGTTGAGTTATGGCGTGGAGTGTCGAAGGATCATTCAAAAATTTGTTAGGAAGATACAGGGTAGCTCACCTGTCCTATCTTCCAATTCCGGAGGAAACTCACGTAGGTTTTTTTTTTCAATTTATAAATTTCTCATTTAGAGGGAAAAAAATAAAAAAAAAATAAAAAAAGTGTTGCAGTCGATGAACATAATTAAAGCTGAATTGAAAAAAATGCTAAAATTTTATTGGAAATTATTCTTTAACAAAAAAGTATTTTAATAAAAAATATTTACAAAATAAATTATAAATAAGTAACAGATTCATCTAAAATAACTCTTAGTGGTAATATTTTGTGAGTCTCAAAACTCTACCTGATGATGAAAGAATAAAAGTTTTTACTGTAGCTAATTGAAAGTTTGAAACTAGCAAGACATCAAAGATTTCAAAAGAAAAAAGATCCTGGATGAAGTGGGCTTAGAATCTAGGAAGGTTCTGAATTTTGGATTGCTTAGAATAATTTTTAGACTCGTCAAAATATTTTGTCTATTGGATGAAAAATATTTTATTCTTTCACTTGAATAATTTTTAAATTAGGTAAAAAACATTAAATTTTAAAATAAAAATTTGCGAGGTAAATTTTGTTTTATTCATGTAATTAAGGTTGACAACCCGTGTGAAAGTTGCCGCTTTATATAGAAATTGTCAGGCTAATCACAAGCATTGTTGTTAATACCTTTCCGGTCGCCGTTCTGGTTTTTCGATGGAAGCGAAGCGTTCGGCGTGCCGTTTCGATTGTCATCATTGTTCATATATATATATATATATACATATATATATATAAATATTAATTTAACAAGCATAATTAAAATTTTAATTCTTTTTTATTTAAAATATTTTGGTGTTTTTAATTTTTTTTGATGTATAGATGTCAAAAATATTTTTTTAAAAATAAAAAAATAGATTTTGAATCAGGAACGGCACGCCCGGAACAGAACCGAGGCGTTCCGGCCGGAATTTGGCTGGAATTTCTGGAACGGACCGGAATTAACAACTGTAATTACAAGGCTAAAAATCAACCATTACATAGAACTATGTAATATAAGAATGAATGCTTATCAATTAGCAAGATTAAAAAAAAATATGTTGCCTTTATAGAATATGTTAGCTATTCATTATGCTAGCATCTCATGTTAGGCGATCGAGAATCATAAATTTGGCTACCAAGAATTAATGGCAAGGATGAGAGAGAAAGAGAGCCTCAATGAAGACATCAACAATTTGGTGTTTAGTAAAAATATATAGAAGAGTAATCTTTTGACGAGCAAAGGTTTTGTGAATGGAATGACGGGTTCATTTCAATATGTTTGATGCATTCATGAAAAATAAGGTTGTTTGGGAGTGTGGTGGCGGTAGCTTTTCAAAGTGTTTATCGTGATACATCAAAATTATATTTTTTTAATTTTTAAAAATCATTTTTGAAATCTGCACATCAAAATGATCTAAAGCACACTAAAATATATTCATTTAAAATAAATAAATAAAATTCAAATTTCGATTAAAAGCCGATGGGATCGCAATTTCAAACGGGGTCTAAGATTGACAACAATACCCTTTTAGAATCCGTCGGCAACCATTATGATACAGAAAACCAAGAGCCGACGACCCCGAATCAACCCTACAAAATAAATTACCGAAAAGAAACCAAGAATTCAGACAAGCTGAGAGAAAACCATAAAAATAATATATAAGAATGAGTTCAAATTCAGATGACTTTGCATATTGATAATACATAAAAGGCTTGATGGTGAGATTGCAAAACTTTAGCGATTATACATGGAGTTATTGGAAAACATGGATGGTGCATGTGGTCCTCCATTGATCCTGATAAAGATTTTCATTTTTACTTCCTTGTCCTTCAATATCTGTCATGTAAATGAATTGCGTTCAAATGGATAATTTTTAAATTTATAATAAATATTTAGTTTTTTATTTTTATTTTTTGTTTAGTTTGTTGATTTGATTTTTTTCTATAAATTATTTTGAAATTTCAACTAGAAATTACATTGAAATTGAGACATTTTAATTTAACATGCCAAATTATTTTTTATATAATATGATATTGATCCAGAGGTAATTAAACAATACAATGACTCGAGATATTTTTTTATAGTTGGTCCTTAAATCAAACTTGACAGCTATGACTTGAAGACCTACAGGCTCTTTACTTTGCCACTCTCTTTTGCCTTTTTTCTGCTTTGTAACCTTAATTATGGAAACCTCACCAAAGCCACCAGCTTGTCATGGAACAGTGTGTGTGAGTGTGTATTACAGGTTCTGTTTTTCAAAATAAATTTTACTCATAAATATATTAAATTATTATTTGAGGACCGAAGTTGATGTTATTTTTGAAAATATTTTTTTATTTAAAAATATATCATAATAATATTTTATTAAAAAAATTATTTTTGATATCAGTATATCAAAATAATCTAGAAACATAATTTTTTTAATTTAAAATAAAAAAATTTAAAAATATTTTTTTTTTTCAAACCTTCTAAGACCATCTAGCACTTCTTCCTTTGTCAAATTAAAATGTCGCAGAGTAGATGATTTCAGTTCCATCATTCTCAGCAAAATCAAAGCTTCCAAGACCAATGCTGTGCCCAGCTCTTGGTTTACTGAGCCAATATGATTCATCAACGACAATCATGTGCATCAGAAGAAGAGAACCGACAGGATGCTCCCCAAAATCAACGGCGTGGATCATATTGAATATTTTCCATCACAGCATGCAAACCCACACGCACGTGTTTGCCCACATGCATGCCCCACAATTATTTGAATCCCTCCAGCTACAGGTATCTTTGCACAAGTTCCTGAAACAGCATGTGCTGCCACCCCACGGGTTCTTCCCACGATCCATCGACACGCAGACAGAACTCTTTGTCTCCCCTCCCTTAATGCCCGCCAGAAAAGGTTCGGGGAATCAATCGGAAGTATTTAACAACGTTGGCTGCGAAGAAGGCGAGGACATGCACACTACCTGCATCAGGCTTATTGATCCCATTCTGTTCCGTCGGAACGGCCGTTCCAATGCAAAATTCGGACAAAGCGACGATGTTTTGTCCCGATCAAACCCGGCCGATTCAGAAAAATCCGGCCGAATTCGGCTGAACGCCTGGTTCGGCCGGCGTTCGTTCTGGTCAAGCCAAAACGACGCCGTTTCATGTCCCCTTACAAAATACACAGAAACAACTCCCGATTCCACAATTTCCAAATCAATTTCCTTTCTTAAACCTAACTTTGCAGAGAGAGATGGCAAAATTCTCACTCGAAGATGGAGAAGGGCCAAGCTTTCCAAGGCCAAAAAGACCAAGACCCTCTTCTCCCTCTCCTCCTCCTGATTTTACCATGGAAGAAATTGTCCGTGAAGATGAAGAATTTGATGAAGATGAGGAAGAAGACGATGTGGACACAAGTGATGGAAGTGAAGAGGAAGATGAGGAAGAGGAAGAGGAAGATGAGGGTTGGGCGGCGGCTAGAGAAGAAGAAAGGATGGGTAGGGTTTTATAATTTATATGGGTGGGATGGATTTTAATATTTTATACTAATTATTGGTTTTTATACTAATTATTATATACTAATTAATTATTATATAATAATAGTTAACATAAGGAGTATTAATTTGTAATTAATTTGATTGAATTATTTGTGATGGAATGTATTTTAATTAATTATGTTTGAACTTATTGATTATTTCTTAATGTGTTTATTTTGTTTTTTTTTAAGTTTTTCTAACATCAAAAATAATAAGTAACATTAATTAATTTCAAAATTCAAATTCAAATACAACAACCATAAAAAAAACAAAGAATTACTTGAAAAACATACAATAAATAGCTTAAATTTCAAATATTTTGGATCTTTTAATTATAATTAAATTCACTTTTTATTTTTAAAAAAATAATTTTATTGTTGAAATTTTAGAGATGTTTCTAATTTTAAGATCATGTTTGTTTGATTTTGTGTTTGTAAACTTTGTATTGTATAATTTAAAGTTAATTTATCTTGAATTTTAATTATATTTGTTAAAATATTTTTTTTCATATATATATATATATAATTAATTAATTATATATGAACAGTACAAAACCGAAACGGAACACCGGAATGCACCGAAACCGGAACGTTCCGTTCCAAACAAAAACCGAACGGATTTTACAACCTTGACTCGCATAGCTTTTAGAGCACAAGTGTCCTCCGGGTTCCTAATGATAAAGAAATTACAATAGATATAATAAATTTTAAATTCGAGTAAAGAAATTCATATTTTATAAGAGTTTGAGACAATTGAATTTTACTCGCTTAGATAATCCCATAAAATACATTTTCCAGGGAGTAGAGTTTCCCGACATAAAAATAATAATTAGAGCACAAGTGTTCCCAATGAATGTGACGAGATGACAGAGAGATTGCAATTTGCATAGTAAGTCTTGAGTTTGAGTCATGTGCACCCCTTATAAAAATTTGAGACAATCAAGATTTTATTCGGTCATCTAGATCCACAAAAATATAAAATAAAGTTTCAATGCATAAGAAAAAAGGTTTAGAGCACGAAGCATGGATAGCATTTACTTTGCAAGCTCAACATGGGTGGCAAGTGAACAGATTCAGGTAGAGAACAAGTGGCCTAAGATAAGAAGGGATGAAATTAGCCGAACATATTTTATTTTAATCAGATCAATTATCTGAGCTAGTGTCACAAGTCTCACATACACGGTCACATTAAGGCACGTTTCAAACTACTGGTGAACATGACTTGGGCTACTGATAAGCCCAATTTTAATGGGCCTTGTGATCCATAGCTTGGCAGCATGCGAAGCCCAACCACGTCTAGGGGAATGGGGGTTGACAACATAGTTGTTAATTCTGTTCCGTTCCTTTCAAAAAATCGAGACAAAACGGTGTCATTTTCATCTCGGTTTTAATTCCGGTCCGTTTCGGAAATTCCCGCCAAATTCAAGCCGAAACGCCTCAGTTCCGTTCCGGGTTCAAAATCTAATTTTTTTATTTTTTAAAAATTATTTTTGACATCTATACATCAAAATAATTTAAAAACACCAAAATATTTTAAATAAAAAAGAATTCAAATTTTAATTATGCTTGTTAAATTAATATTTTATTTTTTTCATATATATATATATATATATATATATATATATATAAACAGTACGACATCGAAGTGGCACGTCGAACGCTCGAAACCGAACGTTCGTTCCAATCGAAAACCGAACGATCGAAACGGTATTGACAACTATGTTTGACAATGTGTCAAGCCTAGCCAAGAGAGGGCTTAAATCTAGTCTTGATGTCCACCTCTTCAACTTGATGTCTTGTCTAAAAAATTTCGAGCTTTTTCAATTTATTTTTTAGATTTTTTTTATTATTTTTGGATTATTTTGATGGGTCTATAGCAAAAAATAAAAAAATATATATTATTTTAATATATTTATAGGTGAAAAACAATTTAAAAGCACAAATGCTACCAAACTTGTAACCCCTCGCATAAGCTGACTCAATGTAAGATTGCTGACAAAAAGAAAGGCTTAAAATAGTGAGTGAAGTGTAAGATTAGAAAAACTACAGGTACTAAACATGGAATGCATCCTAAACTTGGATCTAGTTGCAGAGCAAGGTCAGACTGTTCCCTTCATACATCTTTCTTTCCCTCTACTAACCACTTTCAGATCAGGCGCCAAATTTGGGAGAGAAAAGGATGAAGATCCCATGGTGGGTGGTCTCCTTTGCATCTGTTGCCCTCGTTGCTGCCGCCTCGTCTCAGGATCCTCACCTAAGTTCTGCTCGTGTCGTTTTCCAGGTTCATTTTTTGTTGCGGCTCAATGACATATTTATTTATCCGTGTTTCTGAAATTAATCTAGTGCTTTTCTATGAATTATTTTGACACGTGAATTATATTTGAAACTGGGATTTCTTTTTTTAGACAAACTATGGAGACATTGAGTTTGGATTCTTTCCTTCTGTGGCTCCTCAAACTGTAGATCATATTTTCAAGCTTGTTCGACTTGGATGCTACAACACCAATCACTTCTTTCGGGTATTTTACAATCTTTTCTTATAATGAGTTCAATAGATACTAAGATTATGTCAGGTGACTGGACGGGACTTGATGGAATTAGACAACACGAAATTTTGACGTGAGCCGAGACAAATTCTATTCTGTGCTTACCAGACCATTAGAGCTGTTACGGCTCTAAATTTTGTCCAGTTACATGTACCGAGTGCTACTTAGAAGAAGTTAGTTGTGTTTTAGGGGATAAGCACATGAAATATGAAGCTGAAAACATGGCAGGTTGATAAAGGGTTTGTTGCTCAAGTAGCAGATGTGGTTGGTGGACGATCGGCTCCAATGAATGAAGAGCAAAGAAAGGAAGCTAAGAAGACTGTTGTTGGTGAATTCAGTGATGTCAAACATGTTAGGGGAATTCTTTCTATGGGCAGGTTATCTTCTTAATTTCTTTTTTTGGGATTTATTGTTTATTTCTATCCTATACAGTCCAAATTACTTTGTCAATGGGGCTAATTGAGACATGGATGTAGTTTTGATATAGTCAAGATGCTTTGTTTGCCATGATTATTAGTTCTTTGAGTTATTTTACATTTTCTGCATGTAAGCTCGTTCAGAGCCAAGTTTGACAGCATGCAGGTTATAAAGGGAACCCTAAGAATAGCTTAGCATCTTTATATCCTGTGAATGTGCTACTGAAAAAGTAAAATAAATGTCGTTATAAATATTTGATGTTGTGTAAACACAACATGGGGGACACAACACAGTGAAAAATGATCTCAACTGCTGTTGATCTAGAAATGTCCTTTTCTACTGGAGTGAGAAGGGGGTATTTAGATTCAAAGGAAAAAGCGATTTCCCAAAATGAGATTCAAAGGAAAAGATGATTTCCTGAAATGAGTCTCAAAGGAAAGGCCACAAAGCCTTTTTTTTAAGCGTTTGGGTGAAAGCAGTGGTTGGAGATGTTTTAAGATTCACCATTATCAGAAGATATATCAAGAGAACCAAATTGCAGATTAATTTAGCTCATCACTGATATGATTACCTCACGGGAAACAAATAGGTTTGGATTGTGCTCTTTTACCCATGTAACTGCTGGATAGAGAGCTGAATGTTTCTTAAATGCCCTAAATTTGATTAACCAAACCTTTCATGTTAGCAAAAGCCAACATCATGGTAGGTCCTTTTGAAGATTCAAATCTCGAAAGAGTACTTTTTGTAGGGTTTACATGAGGGCATTGCTAGACAAAGTACTTGAGTATATTTATGCTTGAAATTGGATATTAACAATGATAGTTTTGGAACTCATGTTAACACTCTTAGGGCTAGGAATTTGGTTAATACTGTTTCATATATTGCCCTAGGTAAACACATAACATTTGGCTGCATTCTTGAACACCAAGTGCTTTGTTATTGTCAATGGAACTAAGATATGTCATCTGTTGATGACAGTAGACGCTCCCCAAGGAGTAGACCAATTTCATCCTTTTCAAACTAAAGACAAGAGAATGCTGGACAAGATTGCTGTTATAGTATTTTCACCATCACTAGGAATTGCAGTAGTTTTTTTGGATATTCAAATATTAGAAAAAAAATGCCCAACTATTCATTTTAGGGTATTCTGCAACCTGGAATGTGCTATTGCTCTAAAGTTATTCCATATTTACTTGGCATTAACGCCTCTCTAGTGCCCTCCCTGGTAATATCCAAATGTGATGTGCTAATATGATGCTGCATCTTACTTTGTTGTAGGTATGATGATCCAAACAGCGCACAATCGTCATTCTCAATGCTTCTTGGAAACGCCCCTCATCTAGATGGTCACGTATGTTAGTTCAACATGTCAAACATAGTTTTACACTCATTATTCCTGATCATTTTGATTTGAGATTGCCAACTTGATTTCTTTTCAGTATGCAATATTTGGCAAAGTTACCAAAGGTGATGACACACTAACTAAGCTTGAGCAACTCCCTACTCACAAGGAGGGAATGTTTGTGATGGTAAAGTATTGATAAGCTTTCAGCTTTACCTTAGTAGGATGGTGTGAAAGTAGAAATTGGATTCCATTTATTTCTTTTATTTCTTTGAAGTATAGCATAAGAGTTTATGGTTCAGCCCTTGCATTCTATGTAATCATCAAAATTGTCAGCATTCACTTGGAAACACACACAGCCACATCCATGCTTATGTTGTTATGTAGCTGTGACTTGTCATATGCGAGATAACTGGAAGCAAAGAAAAATATGAATGCCACGAAGACAGAAGAGTGGGAGGTTTTCAAATCAAGGCTATACTTGTCCTCCTCTCACCAAGTATATGGAAATCTAAAACCAGATCAGTTGGATTTGAAAACCAACATGTAATGGATTATTCTGTGGAGGCAAATTCTTGGTTTGGAGCAATTTTAAACAATGTATACCCAAAACTGATTCTGTATTATCTGGTGTTCAACATATTTGTTGGATGTTTTCAATGGGGTCAGTTGCGAGTTCTATTCCTCTTGAAAACTAATGCAGCGATGAGGAGTGAATCAATCGACCTGTGCCTGACTACAATATTCCTTGCAAAGAAATCCATGATTTACATTGTTGTGTCTGGCCTTTTGTTTCACCTAGCAGATATATCTACGTCATTAATTGGTTTATGTCAACATTCTTTGCTTGCTTCTGATTAATTTTTTTTTTCACTTGGACTATTATCTGAGCAGCCACTGCTTCCTCAGCACCTGGCTAATTACTCTTTTCTCTCTTCTTTTTTTCCAGCCTACTGAACGCATCACAATCCTGTCATCATATTATTATGGTACGCACTAATTGACTAGGTGTTCTATGTTTGTTTCTGACATCAGAATTTACTCTTTTCATTTGTTGTAATCTATAATGGATAACAAATGCTAACCAGTGGTTATTTCTTAGGGTTTCACATTTTTTTCTGTCAAATGGAACGTGGACTCATTTGCTAAAATGGTTTTCAATACTACAAATGTTTATTGACAAATGCTAGTCCCTGAGCTCACCTATATTCATCAATTAATGTGCAAATATATTTTCAGGGCTATAATTTTTTTCTTGGTACAGTGACTTCTGTGTGTGTCTTGTGCTCATTATGAACATGTATGCTAGTTATCCTTCTGTTTCTGCCATTTCATCGCAATACTTAATAAATCAAGCTGTATGTTCTTAAGGTAATAAAGTTAAGGGATGGTGTATGTGACTTCTTTGCCATTATGAACCTGTATGCTTGTTATCCTTCTGTTTCTGGCATTTCATCGCAATACTTAATAAATCAAGCTGTATGTTCTTCAAGTAATAAAATTAAGGGATGATGTATGTGACTTCTTTGCTTGCGAGGCTTCAACATTTACTAATGACCAAGCATATTTGCTCTAGTCATTAAGAACTTACACGGGTCATGTCTAGGAGTGTCCCATCAGAAATCATTCTATTTGGTTCATCCAATGCTTCTGATGCATTTCATTAAAGAAAAAAAGGTTTCTTGTGTATGATCTTTTCCCAAGAACTTACCTAGATTGTTTTTTGCGAAACTATTAGATTATAGATAATTCCAAAGCGCTGATTGCGGGTTTTTCGCCCCAGTTATCCACTTACATATGACAATCTTTAGTATATGACTAATAATTAGGCAAACCTAATGCAAAATTAAAAAAAAAAACATTGGGCACCAAAAATCTTAATTGAAATTGGTTAAAAGCAATTATTAGTACAAGAAAAGGAGAAATATATATATTGATAGTTTTGGGGTTTTTGCATCCAGGATAAAGCAGGTCAGCAAAACATGAACAGATAACTAATCTTTGTCTGTAAAGGAAGTTAGTTTGAATTGGTGATAGACCGTTTGTTTTAACTATATTGCTATATCATGACTTGTACTGAATATGGATGCACTGATGAAGGAATGGCCCTTTCATGACCTGCTGAATATCTTTGTAGGAACACAGTCACAACATGATGTATAATTGGAATGAGCAGTAACAGGTTTCTAGAAAAGCTTCGTTGCACTATCTTCAACTTACATTTGTTCTTGGACTAAACAATGAAAAATAAAGGACTTCTGGTCGAATTTATTCGGAGCATTATTTATGGTGGACTATAAAAGCTTAAAAGAAAAAGAAAAGATCCAGTTTTTGCAATTCTTTCACTTCTTTTTTTCTCCTTATAGATACTGAGATGGAGGGTTGCGAAGAGGAGAAGTCAGTCTTGAAACGAAGACTTGCTGCATCAGCCGTTGAAGTTGAAAGACAGGTAATTTTGGAATTTGGTGAACGCAGAGTTCATGTGGTGTGGCATAATGCTGAACAAGCTCCAACTCATCGTTTTTCTCATGTGCAGAGAATGAAATGCTTCCCATGATTTGTTCAAAAAGAAATGACATGATTCGTGTTAGTTATCTGGCTCAAATGTTGCTTGTATAGATTGAAAAAGGATTGACTGCCTTAATGGAGAAACAACTTTGCAAGAGCTCAGTGCTATAACTGGCCATGAAACAAATTCATGTGGGCATCGAGAGGCACCAGCATCTGTCATGGAGGTGTCTAAAACATGATGGATTGAAGAAGATCCATTTTCTACAAACTAGATTGTGCAGAACCCAAAGTGTTAAATGTCTGAACTAGTTTATTTCCATAGTTGTTTGTTTTGTTTCATTTCAGCCGAAACATTTCATACCAGTTAAAAAACAAGACAAAACGATGTTTTACCTCGGTTTAAATTTCGGTATGTTTCGGATTTTTTGGCTAAATACCGGCTAGAACGTTCTGGTTTTGTTCTGCCCGTTCCGTTTCGGACATATATTTTTTATAAAAATCTATGATAATCGGGATTTTACTTGCTCACTCGGGTTCATAAGATAAGTTTTGCGAGAGATGAACAAAAATAATAATATCGATGATGATAACATCCATGATCATGTCTCGTGATCATGAAATATATGAGAAAAAAAGGAATCTCTCTACAAATGCAAATAATAAAGATTATAAAGTTGAATAATAATTGTTGATAGTGCATTTAAATTTAAATTTATTAAAAAAACTAATCGTCCTAGGAGCTGACATAGTGTGGTCCCAAATGTGAACTCGTGTTCCAGGTGACATGCTGAATGCTTATTTTAATTTTTATTCTAAACAATTTCGTTTTAATTTTGTTTTATTAAATTATTCAAAATAATATCATTTTAATTTCCCTTTAAAAAACAATAAACCTTATATAACAATTAGTGGGTTAATCTATTAAATCACAACTCGGTTTTAGAGCATGTCATGGTTGGGTCAAGTCTTATAAATATTTACGAAACTATAATTTACTAAAATGAGGTTTTATTATTGTTATCAAATGTGATATATCGTTTGGCACTTTATTTTTGATTTTTTTTAAAATTAAAATATTTTTATCTCATTTTTATATACTAATATATTTTTTAAAAAATTAAAAAAACATTACTTTAAATAAAAAATATTTTCATAAATAATTTGAACAAACCAACAATTCTTAATTAAACTTTAGATTGAGTTAAACTACAAAATTTCATTTTTCCACGATAAGCTTGGGACGCAGGTCCTTCCCAGGTCACAACTAATTTTCCTAATCATATATATAGAAATACAAACGACAATCGTCCAATAAGACCAGGGGTCGTCTTCTCTCGAAAACCCTAGCCAGCACTTACTCAGAGAGAAGTAGATGCTAGTTGAAGAATACGGGCAGAATGCCAGGTCCAACAGTAGAAATGGAGCCAATAGAGCCACAATCAATAAAGAAACTAAGCTTCAAATCCCTAAAACGAACCGGCGATCTTTTCTCTCCTATTCATGCTCAGCTCGCTCCTCCCGATCCTGAAAGGTTGCAATTTTCAAAACCCTAATTTTATCAATTTCTTTTAAGAAATTTTAACTGTTGGCTTGTTTCTGCAGTAAAAAAATCCGAATGAACCACAAGGTTAGTTTAAAATCTCCCTCAGTTTTATTCCTTAGTGATTATCTTTGTTTTTTTTCTTTCTAAACTTCTATCGTAGCTGTGGATTTAGTGGAATTTGTTGTGTAGATCAATTTGGAGTATCAAGGAATCAAAAGCGTGCCGCTACAAGTTAGTTCAGCCATAAAGGAAGCTCCAGGGCCTTCTAATATCCTTGCTCTTCCGGGTATTGATATGTCCTTGACTGTGCACTTACATTTTTACGCTAATAGCAGCTCATTTCTTATAATTAAATTGAGTTGTGCATCATTGCTGATTCATTTTGGATTTTTGTTTACTGACTTGTTTAGGACATGCTTTGATTGCTTTTCAGGTTCAGGTGATTCTAGTGTTTCGAAAAAAAGCGGAGCTCAAAATGCACTGGTTGTTGGTCCATCTTTGCAACCAAAGGCGCAGTGAGTACTCGCTCTCTGTATCAGCTTTTATTTTTACTGCAAAGGGTAGCATGAACAACAATGATCCGTTTAATATATCTTATTTCTCTCTTCTGTCCAGCTATATTTTCTGTGATATTTCGACCATCAAATTTCAATACATTTTTTAATTAGCAAATGTGGTGATGTTTGGAATTGTGTTTTGTTTGTCATCCCAGCCTTACTTGCCCTTCCACGTTCCCACTTCATGTCTAGAGGATAACCTGAGATATTGATCATGATCTATGTGGATACTGAATTTAATTTTAATATGAATTCAGGAGTAATGAATTATGTTATGGTCAATAGACTTCCCTTTGTTTCATTGGCTTGGAAGTGATTATCATTTCAACGAGGGATTTTTTTCTGTTGGCAAATAACTTTCAACTTCTTTTCAGGAGTGATGGTGGCATTTCAGGCAAAAGTACCGCATTGATAACTGCTCCTGGTTCATCTGAAAGGTTTATTTTCCTTCCTTTTTTTTTTTGTCTCATGTGACACTTGATAATAAATCAGATAAACATTGTGTATTTATGTATAACGCTTGCCCTCTGAATTGGATCAAACCAGAATTTATTGATGTATGCAATCACACTCCCTTTTTTTCTTTCAAAAAAATATCTATTGTAGCTGCTTCATTTAAAAAAAAAAACAGGACAATTGTTTTCCAATGTATGCAGCTTGATGCTCTATATTTAACATATTTATAGTCCTGATTGGTATTGTTTCATAACATTACAACTTGGTGTACTGTTTGCTTCCTGTGTTTTAGGAACTTCTCAACCTCGGCTATAATGGAAAGAATTCCAAGCAAATGGCCACGCCCTGTTTGGCGTCCTCCATGGAAGAATTACAGGGTAAAATTTCTTGTCTTGCTAGGGAAGTTGTCTGTGTTGGTATTTTGCTCAAATGTCACTTGCAACTAATAAATTATGTGCCTTTTATTCCTTTTAACAAAAATGGTTCTTGTAGAACATGTCCGGTCTACATGCAAATTTTCTATTATGCAGCTTTTTTACCGCATATCTGCTTTTAATGCTTAGCAGTTTTCTTTTTCCATGAAAAAGTATTTTTGTAGAGGTTCCATTTGGACAATTCTTCTATAGATCATCAAATAGGTTACAAGGGTTTTTACTGTGACTGCATGTAGTTTGTGTTTAAAATGTTGGTTCTGTTTTAGTAGTTGAATGCTAGCTCATAGGTCTTATTCATTGCTCTTTGGCTGATTGCGCAGGTCATTAGCGGTCATTTGGGTTGGGTGAGATCTGTTGCATTTGATCCAAGTAATTTGTGGTTTTGTACTGGTTCTGCTGATCGAACAATCAAGGTATTAAGTTTTTAATGATATTCTTTCATCTATTTATCTTGATGACATGTACTGACTACTGGAAAAGTTATCTTACAAGTACTTGGCTGTATTGAATCCCAACTAAGTCATTATTATGATTCACTTCCTTGTCATTTTACTCCCTTTTTCATGTTCTGCAATCATGTCATTTCTCATTAAATCACAGGATCTGAGATACAAATTAATTTATTTGGCTACCGAATTCCAGATCTAACTATGAACCTAGATTATCTAAAATCTAATGGTTTTACAAATTTTAAATTTCAGTATAAGCACTTTTCATGTTTGGATGTTCAGAAAATGTAAGAAATGGTAAAATCTTATATAGTTGTCTATTGGCAATTTTAAGCTGAATGGTCCATGAAAAATGAGTTCTGATGCAAATGGATGGAGCCAGGAGATAATTTCCAAAAATGTCATGTACTTCATTTATGATGTTGCAAAGATTTTTATTTTCCAGGAGTGCCAATTTAGAGTCATTCAATGAGTGTTTCCCTGCATTATTTAGAATTTAGACTTATATAAACTAAACTGGATTTCCCCCCAATTTGTGTGAGCAACTTCTGATGGCTTGTTCTCTTTTTTCCTTTTCTTTTCTGTGTTTTGGTGTACTAGATATGGGATGTAGGGAGTGGAAGGTTAAAGCTCACACTAACTGGACACATCGAGCAAGTACGAGGTTGGTTGATGATAAATCATTGCTGTTTGCTTCAGGTTAATCATGCTGTCAAGGGATTAAAATGATAAGACTGTCTCTTTTCAGGTCTTGCTGTTAGCCAAAGACATACATACATGTTCTCTGCTGGTGATGATAAAATGGTTAAATGCTGGGACCTTGAACAGAATAAGGTGAGAACTTATACCTGATTAACATATCCAAAGCTATAATGCGAGCGAATCTGCTCGTGAAACTGATGTTATCTGTGTAGGCAGTCCGGTCTTATCATGGCCATCTAAGTGGTGTCTACTGCTTGGCCCTTCATCCTACTATTGACCTTTTGCTTACTGGGGGACGTGATTCTGTCTGCCGGGTACGGAATTTGTTTCTGTTATGTAGTTTTCTTCCTGCAATAGAAAGTGTGCATTTGGCTACCCACTTAGTCAATTTGTAATTCTTGCTGTTTTTGTACATAGAAAGGTAACAAGTCAATCGTTCTCAGGTCTGGGATATTCGTACCAAAGTGCAAGTTTTTGCACTGTCTGGGCATGATAATACAGTGTGCTCAGTTTTTACTCGACCTACGGTATGTGATTTTCCTTTTCTTTTTTTTCTGATTTCATTTTTCTCTTGATTACCCTTGCTTCCTCATAATTTTTCAAATGATATAAGTGCAAGTCGACAGGGAAAACCAAATACTGCTTTCATGTTTTAAGCTCCCTTTTTGTCTTAAATATCATTGGTTAAATGTGATTCTTTCTGTTTCCAGGATCCACAAGTGGTTACTGGCTCTCATGACTCAACTATTAAGTTCTGGGATCTTAGATATGGTAAGCTATACTTCTCTGGAGGATTCCCTTCTATCTTTTCACATTACATATTTTTATAAGTTTTCATGGTGTTTCTCGCTTGCAGGTAAGACTATGTTAACTCTTACACATCACAAGAAATCTGTGCGAGCCATGGCACTACATCCAACAGAGTAAGTACCTACACGTGCCATTGATGCTGTTAAATGATGTGGTACATTAGGCTTTCATTTTTATATATGTTATATTTTTACTTTTGGGTGCTGCAGGCACTGCTTTGCATCTGCATCGGCTGACAACATTAAGAAATTCAATCTTCCAAAAGGAGAATTTTTACACAACATGCTGTAAGTTCTCAAACACAAATATCTAGTTGCTTAAATTCTGTAGTCATGCTCCTGTGTATATGCATGGATTTCATCTTTTATGCCAGTCCTGTGTACTGTGATGACTGAGAGTCTGTTAGATGACTGTAGTGCTCAAGATTGTCTTGAGCTTGGTGAAATGAATTAAGAAATATTATGGGCACAAGAAAATTACCCTCATAATATTTATATTTGTTCATTATTTGGGTGAACAAGAAATAGTTTTGAAATGTTTATCCCATATATTTGCATAGCTCCTTTGTGTTTTGGCCTCTTTGGCTGTTAACATCCTCTGCAGCAAGGTTGGTAACCTAGGTTGTTAATACAGAAATCAGGATGTGGGAATACCTGCTTGATCCATGGAAAGGGAACCTCCTTTAACGCTTGAAAGAATCCTTGTCTTTTCGGGACTGCATAGAGTTGCTCTGAAAAATAGTTTGAAAACAAGGGCACTGCCTAATTCTGACTGGCTATTAAGAAATCATTTGATTTCTTTATTGCATTCATCTGACATCTCTATAATGATGTCCAATAACGTGATATTTTAATTTTTGGAGCAGTTCTCAGCAGAAAACCATCATTAATGCAATGGCTGTCAATGAAGATGGTGTAATGGCTACAGGAGGTATGCTTTAGTGTGCATTTCAATTAGTAATAGGATGGTTTAAACTCAACTGATATTCTGTCAGAAATCATAATGCCTACCTAGCCAAGGATAATCAGTCACAGTACATGCCTAGAACCTAACATTTTGTCCCTGTCCAAACAGCCCGACCACTGGTCCATAAATGCCCTAGGTTGTTAATCCTTGGTTTTGGACAACAATGTATTATTCCCAAAATTTGGTTTGCTGCTTCTCTATAGGTGGATGGGAGGACCATCTACCCTCCTTCACTTGTCTCCAAGTTGAAAGTCGGAGATATTCACCAAGTCTTGTGCTTGTTTGTTCTTTACATTGTTTTAGGTGACAATGGGAGTTTATGGTTCTGGGACTGGAAGAGTGGTCATAATTTCCAGCAAGCCCAGACAATTGTACAGCCTGGTACGTCTCCCCTGTACCTTTTCCCTTTAGATTTAGCTATGCGTGGAATGGAAAAGAGGTTTATGCTGAAGGCTATTTTTCTCCAGGCTCATTGGATAGTGAAGCTGGTATATACGCTGCCTGCTATGATATAACTGGTACAAGGCTTGTTACATGTGAAGCTGACAAGACAATAAAAATGTGGAAAGAAGATGAAGATGCCACCCCAGAAACTCATCCCCTCAACTTCAAGCCACCAAAAGATATCCGGCGGTTCTAATGACTACTTGGTTGGCGGTTTTTATCGTACTCATCCGCAACGTTTTTTACAAGATGGGAACATGTTTTGTGCTTTTGTAGTGTACAATTATCATTTGCGGTTGCATGTTATATTAGAATGAGCAAGAGAGCTAATCTAATTCCTCAACGTCAATGTGCCCTGAAAAAATTTAGTGCAATATCATTTCTTATTCGGCGAATGGTTGTTTTGGAACCTACTTCATTACCCTTCGGCATGCCCTACTAAATTATTTGAGCACAACTGAGTTTGAAAAAATATTCTGTACTTTGGGACGGTATCTCCTGTTCCTTTCAGGTATAACTAGTCTTTCACCAAACTAAAAGGAAGGCTTTGTCCTGAGTATATGCCTGCTAGTCTCGTGGCATCATCAAGTTTGTGTAACAATGAAAAGAGATTCACTCATTGGCCATAGTTATCGTTAGATTAGATGGAGTTCCAGGAATTTGAACTGAAGACGTCTCCATGAACAAAGATCATGATCACACTTGAACAAAGGTTGTGGATGTTTGTAATTTTTTCAAACTTTGTTATTTATTTATTATGAGCCAGGGTTTGGCTATATTAATATTTATACTAATTCAAACTTGATTTTTTGCCTTTGGATTTTAGTTGAAACTTGATTGAGTCTAAAAATTTCCTATCAATCGGTGAAGCTGCCATCCAAAGTGGACTCCACTTTGATAATCTGTGGCAATGATATGCTTTGCTATTTTTCATGAATGCCTGCTTTCTTGTTAAGCCAAACTTGTTTTGTGATGTAAATTGGGTACCCAAGCGCTGTTCAAAAAGTGGAGTAAAACTGTTAGTTTTTTTTTTTCTCTTTTCATTGTCAGATATGAGTTCCAACATGAGAACTAACGAAACCATCACATCCCAACTAAGAAAAGCTATGAAATCCAACTATGCCTCTGTCCATGAGGGCATATTCTATTCTGAATGCCCTCACTGAGAAGCTAAGTAGAGTGGCGAGAAAAAAAGGGGGGGGCTACAAGCTAGATAGATGCATGGAGGTATGGACCAATCTATGAACTTTTCAGAGTAAGTGGAGCGAACAGCTCCATCGGAGAATCCCCAAGTTTCAGCTAGGCAATGCAAGTTGCACCAAATCTAGAGCCCCTTCTACTTTACAAACTCTAAAGTGGCAGGAAAAAGAGAACCCCATCTATTTTCGAGAGACAGAAGGCATGCTAATGAAACTAGGGGAGGGGGGATTTTGTAGCTTGAAGACCACAGATGAGGCGCGCACGGGAAGGAAGAAGAGCTTCATGACAAAACCAAGATTTTGACTGGAATCGTTCTGTGTCTTTCCGTGCTCAAGCAGATCATGAATGGCTACGCAAACTCACCATCACCACAAACTAGGAAGAGATAAGAGATCTGTTGTTAGTCAGCAAAATCTGCTGCAACTTGGTCTCCGTTTTGCTCTATAAATGGCTACTTTTGCCAGGACTTGAAACTCGCTTCAATTTCAGGATCGAGTTCTTACACTGATTCCTGCATTAATATCATCACTGCCATTGAAACCATGGCCTTCAAATCACTTCTCTTGTTTTCCCTCCTAAGTGCTGCAATGTTGGCAGCCCCGGTTGCGGAAGCTCAGCTTGGGCTTCTAGGCGGCCTTCTTGGTTTGATCCGCATCCAGGGGACTCTGTTTTGCACTGCCAATGGCAATATGGGTGCAAATGGCACAGCAACCCCTGTTTTCCCCAGTAAGTTAGTTAGCTCTGGTTGGATTCCTTCTTTTCTTTCGGTTGACAGTGTGTGTGTGTATATTCTAGGAATGCCAAGACATGCAACATCAAATATAGCATGAGTTCATTTTTGTTTTTGTTTTTTTCTTTGTTATAATGAAAAGCCTTGTAATAATTAATGGTACTTTTAGGCTTTTTTTCATGTAAAAATGTTTTTAGAATTTTTATTTTATTTTTATACTTAGAACATCAAGATTATCGAAAAACATAAAAAAAAACACATTTAAACACAATTTTAAAACGCACTCGAATACACTTTTTTTTTTTAGATAACGTGGAAACCGCATGACTCGGAAAACGTACTTTATAGATCCAGAATATGCATAAATCCCCGGCTGTTCCAGTCTCTTATAAATTTGGAAAAAGATGCTAGGACGACTCAAACTTGCGTGAAAAGACAATACCAAATAATCACTTTATTTGTATCATATTCCATCTAAGACATGGGTTATGAGTTGATTGGATCAACTCGCGGAGCACATTAAATTATATCAATACATTTTTTATTAAAAAAAACAATTGTCGAATTAGATAAATTAAAAAAATGTTTCAAAATAGTATTTTTATTTAAAAAAAATAATAGAATCTTACCTAAATTTTGCTTCAATCATCTAGATCATGACGTTGTCGAATTAGGTAAATAAATCTTTAAGATTCTGACACCCTGAACCATGCTTGAAGACTTGAAATCTGACACCTGACAATAATGTCAAAAAAATAATATATATAAATTCTGAAGATTTCAAAAGTTATTCTAACCTTTCGGTGGGTGTCGGCCCTCAAATAAATTTTAAAATTTTAATAGTAATTAGTAATCGTGTTATATATATATATAAAGCTAATGTTTTTTTTTCTTTCACAAATCATAGCCTCTCACAAAATTCATTGAGTAATCTAACAATTAATTTTTTTCATATGAAATTATAATTAGAGGGACGGATTTTCTGTTAAATATTTTATATAATCAAATGATAAATATACACGGCGAAAATATAACTTATAAATGTCTCTAGCTATTTTTTTCTTAAGCTCCAAAAAATTCCATGTAGCATCAACACAATTTTAGAATAACAAAAACAAAATTGAGAGAATTTTTTTTCTATATCTACTAGTAACTATAGATAAAACACATAAATTATTATTTATAAGTATACCAGGGACTCTTCTCATCAAAGAAAAAATTAGACAATTAATCTCATGATCAATCTTCATAATCATTGGTTTAGATAAAGAAGAATATGAGTGTGTTATGATAGGCATAATGGTAATTTTTCACATTTTCCACTTCTAACCCAAACATTTAAGCTACTCATAATTGTTTTCTTGCAGATGCTCTCGTGCAGTTGCAATGTGGAGGAAATGTGGTCTCCACATCAACCACCAATGGATCTGGAGTTTTTTCTATTCTGCTCGATCCTCTAAGTTATGTTCTTTCCTCCTTGTTGACCGGCTGCAGCCTGAAGGTCGCTACACCACTCGCCAGCTGCGACTCCACTCTCCCTTCTCTGGGTGGTCTGCTGTCATCCTTGCAGTTCATCGGAAACACCAATCTAGGAGCCCTCCTGAGTGTTGCAAACATCATCCCCGCCGGATTCCGATTCGTTCCTTCAAATTGATCAGGAGATCACCGCCGCTGAAGGCGGCCGTTATTATATATAGTATTAGTGTGGCCAATACTGCTATGTTCTAGCTAGCTACTTTATATGAATAAGGTCGTCTGTATAATTTCTCTTTGCTCCCACCCATTCCCTACGAAGAATGGAATATTGTGTGCTGTGTATTGTTGTTCCTTGCCTCCCAAGGAATAAAGGTCGCCATGTATCATGATCTATATATATTTGCTAGTACGTACTCTACAGTCTCTATGCTTGAGTTTTTCTTAATTTGCTCAAAAAATTTAAAACATCAATCTGTAAAAGCTCGATTGCACAAAGAAGTTAAAGCGTCTTCCTGTCTTAAGGAACCCTACTAGATTTATATGCAAGGTGTGTGCTTATAATGCGATGCAAAGTTTGTTTTCTCAATTAAAAACACATCAAAATAATATATATTTTTATTTTATCACTTACATCAACACATTAAAATCATTAAAAATAGCATGGTTGACTCAAACAAGTGATTGAGGAAGCATGAAACCACAGTTAATTTCAGCATCAAGAGCATGAAATCGCTGCAAAGTTGACAGAGGGAACGGCGTGGAGTTTGTATAATTTTCGGAAATGATTAATGGGAAGTCTGTCCAGAACAGAAAAAAGGAGTGAATTTGTCTTGTTTCATCAACCTAAAGCTCTTAAGCTTCCTGTGGGACATCATGCATGCATGCTTCCTGTGGTTTTTCCTTAGGTGATGATTGTTGAGACTAAATCAATCACTAGTTAGTAGAAGTGGGAGTGAAATTAGGTAGGAAATGATGATCCGATGAGAGCATGACAAAGGCAAAGGTGGCGAATTAAGATCTCAGCCACCCATCTAAGAACATCGATCCTGTGAGAGCATGACAGGCAATATCGAAAATTGCAGACACCGGCCCCCACCCACGTCCATCGATTTCATATGCAGCAAACAGTAACCAATGGCGGGAGGCCTCGAAATCTAATTAAAGCAGAGATTAATTAAACCACTTGTTACTAACAAGATGGCGATTGGTTGATGCCAAACTTGATCCGATCATACGCTGAGTTAGGTATGAGTTGAAGCATGGAAATCCGGCCAGGTTACTTTTCATATATCCGGCCGAGTCAGAACTCGAGCTAGATATGGTGATTTAGTTAAAAAAACAAATTAAAAATATAATCTTAAGACATTCTTGTTAAACCTTTTAGCTAATCAGTGATGGTAAAATGATCTTTCACCCTCACACAATTGTTTTTTTTTATATATATAAACCATATTCTTTCAATTGTTATTTAATTTATAGGTTGCTTTCTTCTTCTTTTTTTTTAACAATTTCTACCCCTAGTTTTATTTTCTTTCAAATTTGACCCTCATTTTTTTCATTGTTTGTTTTTTTCCTTGGCAAGTTTTTAAAATTATTTCCAAGTTGGTTGTCCCTCTCACTCTCTTTCTCTACTATTTCCCACTTGATTTTTCTCTTAGATGAGTTATCAAGTGTTAATTTAATGTAAGCAAATCTCACTTTTCTCTCTCCAATTCTTGTTTTTTTTCTGAAGAATTTCTAAGATTTTCTCCTCCCAATTCTAGAAAACTCTCGAGCTATTGATTTTATGGTCGGCCATGCTGGCTATATATAGTCAACAATCTTGTTAATTACTTTTATGTCTCTACCTTTTACCTTTTGTATTTTACAAACAGAAGGTAAGTTTTCTTCATGCTCTATTGATGGTTTACCGTAAATTTAAAGTGAGCTATTCTGAATTTTATTAAATTGTATTTTAGTATTTTTCGTTACAAAAGCATTATTTTATTCCAAATTTTATTTTTATTTCCGTATATATATTTTCCAAGTATTTTCATTTTTTAATATATTTTTGAAATATATATAAATTCCAAGACAGCCCCTAAGAAACCCCCTTCATATTCTTATAAAAAAAATTTAAAACCTCATTCATATTTATATTTAAGCACTCATTACAAAGCCCGAATTAAATTAATAAACTATTATCAATTATTTTTAACAAAACGTCATATCTAGTGAAAGACAGGTGTCAAATCTATATGAGACGAGGTAACGCCACTTGTCACTCCCTTCAGCGAATGACCCGACGCTTCTCTTTCTTTTCACTTCCTATATAAACACCTCTAACCCTAATCTCATGTATTCACCACCACCTTTGTATAGAGAGCGAGCCGCTAGCCAGGTGCTCTGCAGCCGGCTGTTCTTCTTGAGAATCTACTCTGAGAAGAATTTGCTGTATCATCTGCGGCTACACGCGCAGGAAAAACATAAATAAAATGGCTCGCTCTCTCTTCAACGCTAAGCTTTATGTTGCCTCTATCGCTGATGGTCTTTCCCTGTCTGTTTTCCGGTCAGTACTCTTGTTGTTGTCACCTTAATTCGCTTTGTTTTTGTTTCCATAAAGGGAATTAGGTTTTGAAGTCAATTTGATGAAATTAATTTATATATGTTCGCTGTTTTAAAAAAGAGAGTGAGATTTGAATGGCTAAATGTCTCGCTTTGTGTACAGGAGAGGTTATGCGGCGGCGGCGGCTTCACCGATCAGTGCTGCTGTCACAGCAACCTTTGGAAGCGGTGGATCAAGGGCTGGAGGCATGGCAGGGAAAATGGAAGATAGGGCCGCGACTAAAGAAGATTCTGAGGCCTACTCTACATGGGCTCCTGATCCAGTTACTGGGTATTACAGGCCTGCTAATCATGTAGCTGAGATTGATCCAGCTGAACTCAGGGAAATGTTGTTGAACCATAGGGTTAGGCCACAGTAGAGGTTGCAGGCGATGGCTCTATTACTATATGGTGGTGGCTATGGTTTCGCCGCATCACACTCTTTGTTATTTGATCAGAAACATCAAAAATGGATACTGGTGTGGCTTTACTTGATCTGATGACGGTTTATGCTCTCCTATTTATATCAATCTTTCCTATAATTTATGACAAATTTCATTAAGGATTTTCAATCATTTTACAGATTTTTCATCAGTATATTAATATTTTTCATTCATTTTATATGAATTTAATATTTTCATTAAATAACTCTATTAAAATTCCATTTGAGAATAAAATTGATAAGAAGATTTTTTTTTCAACTCGAAAAAAGAGTGCAATTGCTGTCAACAATTGTTCTTAAACATCAAGAAAGACTTATTTATCCCAAAATGAAATAAAATTATAGATGTGCATTAATTAAATAAATTAATAATTATATATTTCAATAAATGATAACCGATTTATTTATCCCAAAATGATGTGAAATAGCAAAGATCGAGGCAATTCACTATTCATAATTTAAGCATCATTTATAAAGCATTAATTTTGCAAACCGAACTACAATTTTAGATGCGAAACAAAATAACTCGATAAAAAAAAAACGTGAATGAAAAGAATTCATATGAATAGTATTTCCATTTTCAAATATTTTAATAAATTTTTGTTCTTATATTAGTTATTTATTACTTTGAAATTGAATTCAAATGGGATTCAATTGCTAAAAAAAAAGTAAACTAAAAGGGAGAGCCTCTGATTTACTACAGTAATTCCCTTTGGAATTAATATTAAAAATTATTCTCAAAAATTACATTTACAACACAAACCCTATTGTTACAAAAATAATATGTCGTTTCTTGATTGATTTAAACGGTGGGATTGAGACTTCAACTATCAGATAAGCTTTTGCAGAATGAAGCAAGACCAATTATTTTTATATAAATTACAGTTTTTTATTTTTTATTTTTTCATGGTTTATTTGAATATATTGTTGTAATTTACGATATTTTTGGAGGTAATTTTGTTCTCATAGTTAAGTTAAATGACGCACATCAAAATTCTCAGAATAATTTTGTTTCTCTTCAAATCTGGAATTTAGGTAAAAACTATTTTCCTTTTTCTTTAAATCTCAAAGATTTGCTGATGGGCCCTGTAACCAGCAAGAGGTCCAAATCCATCAGATTGTGGAGCCCTATTATACAGCTAGGCCCGAACACGTGTGGTCTCATTTGGGATACAAGAAACTCGGCTAGGGTTTTTTAGGGTTTTTTTTCTGTTCTTTCATTCTCCCGTGTCCTGTCCTTACCCTGAAAGCAAAACCTCACAGAACGCGAGCGAGCAACGCAGCTGAATTTCACTGTGATCTCAAAAAAAATTGCACTTTCCCGATGCTTCAAAGTCGCAATCGAGTGCTCCGTAAGTTTTTTTCACATCAGAAAGGCTCGTGGGCACCTAGCAAACGAGCAAATCCAAGGCTTGTTGGATTAAAAAAAGATGGAAAGAAAGTACATGCACCAACAGGGCCCACTTTTATCATTGTTCTGAACCAATAACTGTGCTCCACCCCCAAGCCTGCCTTTTTTCCTGTACTTCATCATACACATCTCTTTCAAGATTTTTCAGATTTTTTTCTTGTTCTGTCGGGAAGTGCACCAAAGTCTTCGCAAGATTCATCTTATCAAATCATCTCCTGCCAAAGCTATCCATCTGTTCTCGTTATTCATGTGGTGCAGAGCGTTCCGTTTTCATTACTTGAATGTTGGATCTATCTTCTATCACATATATCATCTTCCTAAGCTCGCTTCAGTGGTTCTGAAAAAGACCACCACAGTAAGATGGCAATTTCTGGATAGAAAACGCAGGCAGCGGCCTCTCTCGGCATCGTGGCGTGAAAGATACCGCTGGTGAAAAAATAATACTTAGTTTTGAGCCTGGCAGTGAAAGACAAGTCCCCGTGAATGGACAACTGTAAATGCAGAGTAGCTAGCAACAGTGCCCTAGCTGGCAAGAATTTATTGCAGCTGCTTCAGTGGCGAGACAGGATTTACGATGAACAGTTGAAACATCTACCTCTACCAAGTTGAATTTTGCCCGGACAATGACGGCCAAATCTCAAACGGCTAGAGAGGGTGATCGCCATGAAAGCATCTTAGGCTTCTAGACCTAGCTAGCACTGCGTCCAGTACCGCCACACATGCGTGCACATGTTGTGGCAATCGAGAAGTCTTAGGCTCTTAGATTTATAGAAAAACATATTTTCTTTGGCATTACATCAGATCTTACAGCTTAAACAATACAAAATAATTGACCAGCAAGACCAGATTGACAGACCCGGCACAAAACCCTGGCAAATCAGAGAGAATACACGAGGATAACTCAAAATATTGCACATAACATTTCTCCTCCTCCGACTCCAAGCAGTCCACTGACTCGCATAGGTTATGATGATAGTATTATATAACACTTAACAAGCAACTGTCTCGTGGAAACATTTCCAAATATGACCATAAATTTCAACAAAAAAAGTGTAATAGCACTAGTGACAAATGATCAGACCATGATAGATGATGAACAGTACAAATTAAACGAACAAGATGGTAATAGAATGTACTGAGTGTGTTGTAGCACCGGCAGTCTCAAAACTCTTCTACTTTAGCCTCTCACAGCTAACAATGAAGGAATAGCAGACAAGTTCGGAGTAGTATGCTTGATGTTTCTTTTCCCGTCTTTTGAAGAAGAGGGTTTGCTGTCGAAAGCTCTCATTGGACTAGCAAAAGCCCAGCCCCAGCTCCTGCTTCTTCCATGAGCAAGAGGGCCAGCTCCTGAAGATTTCCCGTTCATATCTTCAGCTGATGAAACCCAGTAAGATGATGATGAAGAGGAAGAAGAGGAGGAGGTTATGATGAACCCACCAAAGATACCGCCACATCTGACCCTCTCTTTCATGTGAGAAGTCCCGGAAGAGACCTTCGGCTTCCCTTCCCTCTGGGACTCCACTCTTCTTAGAGTGCAATCACCAAACCCAGTAGAGATTCTCTCGAAGAAGTCACCAGAGAAGCTCCTGCTCCCGCACCCAACAGATCTAGATCTTGACACCTTTCTCTCAAAAGTGGAAGCGGAGGCAGATGCTTGGCTGTTAGGACTATCATCTTCATCCTCAACTACCACAATATTGTCACCTTTCCTTGACAAAGAAGAACCCAAGCACTTCTCTTTTGGCCTCGCCGTGGACCTATTTGTGGTGGTGGCGGCGGTTGTTTCTCTTGTGGTTACAGCCAAAGAAGACACCTTTTCTGTTTTTTTAGTTGAAGTACCGGGCTTGGAGGACGAGAGATAAAGAAATGACCAGAACCCTCTCCTTCTTGGGCTGAAATCCTCGCCATCATCAGTAACAGCATCCAAGAAATGGCTTCTCCTGGGAGTTGTAGTAGATTTGCTTCTCTTGAAAACAATATCACGATCTGATGATGCTACCATGATTTTCTTCTTCTTTTTAGCCAAAAGAAAAGGGATCCTGGCCCTCCGTGTGTAATATTCTTGATAGTGACTATTACTGCCACCATCATTTCTACATTTTGTTGTTGTGGGACGCACCGCAAGAGATAGTGAAGTACCTGCACCGCCATTGCTAGAGCCACCAGCACCAATATCAGATCTAAAAGAAGGGGAGGAAGATGAGGAGGAAGAGCCATGTATAGGCAAAGGAAATGAAGAAGAAACAAGCTTGCCAAGCTTTTCTTGAAGACAAAAGGCACAGATACCACCTGGGTTGTTTCTGTAAGGATGGTCACTGCATTGCATACCATCCCCCAAGTCTTCCTCGCCTACACCAACTCTACCTCCTCCAACACCAACTCCTCCTTTCATATCCATCATAGAAATCGTCGATAATACTACAGTAACACAGCAAAAATCTTTATGATTCCTGGATAGAATGAAAATATTTTTCTTGGTGTTTTGGTCTTTCTTGATCCTTGCAAGGGGATCTTGATTAAGCTATCGATGTTTTTGAGAGAGTGAGAGAGAGAAACAGGAGGAGGGGAAGGAACATATGGTAATATCAAGTGCATTCAAGAATCAAGAGTGTAGAGTTTGGGACTGAGAAGGGAGAGTCCCCAGGAGCACGTGGAATACTGACTTAGCCTATATATTTTAATACTCCTAATCAAGACAAGCAAAACCCTAATAAAATATATTATGTTTTCCTCAGAGTAGCCGATGTTATTTTTTAAATTATTTTTTATTTATATATATATATATATTAGAATAATGTTTTTATTTTTTTAAAAAAATAAAAAAAATAAAAATTTATTCAAAAACATTTTCAAATCAGACAAACAAAAAAATATCTCCCAAAAGAATCTGTAAAGCCAGTCCTGTCCTTCCGAGACTGGTCATAGGCCTCTTAGCTCTAGCAATTACTAACCATTTCTTATTATAAAAACTAGTAATTAGGTAACAGATTTATTTTCTAGCAATTACCATTAAGTATGGTGTGATCGATAAAATAAAACATGAAAACTATTGACACTATTTTTTTATAAAATCTTGGTGTTCAATTAAATTATAACACGTTAATTTAATGTGATTTTGTTGATTTGAAATGTTATTAATAAATTAGGCTGATTTATTAATATATGAGTTCTTTTATGTTCAATTAAGTTTTTATTTTATTTTGTAATAAAAATTGAAAAAAATCGTATTTAAAGAACAAAATTTATTGGATAAACTTTTCTTCTAAAATAAAAATAAAAACAAAAACAGCAACAATAAATGATGATTATCATTGTACTGCCTACAAATTTATTGATGTTTTTTTAAAGTTAAAAATTCTTTTTTTTTTCATTTTTTAAAGTTAAATAGCAATAATCAATGTCAATCATCATTGCGTTGCCTAGAAATTTATGGGTGGTTATTTAAAGTTAAAGAAATCATTTTTCTATCTATTTGTATTTTTTACTCCAAAATTATCTAATCATAACCATTTAATAACCTCATAATCATCTACAAACAAAATTAACTAAATCAAACAAATAAAAATGAAACTCAACCATTTTTTTAGACAAATAAAACCGACAACAATCAACTCTAGTGATCAAATAGAAACTATTTTTTAAAAAAAAAAATGAGTTTCATCCCTAAAAAATGATTAAACCAACAACATTCTCTCTCAATTTGTTTTATGGGTTATTTGGCTTTACGATTCCACCGGCGTTTCGCTGAAATTTGAATATATTTTTTGTATATTTTAAATGAATATATTTTGATGTTTTTAGATTATTTTGATATGCTGATATCAAAAATAATTTTAAAAAATAAAAAAAATATCATTTTGATATATTTCGGCACGAAAAGCTACCGCAATCGCATTCCCAAATAGACACTTAAGTTTCCCTCTCTCACCTTTAACTCGGGGCTGAAAAATAAAATAAATAAATTTTTGGATAAAAAAAATGTAGCTAATGTGAGTTTAGTCATATATTTTCTTTGTTTTATAAATTTTGATCCCCTATCTTTTGATTTTGTAATTCATTGTAATTCAAGTCAATTTCTTCCACTATCAAAGGAAAAAAAATCAGATGTTTCACTATTTATGCGAGCAAGAAACCAATCCTCTCTTTTTAGTTGTTTTGTTAGAAAAAAAATGATTTTTTTAAATTATCACATTTAATGCTAATTCACTTGATGTACTGAAGTGAAGCACTCCAATGGTGACTCCAGAAGAGCAGATTGATCTTATATCTTAAAACAGAGTATCTCACATTACGCAAATCTTGGGTATTGACTTTTAAATTTTGATAGCCTTTAACTGAAGTGTTCTCAAGAATGCATCCGATCTGTTTGATACAATGATGAGAGTAGTAGCAACTGCCATGATGGCTCTTTGTAGAGGACAAGAGTATCATCACCACTCATGCCAAGACCTCTTAGGTTATTTAATTTATTTTTTTTGATAAACTGCGACTCCATTAGCATGTATATCATTGATGACACGCTAGTAGCAAATGCCAATTATGGCTCATGTGTTGTGGATGGTATTTGCAACTCCTCTAACACAAGTTTACTTTGCTATAAACTCATTGCCAAAAGAAATAGTAATTCACACAATCATGGCATTAAAATATAATTTATATAAGCAACATATGATATATTCAATTATAAATAAATAAAAAATAGATCAACAATCAATTTTACATGAAAAATTATAAAAAATCAAACTAATTATACATTTATTCATAATTCTCACAACATATAATAGTATACAGTTATATCAAATAATCTATTTAGCTCGTAAAAAAAGCTAAAATCACTCATAAATGAGCCTATAACACTCATGTACAGCCTCGGAGCACCGGCTTAACTCATCCAACTCGGGGATGAAGAAAACCAGTATCTAGCTCATGGATGGCCCTGGAAAGCTCGTGAATGAACTAGCATCTCTAACACTCTCACGAAGAACAGTCTCATCATTTGTTAATGTTGCTTCAAGGCGCTCAACTTCCTCAACCTCTTGAAGCCCGCCATGATGTAAATTGAGCATGCATGGTATTGACCATGATATATCTCATCAATTGCATCAAGGAGAGATGTTGAATATACCTCTGGAAGTGAAACGTGGATGGCAAGTGTCATTTGCAACTCGTGAATCTAATAAAACCTTGCAGCCATGAGTGTCACTTGAAGAGTCCTCATCGTGGCATTGCCAATCCATCCATGGATTGCTTGTTGGTTGTCGTCTGTTTCCCTGATGATGTTGTGTCGCAGTAGACAAGACCACCCAACCACATTAGCCTTTTGCCATTTAATTAATCAAAGGCTTCCATTAACTCAGAAATAAATCTAATAATCCCATCACCATGTTCTCAATACCAACACATGACTTGTCCATGTTACCCTGCTGATCAACCTCAATTATTGTCTTCGAAGACTTCGGACCAATTAAAAAGGGACGATCTGGTCTCAAATAAATGTGAATTGTCAATTCTAAAGTGTTGAAGCAAAACATTATTATACAGTTTCATGGATCTGTTCACTTTAGGGTTTTTGTCTTCGTGTTCTCCTGCCAGGTCGATGCATGGAAGTTATGATGATACTACTTGACTAATACAAAATGACAAGAAGATTTTCGGCGTTATTGCTTTGGGGACCTTTCATACTTGTAGGGCACAGACGCACGGTCATGCTAATCAATGCAGATTATAATTATCTTGCTACTGTTTTTAATAATGTGGTCATTTGTTATACTTGCATGAACAGGGCTGCTCTCTAGTCTAGTCAAATCTCCTCCTCCACCACCACCGCCACCGCCACCACTCCTCCTGTTGTTTCTTAAATAATGATAAGGATAAGGTATGGACATGAACGACGATGCAATTACAGGTCCACAAAGTGCCATCACTATTTTGTGGCCATTGAGCTCTGACTAATCACTCAAGAAAAGAATATTACAATAAGAGATGACTAACTACAGGTTCAAGATGGGCTCGATGTGTGTTCCCTGTAGGACCCGAAAACTGTTTTCATGTCCTAATTCTCATCATCTTAACGAGGATCAATGGACATAACATTAAGTAGAGTTCGCTGGTCTATGTATCTGTTTATTTTTGCCGGGAGGTCTGTTACTGTAGATTGATTATCAAAATTTCTTCTTTTTTATTATCATTATTATTTGAGAAAACCAATCATTTTCATGAGGTTCTCCACAACCTTCTAGATATTTATTTATTTTTGATAAAAAATGTCTTAATTTTTTAATCTATCAAAGAAATTGAAGTAACTGTTCTATGTTTATCTAGCTTGCCTCAATAAATTATGTTACCGAAACATAGAAAATATTATTTTCTATACGGATAATTTATTAAATAATAAAGAAATTATAACCCGGGGTTTGGCCACCAAATCACAAACATTCAGCACAGTAAATCTTCCATATTTTAGGGCAGGTCCTGTTAACGGGGTCCAAACGGTTAGCATCATCTCTGGCCATTACCATTATTACCAGAACCTCAGGCAATCAAAAACACACAAGTGAGGGGGGAAATGAAAATCACCATCCAATGCTCGAAAATATTCAATTGCCATTAGCATACCCTTTGCCCCCAACAGTTGCAGAGGCAAATCAAGGCTCGGATTCACCACACTGCTTAGTGTTTATGTTTATATATATATTAGCATCTCTCAAGATCAATTGTGGTCATCATTCCCACATTAGTAAAATAATCTTTTGCTTTGAGAATTTCATTTGTATTTATTTGCCTACTTATAAATATTATTGTCTATGCCTTCACATTTTATCAGCCTAGTATTAGTCATTTCATCACACACACACATATTATATGGCTGATATACTGAGCGCTCTAACTAGCACGGCAGGAAGAAAAGGAAAACATCAGGAAATATCCAGAGAAGAATTTCCAATAGCTGGCAATGCATCTGGCTTGTTAAATCTTACAGCCGAGACTTTGCTTGGTCCACCGGAGAACTCTGCAACAAAACGGAGCAAACATCATTTGAGATCCAATATTGATTCGCAAGCACAGCTATGCAATCAGCTAAAAATGTTATAGTTGGTTAACAAATGGGCACTTGCTTCATTGAGCCACGTAGTGCCACCACACAAAAATCCAATGTAACACAGCTGACTTATCAAGAGCAATGTATCTTCACGTGAAAGATCCATCGCGAATATAAACTTGTTACATGGTTTTTATTTCTTCCGGTTATTAAAAATAGATCTGCTTCTGAACTGGCGGATATGATTTCGGAGATGTTGGAGAGAAATATGTTATAATTGGTATGATTCATCTAGCATGAAGGTGTTTCTACAGCATAAGTTCCCAGCAACGAGTCCAAGGCAATTTTAAGGACAAAACAGATGATATAAACCAATGCATGATATGTTATATAATTCATGTACTCGTACTTCTAAATCATGGAATATGCATAATTCACAAATTCAGGTCTCTCACCAGAGGAGCACCCTTCGCAGCTCGTTCAGCCAAGAAGGCACAGGGCTTAAAGAATTCTCCATATGTCTTGGACCACTCCTCCAATCTTGAATTAATGTATTTGGATCCAAGAGAATCAGCCCAGAACATAATACCCCCCCTGATCCAAATAAAACAAATTGATTGAAGCAAGGGCCTGAATTATGGAAAGAAACCCTTTCACCCTGTAAAAAACAAACCTGTAAGGTGGAAAACCCATTCCCATCAGAGACGAAATGTCAAGGTCAGCAGCTTTGACTGCAATTCCTTCTGCAAAGACTCGGCAGGCTTCATTCACCACTGGGAAAAATATCATCTCTACAATGTCCTTCTCTGGTAATTTTGCAAGCTGTAGCAAAAAGATTAATGACCCAGAATGAACAAGAGATAGATCCACACAAGCATATGCTTTTTTTTTTATTTGAGGTTAGGATCCATAAAGGTGGAACGAGAACGAAACCTAAAGCTACAAGCAGTAAGTGAGAAAGTGAGAGATTATACCATGGGGTCAATGTCAACACCAGAAATGTTTCTTGCTTTCTCAATGTATTTCCTTATTTCAGGATCTGGCTTAGCTTTGCGCCTATCATCATACAAATAGAATCCTTTGCGAGTAGTTTCACCTGTGATTTACATGGCAGTTATGGGATTGCATCAAACACAAACATAGTCAGTAAGAAAATCCCATTAAAAAGTCAATTCATAATTCTAAACTTCTGCAACTAAAGTTCTACATTCTTTTCATGTTTCTTCTGGAGGAAACTAATTGATTAACAATGTAAGAAACATACCAGCTCTCTTATCCTCTTGCATTAATGGGATAAGCATTGATTTATAGGTTCGCTCAGGGAAATTCACAACAAATTGTGTGCCAGTTGCAATTGCAACGCCAAACCCAACCAGGTCAACCAACCTGCATGAACAAGTGAAAGTATTGGAGCTCAAAATGTGAAAGTTATTAATCATACATTTTATGTAGCAATACCAAGAACAACTGAAATATATTTTTTGCAGCAAAAAGGGAAAAATTGTTACATTTTCCCAACAAATTAGTTACCTGAAAGGGCCCATTGGCATTCCAAATTTGGTGATCACCTTATCAATCTGATAAGGATCTGCTCCATGTTCAACTAGTAAAAGAGCAGCTTGGGTGTATGGAAAGAACATCCTGTTGACAGCAAAGCCTGTGCAATTTCCAACCACAACTGGAGTCTTCCTGATTTTCTTCCCAACATCTAGCAAATCCACAATTACTTGAGGAGATGTCTGCTTGGTACGGACAATTTCCAAAAGCGGCATAACATGAGCCGGACTGAATCAGAAGCACAAAGGATTGGTTGTGCCAAACACAAAAGGTGAGAACACAACTCATTAATGAATCATGGAATCATAGAAGATAGCTCTCTGCACCAGATATTACCTAAAGAAATGGGCTCCAATAATCCTATCTTGTGACTTGGTCTGCTTTCCAATCAAGTTCAAGTCAATCGTGGAAGTGTTACTGGCAAGTATGCAATGAGGTGGGCAATATTTTTCTAGATCAGAAAAAATTTGTTGCTTTAAAGAAACATTTTCAATCACAGCCTGTGTCAAGCATCAAGAACAAATAATCAAAATAAAGTTGTTTAATTCAGGATATAAAATTCAATGGCACCAAAAGAGAGTTAGATCAAATGAACATGTATACCTCTATGACCAAGTCCACGTCTTTAAAGCTTTCATAATCAAGGGCACCCTTGAGAAGAGACATGGTTTTTTCAAACTTTTCTTGTGTCATTCTTCCTTTCTTGACACGACTTTGGAGATTGGCTGAATGTAAAAAAGAATAGCTTTTCACAACCATGGAACTTCATTAAGTAAAGCCAAAGGGGAGCCAAGTTACAGGATGACAAAATTAAAAGCCAATCTCAAGGCAAGGCACAGCCCCCACCTTTTACTCTACCAATTCCAGCCTGCAAGAATTGGTTATTTACTTCTTTCAGGATCACTGGATAATTACTGAGAACTAATGCCGTTGCTATCCCTGAACCCATCAATCCTCCACCAAGCACAGCAACCTTCTTCACTCGTCTAGGTACTAAGCCCAGATCAGTAATTCCTGGAACCTGTTCAAAATCAAGAGCTGCTCAAGGTTTTGAAGTGAAAGCATGTGAAGTGTTAAAGTGCCCAGACCAAACTTGAAAAACAGACAAAAATCTTCCACAAATTCAGATTCCAGATTCATTACGTGTATTAAGAGATCTAAAAATTCAATTGCACCAATTTCTTTTCACATCAATTATCGAGAAAACTAACTCTGGTGCACACACAAAAGAAAGAACTTAACAACAAGAAACCAAACCTCTGCTATTGAAACTCATGGCTTCAATCAGAATGAATGAACCTATTTTTACTTCAAGGATTAATAGGAAGCATCCACAAAACAGTTTAAAACAAAATGACTCAGCAAACTTGATGATGTATATCTTACTAGAATATCAATGGTTGCAAAACCATATTAATATAGCTGGTAGAAGCCATATTAGATCAACTAAAAATTACGGATGAATAACCAACAATTCAATGAGTAAAATTGCACCAGCACCTTGGTTGTTCCTCGTTGGGCAAAGAAGATATGGATCAAACTCTTGCAGGTGTCGGAACGCACAAGCTCTTGGAAACTTTCAAGCTCCTGCCAACATCAGACAACTTTATCATGGGGTTGAACTGGCTATATTTAGAGGGGAAAAAAAAAGGACCGGTAAGGGACCTTGTAGAGTCCATTGCGTGGACCAGAAACTATGCCGTGTTCAACAACATCAATGCAAACGATAGGATGTGTGAGATTGGGGGCTCGTTTCTGGGCTTGTGCTCTTGCAAACTTGAATATTTCCCTTGCCTCACCAAGGGAATCTAATTTTTCGGTCTTGTAAAGACTAGCAATCCATGGTCTCCTACACTCCAAGATATCCAGGGCCCACTGACGTGCAGTGCTTACCAACTCACTTGGTGAAACAACAGCATCCACAAGACCCAGATCATGAGCTTCCTCACCTTTAACTGGTTTTGATGTCTGTGTGCAGGGAGGGGGGGACTAGTCAGATATTATACAGTTGTGCAACTATAGTAATCACATGGATCAAGCAACTAGAGGACCTAGCTACAACATACCAGCATCATTTCAAGGGCCTTTGAGATACCCACAAGACGTGGAAGTCTCTGTGTTCCTGAGCCAAACAAATACACAAGATTGGAAGTAAGAAAAAAACCATTTTTTGAGGAAAATGAGTCCAATCAATAACTGTGCGTGGAAAATCCAAGATGTATACTTTATTTTTCTTAAAGGAAGAATTGACAGCAAATAGGCAAACATTAAAACAATTACAATAAACACCAAAGAAGAATGCAGCCATCATTCCTATCATCTTAATTAAAGGATCTGAGGTGTTTCATCCTTCAATTTTGCATTTACAACTGTTAACCAGCAAGTTCTTTTAACAGATTTTACTCGCTCAAAATGATAAAAGATGGCTACTCTGTGATATCCCACATCAAAAGCAGAGTGCCCAGAGTCAAGGCATGTATGTAGGACTGTTTGCCATCAAGTCAGACGTGTTTTGGGGGCAGCAAAGGTGCTACCAAGAACAAAAACAAGAGGTCATGGGCCAAAGCAGACAATATCTGGCAGAGGTGGGTCAGGCGTTACATACTCTCACACAAAATATAAATAACAAGTCTATGATGTAAGCAACAAAATTTCTGTTTTAGTTTTTTTGTAAATAGTCATTAGGCTCTCATATCATGACGATGGAAATCATTTTTTGGGTCATTTGCCTCAGCAAGATGGATACCAAACACTATCCCTTCCAATGAACATATCTCAATTTCATGGCTACCATGTCTTCACATCTTAACTGACTTTTACTTTGTCCTCCATCAAAACTATTTCTCACTTCCAAAATCATCACCGATTTATCACTATTTTTCTAGAAAGTAAATGATTTCAATGTTCTTATTCTGCTACCTCATGTTATCTTTAAACACCTGCTGTTAGATTATACAAGAATGATTCAACTTTTGAAATTTGCCAAGGTATCATGTCATGCAGATTTTACAACTTTCAAAAGCAATTACTCACTCCATGTACTCATGAATTTTAATTTAGTAAGCACTATGCCTTACTATCCCTTCCGCCGGATACATTACAAGTGAATGAAAACAAATAAAGGTCATCTATAGATTTTCCTAACCAGTTACCATCTTGATCAAAATACCAAAATTGCAAACCACTGACCATTACAGGAAAGTGCAAACTACGATGCAGAAGTTTATATTTTATTGAAATTGCAAAGAGCACATTGAGATGTTAGAAACAGAAAAAGGTTGTCATTCTGAGGACCATCAAAACACAATAAATGTAAACATCTCGCTGACGTACCTCCAAATCCAGGAATTATGCCGAGTTGAAGTTCAGGTAGGCCTAATTGAGCAGTAGGGGTTGAGATACGTGCATGGCATGCCTGACATAGCAAGCATATCAGATAATCCGAAGAAATCAATTATTACGAGATACAATTAAGTATATAAAGCGAGACATACCATTGCAACCTCTAGTCCTCCACCTAAGGCAAGGCCATCAATTGCAGCAACTGAAGGTTTTTTTGCAGCTGGAAAGCAAAGCAACTATTCATATAGCTGAAATATGTCGATGAAACTACTGTCGAGGACATTTAAGCCATCAGGAATGAAGAAGAAGAATAAACAAAAGTGTACCTTCTACAGTATCGCTGAGAATCTCAACAGATATGAAACCAGGCCTGGGTTCATTCACTGAGAAAACATAATGGAGACTTTATTGGAGTTGCAGGTAAGAATATCGAGCATGAGAAATATAAAATACTGAACATACCTTTTCCGCCTTGAACTCCTCCAAATGAAGAAATATCAAAGCCACCAGAGAACTTGCCCTTTGCACCTGCATCATTAACATGAGACATTAGCTTGGCATCTCACATTCTCATTCAGTTCTGGTGCTTGGAAATGTCATGCAAACTCCTTGAAATTTTTATGAACATTCTCTATGTAGTTGCCTGTAATAACAATCGCCTTCACATCATGTCTTCTTAAAGCTTGCTCATAACTGTCCTTCAAGCTGTACAACACTGGACAGAGAGCAACAGGGATAAGTTCAATATTTGATCACTATCATTGAAGAACATCATTTAATTGAAGACAAATAAGCACTGCAACATCAAGCAAGTCTAGATTATGCGAATTGTATCACATTTTGAGTAGAATAGGAATACACCTGGAACCCAAAAGGAATTTTCAAATGCTTCCAATCATTAGCTTAAACCAGAACCAAGTTAACGGGCTTGTAGCATTATACAAATCATGTAAATATTCTCAGAGTGAGAAAATAAACCACGAATATAGTCTCCTAATTCTTTGAAAAAACAGTCATAACACCAAGAGCAAGAGGATAGAGGCCCTTTAACCCCATAACAAATGCAGCACGCCATCCTAAATTGTCAAATTACACACCAAATTGTTAAAATCATCTTTTATTTATCCTGGTAAACAGAAGTTAAAATGTGATATGATAAATCAAATGGACCAAGTAGTAAACAGAATCCAGTTTCTTGAAACAAAAACAACCAGCCTCGCACTCCAAACAAGGATCACAAAAAAATTAAATCTTCCACGCCTACACGTTACATTTCTACTGGAAAGAAGAAAAGGAAAGTAAACGAAAATCACCACCACTATTGACCCGTTTGAGTGTTGAATTATTTAAACATAGCATGTTTCTTTTTCCCTCAACAAATAACCATCCAACTGATAAAAGAAAATTAAAAAAAAAATCAATCCTTCTTAATCCTACACGTAAAAATTAGCCCAGCACCCAACCATAAAACAGGAAATCAAGCTTAAACATCAAAAGGGTCCACATAAAACGAACTAAATATACAAAATATAACTTAATTCGAACAAAAAAAAAAACAGAGAGCGAGTGATACCGTCGAAAGAGAGTGAATTAACAGGGGGGTTGATGATGGTGATTAAAGCCACCCCATCAGCTCCAACTTCAATTGTGGTTCTTCCCTTGGTCCGGCTTCCTTCCATTCTCCCTTTCTGAGATCTTCTCAATAATATTTTCTCTTTTCCTGTGAATCTTAACGAGGTTTGGTGTCGTGTTTAAACAGAAAGATAGAGAGAGCGACGTTGACACGTTGCAGAGGTTTGCAAGGACACTCAAGTTATAGCTAACGGGCAATCTTGTCTTTTGTTGCTATCCAAATCTTCAATCTCTTGGCTTCACTTGCGTTTCGCTAGACAAGTGATCGCCCCTGTCTACTTTTATATTTTTATTTTTATCTTTATCTTTTCCACCTTTTTTTTTATTGTGCTCGTTTCAACGATTATGATTTGTAAATATTCCAATCTCAACATGACGAGCAAAAGAGGAGGAAAAAAAAGTTCTAAATGAATGGTTGATTTTTTGATTTTTTATTAGATTATTTTGATCTTATGATCAAAGAATAATGCTAAACGGGTTAATTTGATTTAACATGGCTAATTTTTCATGATATTTTGTTTTAAATTAAAATTTTATATTTTTTATCATTTAATATTAAATGAATGGTTGAAAAATGAGATTTATAACTTATTTTGATTTGTTCTATGTAGGATTATCCTAGTTTTATTATCAAAATCACATATTTAAAAGGTTAAATTAATTTTATTTTTATATTTCACTTCTATAAGGTTATTTTAGTTTGATGATTAGGGTCATGAGTTACCAATCTTATGAGTCGGGTCATGGTTTGATAATTTAACTCGAGTTATTTTTTTAGTCTCTATTTATTTCATCGTTCAATATTAACTAATCAATAATAAAATTCATAATTTATTTTAATTATTTTTATAAAGTTACCATACTCGACCTGCTAATCCATGTTGGTCTAAATTAATTTGATACGCTGTTATCTTAATATATATATATATATATAATATTAATAACATCAAATATTATTTTATATTTTCTTAAAAAAATAATTCGTCCTCCAGATGAATAATCTAGTTAATTACTACAATATTTTTTGTTTTTTTTATATATATGCGTGCGCGTGACACGGAACTATCACATCATCAAAAAATGATCGTTGATGTGTGACTATTGAGTAGATAGCAGATGGTAGGTGGATATAAATAAATAGCCTTAACAAATATCTAACCTTCTGTTTAAACTTTAAATGATAGCAGTTGAGGAGAGACATAGAAATTATAATATATCCATGCAAATTAAGAATATATTAGGTAGAGATTGGAAGGTTGTTATAGTTCATGTTTACAGGGAGGCTAATTGTCTGATCTACAGGTCTTTATATTTTATTGTATTATGATTTTATTGGATCCACGATTCCTCGTTTAA
Source organism: Salix exigua (assembly GCA_032356905.1). Lineage (NCBI taxonomy): Eukaryota > Viridiplantae > Streptophyta > Magnoliopsida > Malpighiales > Salicaceae > Salix > Salix exigua. Next base: position 572,764 of record CM063597.1, on the reverse strand, counting down.
TTTAATAGGATATAATACCCCGATTTTCAAAAAAAATAAATACAGCAGCAGTATCAAAATTTAATATTCAAGGAAAGAATAACCTATAAATAAATAAATTAGCATTTAACGAGGGCAACTCCCTTTCCCAACCCAACTCTATAAATTTGAAACTCTATCAACACGCTAATTAATTTTTAAATACATGATGGTCAGCCCTAATTAATTATATATATATAAAAATTAATGGCAGCAATCATAACTTAACTTGCCTGTTTTGAATTGGAGATAAATTATTTTTAAAATATTTTTTTGTTGAGAAATATATTTAAATATTTTTCTGATAAATTATTTTTAATATTATCACATTAAAATAATATAAAAAATATCTTAAAATATTTTTTTTTCCCAAAAAAATATTTTAAATACACGAAGTAAAACAAACTGTACAGCCATGTGTGATAATACCATTAAAAAACACCCGTGGAATCCACCGTGGGACGTGATACCACGCGCTTTACATGCGCGGCATGGACAAGTAGAGCTGGCTTACTCTGTTTTTAATATTAGTTTCTTCTCGAAGTTCTAAATATCCTAAAAATTGGCGATGGCATGCCACGAATGCAACCTGGAAAGATAACTGTATTATTCTTTATTTTATTTCTTGCTGCTACGGATATATAAAAAATAAAACAGGGAAATCTGGAATATAGCAGAGCGATCGTGTCAGCTGGTTATTGGTTGTTTATATATACATATATACATCAGGAAGCAATTTTCCAGACAGGATTGGAGTTCGTCGATGATTCCGAAGCCCGCGCATTCCCATGCCATTTGCTTCGATTCCGAAGCCTGCATTTTTTATTTTTTTATTTTTTTATTTTTCTGAATTAATTTTATAGGCTCGAATTAATATTCTCAGCCAATCCGAATGATGGTGAATAAAATAAGTGTATTTTCAAATCTAAATATTACGCCACAGGCTATCCTCTGAGGGGTAGAAACATTTTTATTTATTTAAAATAATATCTTCTTTAAATCAATAATTATAGTACTATTTTAAAATTACATTATGTCCTACTTTCTAAATAAAATTATATATATCAACAAAAACTTTGTTAGTAATTTATATATAAGCATGAACAAGTTGTTGCATGAGATATTTTGACTAACTATATAAACTAGGTAAATAGAAAAAAAAATATTTATTTATTTATTATTTTATCCTTGAATGTACCTCTTTAGGTCAAAGGAGACACAGATCATACATTTTAAAATCTTAATCTCGGAGTATTTATTTTAATTGTTTAAGAGGGTATTTGAGAAAGTAATACATGGATATAATTTTTACTATATTTATAACCCTATGCAAACATGTATTATGTCAGTGCTGGGGCATACATACATACATACAAATTATTTATGGGGTTTTATAGTTAAAGAACCGATCCAATCCGAAACTGATCGGTTTAAAACGGGTTTGGTTTTTTTTTTTTGGTTTGATTGTTTTTTTTTTGATAAAAACTGAACTGGAAATACTCACCCCTAGTGATATATGTTATTTTTTAGTGTTTTTTTATAATCTAAAAATATATTAAAATAATATATATATATATATATATATATTAACATCAAAATAATATGAAAACACATCAAAATAATCTGAAAACACAAAAAATAATTTAAAGTAAATATATTTTTTTAAATGCATCTCTAAACATATTTTAATAGTCAAAGTCAATGCTATTAAACCTACTCGATCTAACAAGTTAATTTGGTGATTCGTCAATCTAAAAGATGACAAAGACAGGTTTTAGATTGAGCTACATGTAGGAGTTAACTTGATGAAATACAATATGAATAAGATCCATTTTATTTTTTCATAACAATATTGTTTTTATTTTTTTCTTGAAATAAATCTTTAAACATGTTGTTTCTGAGTGATCCATAGTCTTGAATTGAGTCGGGTTTTATGATTATTGCAAAAACAGACAGAGATTTAAATAGTTATTTTTGAAACTAAAGGGATTGAATTGTCTACTCTATAAAAATACAAGAGCGTGATTGACCTGGGAATTGCCCGTCAAAGTTTTCCCGCGCAACGCAAAAAAGAAAGAAAAAAATTCAAAGCCTTCAAGAGTCAAGACCGAATCTCCAGAGCAACAAAATAAAACACTCCCACGAAACTTCGCCTCCACAACCGTGTACAAAGCACAACCACCATGACCGCCGCCGCCGCCTCAATACACCAACCACCACCGCAATTAACAGACGCCGAAATCATAAACCTAGCAAATGAAAACCAGCTCCACCCTTACCTCCTCTCCGAATCATCTCACACTACACTCCTCTCCTACCTCCATAACCGCACTCTCTCCCCTTCACCTTCTATTCCAATCTGTCAATACACACTCTCTCTTCTCTCTCTCATCTCCCTCTCTCCTCACACTCCTTCTCTCTCGTCTCTTCTCTCCTTGCTCCTCGCTGATTACACCAATCTCTTTCTCTCCTTTCGAATCCCCCGCGATTCGAATTCCCTCAAAACTATCCATTTGTTCAGTACTGTCTTGAACAATGTCCCAATCAAAGAGTTAGAGGTCATTTTCGAGTCAATCGTGCTTAATTTGTCAAAACTAGTGAGTTTTGAGGACACACAGATGCTTGATATTCTTCCTGCTTGTTTCAATTTGATGATCAATGAGAATGGGAGGGAATCTGTAGGCTTTATTTTGGACCGGGTTATTGAGAGTGAATGGTCGAAGGGGTTGTTGGTTAAAATGGTTTCTCTAGTTAGGGAATTAATGCATTTTATTGATAAAGTGAGAGGGAGGGAGTTTTTGGAGAAGGTGTTTAAGGGAATGAGAAGAGTGGATTTACAGGACTTGCCTTCGCTTGTTTATCAATTACTGGTTTTAGCATCAAAAGGGTTTAATAAGAAGGAGGTGATTGAAGGGGTTGTTATGTTTTTTGGGTCAGAATTCGGGGGATCGAAAAGAGGGAGTTCAATTGTTAGGCAAGTGGAAGGAACTGTTCTGCTTCATGTTAATTTTGCGGTGAAGCAGGATCCTTCATTGGGGAAAGAAGTTATAGGGCTTGTGAAGTTGGATTTTAGGGCTCTTAACCATTTTACTATTTCTGTTTTGTTGTCTGTTGCCAGGGTTAGAAGGTTTAGTGAGAGCTCCTTGGGAACACTGAAAACTGTTTTGCTGACTGCTTATCGTGATCACAAGTTCGCCAAGTAAGAATTTAGTGCCTTAAGAATTTTCAGCATTGTTTTGATGATTCGTATTTTAATCTGTGGCAGTCAAGAAAGAAAGGTGTGTGATATTTCCTAAGGTTATTTCTTTTCTACATGCATCATGGGCCTCCTGGTATATGAGTATTGGTTTAATACTACTTATGTATACCAAATGCCATCTGTAGCTTTTTGATTCTGGTGAAATAGTGTTGACTATATAGAAACATCATATCCAATTTGCTTGATGTTCATGAATTTTTATTTTTGATGGATAGCTGTTCTTAGCATGATAGATAGAGGGACAGTGTGCTATAGATTGTCGACATCAACCCCATTGACTTGGGCGATTGATTTTCATGCATCTCAACCTGTGTAATTTATTGTGCCTAGCACGTGGTTTACTCTCTTGATGTGTTCATTGCAACAGCAATTTACTTTCATCTTATTTCTCATCATTCAGAAACTGTAAGTGGTTGCCAGATGATTTCAAGGAAGAGTGTCTGCAGAATGTCCAGAAAGCGGAAAAAGCTTTATTAAGAGCTGTTAGTTTCTTCTGCTCTCCATCCATCATCTGTGCATGTTGATGTGCTTAAAAAAATAAGATATTCTGATGTTCTTATTGTTGCCTTTTTGTCTATAGGTGAATGAGAGCAACTATGGTAGAGAGCACATTGTGCCAACTATCGTGCAGTTCAGTTTTCAATTGCTAGAGTCATTGGAAGATGGAAACGTTAGAGATCTCTGGGATTCTAATGCTATATTAGGCATCGAAGAGCTCAGTATTCAGATGCTGAAAACTCTATTCGAGGTCCATGAAATGGCAAGAAATGAGGTTATTACAACTCTGACCACCGGATTTTATTACTATGAAAATACTCTGCTTGAGAAGAGTGTAAAAAGAAACTGAAAATCTATCCTTTTAATTGAACTTTGGTTTGTAAATATATCAAGCAACATTTTCTAGTTATTTGTGCTATCTTGTTATTAATGTAATGCAATATCCTAGAGTGATTAGCTAACCTTTTATTAACGTGTCTCAGATTATCGAGCAAAGCAAATTTCGCATCCTTTCTTTGAAGCCAGAGAAGAACATACCAATCATCAGGTAACTTCATACAGATTAATGGGAAACTTTTCTGCTTTGTGAAAAAATAAGGTAGTAAGCTTTCCTTGCAGACTGCTTGGTCATCTGGTCCAGAGTAATCCTTACCTGATGCTGGAACACGTTTCTCGACTGAAGGAATTGTTGGATTATTTTGTTTTTATGCATGGCAAGGTTGCCACTCATCTTGTTGCTGCTCTTGTGCCTCTCATCAAACTTAGTCGTGATCTTCGGGTAAATATTTTCTCATATTCCGCACTTTTTATGTTTCTCTCCCCAGGAGAGGCAATCAATCACTAAAACTAGGGAAAACATGCGAAATAATATAATTTAGATTCATACCAAACCATCTGCGAACATGAAATCCAAATATGGATTTGCAGGTGTACAAGTTTGAAACATGCTCTAGGTGCTTTGTATTTAACACCCACCGTTACTGAATTCCCTGAAGTTTTAGTTTTCTTGTTTCCCAATAATGCAGGGTTACACTATTTTGGTTGTTCGCAAGGCCATGTTTAGACGGGAAGATGCAGTTCGCCTTTCTGCAACAAATGCCATTTTCAATCTTATACTTGCAGAAAAAGAAGCCACGAGAGAAGGTTCATTTTCTTTTCAAGACTCATCAAGCCAAGCAAGTTGCAGCCAGCATGCTGAAATACCATGCATCATGGATGGAGGTCTCTTCCAGGAGCTAAGTGGTTTGCTGCAGAGATGTCTTTATCAACAGGTTATTTTCAAGTGCCCACTATCATTTTTAATTTCATTTCATTTCACTCCCGTCAAACTCCCCTCTAAATAAAGTTGGATTGCTGTCTCCAGGCTGAAATCAAGGAAGTCATGTATCATGGTCTTTTGAAGCTTGTCTTGGCAGACCCAACGAGTGGAGGACCTGTGCTTGATTTTCTCTTGCCCCACTTTCGTTGTTTTTTCAAGGAGGTAGTTATTGTCATCACATATCGGATTTATTTTAAAAAATGTTAAGGTAGAATCCCACATGTAAACTTCTACCCTGTACAAAGCTTTTGGTTTGTTATGCAAGTTCAGAGAAGGAAAACTCACAGACTCTGATTTCATAGGTTTTTATTCAAGTTACTGGATATTGAGCTCCTTACCTGGCATGAATCATAGACTCTGACTTCATTGGTCCTCATTATCTTAATTTACCGGATATTGAGTTCCTTACCTGAAATGAATCATGTTATGAGCAGGATGCAGATGTTCAACTTGAAATAAGTCGTTGCACTAAATCACTGAGTGGCAATGTTGTCATTGAAGAACCTCTAGATGCTCTACTATCTTGTGTTTCTTCAATTCTACTCCTTCAGCCACAGGGTAAAGCTGACTGTCCCGACTCTTCGAGGCCATATCTTGTTTTTTCCCTTTCTCAAGAGAATGAGGTAAGTCCTTTCTCAACAGAACTAGTCTTAGCTATTTCCCTTAATTGCGATCATTGTAGAGAAGAATGATTAATAAAACACCATCAATGTTAAATTTTGCAGCTAGGAAGTGATCTCTCTCGTGAATCATTTTCCAATGCTTTGTTAAAGATCCAGAAGTTCCTAAAGAAGATAAATTTGGAAGGTCTCTGAGGATTTAGGCCAACATTATATTTTATTTGTTTCAGATCAAGTCCCTATAGTTGCGGTGGACTTGGCAATGTTATTTTACTTCTACAGTAGCTTTACTGTCTTAGTAGGAAAATTCTGATCATTAATTTTCTTCTTTTCATATTAGATTAGACTTTCTGGGTCGCATTCAGGGTGATAGCTCGACATCTGTTCAAGAGGAGAAAAGAAAATGCTGTGCATTGATTTTAGTGGGCATCCTTGAAGTGGTAGTGAACACTTTCGCAACCAGGTTGAGTAAAGCGACAGACATAGAGAAGGCAGATCTCGAAAAGGAACTTGTTGGATTTGTTAATCTTCACGAGTCACTGGAAAAGGATCTGTGTACAAGGTTGAGCACTGGTATCAAAAGGGGGAATGTGCGAGCTACTGCTCCTGTTATGGCTAGTAATATTGAACCTGGCAACAATAGATTGACTCAAGAACGAGTCCCTTACTTGACAACTTCAAGCCTCTGTCAGCTAATGCAAACAGCACTCAAGCTATGCAATACTGAATGCTCTAAAACTATTGCAGCATCCCAGCACCACAGCCAGTTGTCATCGAGCAAGCCAGTAAAATGCCTTCAGATTATGGCTTTTACCTTGAATCATTCCCTTCATCACATGAAATCTTACCTAACCGTGGCGAAAGAAAATCCTCTGAGGACTTTGATATATGGGGAGATTAAATTGATGGGACCTCCTTTGCTAAAGTTAATTTTTTTGCTCAAATCAGGAAAGAAGTTGGGGTCAGAGGAAAAGAAAAAAGAAGAGAAGAGAATGAAAGATGAAGATAGAAAAGGATATCTACATCTAGCCTTAGTATGCATGAAGGAATTGGTCACAATTAGTTTGCAGAACCCACATTTGACTGAATTGCTTGAGGATTTGGTGTCAGTCTCCACACTAGAGTACCCTGAATTGGATGATAAATACGAGGAAGACTCCAGGATTGATGATCAGCACATAAGAACCAAACAATTGTTTGTTGTCAAAGTTTTGAAGCCATTGTTCAGCGAGCTTCTTGCACAATCGCATTTTCATGAACTTGAGGTATGTGTGATACATCGTGCCTCTATATGCACTATTTTAGGAAACTTATGCTTTCATCTAAATTGTATCAAGTTCTAAAGCAACTGTGCTTCGTGCACAATTTGTTCTCAGATTATATCTGATATGCTATTGGTGATTGGAGAAAAATTGCCCCGCAAACAGAGGAACTCTCATGGAGCCTGGAGTATTCATGTCTGCAAAAGCAATGTCATAAAGAACTCCAAGGCTGCAAGAAGTGTGGTTGCCCTTGCTATCTCTTTAAGCTCCCCGCCATGTGATCTAATTGTAGCTCAAGACATGGCTAAGGAGCTGTTAAAAGTCACAGGATCAGAGACAAGTGACACAGCAGAGGTGTCTGAATCATACTCTATCATAAACCAGTCAACAAGCACCAGCATAATTTCTTGCATACAGAAATTAATCGAAGCCATCATTTTTGATATGGACTGGGCCATCAAAAAACTGAATATTTTTACTCTGGTATCTCAAAAAAGCATTCATCTTAGTCGGAACGAAGAACATGTTACAGGACTGGAGTACGAAAACAATCTTTACTCAAGGGCTGAAGCGTTGGTGAAAGTGCTGTCTTGCTTTGTTTCGATGAATCTCAAGGGTAAGCGTGTGCATTAGCACAGACAACTGAACTCGTTATTTTTTAAACCTTTCTTTGCTATGTATTTCATTTACTGTGATATATGCAGAACCTCAAGCAGAGCATTTGCTCAGATTGACTGCAAAATTTTACAAGCATTTAGCTCAGATGTCAAGGCTCAGGATTGCATCCAAGGGTTGCAAGCAACTCATACCTAGTCTTGCTTTCCAGAAGCTTGTTGAACTAACCTGCAAGCAGCTAACCGTTCCACTTTATAATTTTGTTGCAGAGATGCAAAGGGTATAGTCCAATAGTATACACTCAATCTTTTCCCCCATCACATCCTGTTACATTTGATCATGTGGAATTTTGTACCGTGGTCGTCTTTTGAAAGGTTGTTGACGGGCCCTGTGGGACTTGCAGGAGCAAGAAAATGCTAGCAGCAAGTGTACCGCCAACAAGATCAAGAGGGAGAATAAGTGCATCCCCGACTTGATCTACCAGATAGAAGATTATGAAAAGTATCTAATCCAGCTGAGCAAGGTGAGCAAAATCAATTTATTGCGGCATGCCAAGCGTAGTACCTCCAGGGATTTCAAAATAATAGATTCAAGGAAGATTATTTGTGAAGAAGATGAACCCAATCACAAGCCTGCCAATCATGCTTCAACTACCGCTGAGAATGGATCACCTGAGTCTGGAGACAATGAAGGTAATGAATCGGAAAAGGTTTTGTCACCCCAGTCTGGCAGTCCTTTGGCTGAGGAGGAATCCGCATCAGATGGCGAGAATGGAGGTGCACTTCCTCATGCCAAGAGGGTGAAGAGAGACAGGGTTGTGCTGGATTCTGATGATGAAGCATAAATTTAAAGCGCTGGAAATCGATGTACGTAACAGAGTAGGCTTTCTTATATTAGAATAGCAGGGTTGTGCTGGATAGAGCTTCTAGGCCAAATCATCTTCTAATCGGGTTGCAGCAGTCTTAAAATCACCGAATAAAAGTATGAGAAGATGCTTGGGATCATGAACTTAGCAAGGATGCTTCTGCTCCTGAGAAAAAAAGGTCATCTGAGGTTTCCAATGTCGTGGACAGTGAATCAGGACACGTTCTACACCAGTTGAAGAGGAAATCAAGTCTTCTGGTTAGGATGAGGTGCCCTTTTACAATATGTCAATATGCTTAAGAGTACAGCTGATCATGCTTTGTTGCAGTGACCATCCATCATCAATGTTATGTTAGGCAACCCCGTGGTAATGAAAATTATGAATCTAAGGAGAAATGGAAACAGAAACTTGAGGCGTGTTGGAACATTGTTAAGGGTATTTTTTAGCAATAGATATTTTTATGAATCTAACGAGCCTTTCCTTGGTAAAAAAGAGTGTCATAAAAACAATTTGGAAAGAAGAAAAGAATAACATGAATAAAAAAGAAGTATTTCGAGTTCTGTATTGTTTTAAATTATTTATTCTAATATTAAGTTTATTTATGAAATTAAAATGCATGAGAGTATTAATCTATTCATGATATACTTATACATAAACAAAAAGTAATAAAATTAAATAGACAAATAAAAACATAGGTAAAGATTAGTCTAACCAAAACTAGTTCCTAGTGGATTCTTTATCCTTGCACGACATCAAGGGTGACAACCGTCTCATGAGATGTGAAAAGGAGGTTCAGGATATAGTCATAAAATTATGATATATTTCAAGAATCACTACCTCATATTTTAAGGAAAAGAACTAATTACACAAAAGAAAAATACAATACATCATACCTAAAATAAACTACATTATTGTTTAATTATTATAATTCAAAATAGTAAAATTTTATATGATAATATGATCGAGAAACTTCTGTCATTTTGTCATATACAATAAAAAATATTTTTTTTCGTTTTTTCAAAAAATTATAAGAAAATTAAGTGTTTTATATCGAATTTGTATTTTACAATATAAATATATGCAAGAAATTTTTATTTTTTTAAAAGACTTGAATTTTATTGGAATATTCTCCTACTTGTTATTGATTATAATTAAAGAATCACCATCTAATATTTTGTTCATTAAAAATCCTAATTATCTGCATGAATTTAAGTACAAGGAGTAGTTATATAAGAGAAAATTACAATACATCATCCCTATAATAAATTATTAAAGTTACTTTATAATATAATTTTATACCTCAAAATAATAAAATTTACAACTAAATCTTAATACTTTAAATATAAAGTGAGCACAATTATACAAATATTATATGAAAATATGATCGAGAAACTTCTATGATCTTGTCATATGAAAAAAAAACTTCTATAGGTTTTAAAATTTCTAAGAAAATTAAGTGCTTTATATCGAATTTGTATTTTATAATGTAAACATACAACATCTATTGAACAAAATCAATAGGAAAACATGCGAGAATTTTTTTTTTTTTAAAAGACTTTGAACTTTATTGGAATATTCTCCTACTTGTTTACCCATCCCCTCCGCTTGTGTTCACCTAAAAAGCCTCGAAGACATTCTTGTTATGGTGAAAATACCATCCTGTTCCTGAACTCAAGACAAGACTACACGACAACATAGCTCTTACAATGAATAGTAAATTGTGTTTTAAGACAATAATTAAAAACTTAATTAAATTGCACTCAGGTTTTGATCTGATCTCACATGATGATCTGTCATAAATAAACTGCTGTCCTTACTTTTCTGGCAAGGAACCCATGGATACGGGGGGGCTAAATACTTGTGCTTAAATACCCTTTTTCAGCTTCTCCTAGCTGGAGCAAAGTGGCAGGGGACAGCAAGGTCATTACAACAAGAAACAAGGGCAAAACTGGAAACAAAAGACCAGACTTTCTTCAGCACGCAAAACCACCCTCTCGGTTCCTTGTGCTCTTGCGGTGACGAGAAGCAGCAGTTGAAGAGGTGCTTTCAGCAGAAGCACTGGCTGGATTCATTGCAGCAAACGAACAGTTCTCTTGCCTCAGCGTCTCTTCTTCATCCATAAATATCTGCCTGCACCTGCACTCCATACTGCAAAAACCCCTGTCTCCTCTACACTCCACAGATCAAGAATATATTTTCAACACAGAAAACAAACAAAGAAAACCCATCAAAGATCTGGGTTTTGCACAAAAACAAGAAAAGATGAGGTCTTGAAGGTTAATAAATACACCAGCGCGTAGTGCAGGAAGCATAGAAACTTTACTTACTTGTACATGTAGATATCTTTGCCAAACAAGAGTTTCTGCCCACAAAGAAAGCATTGATCGAGAAAAGAAGGGGCTGGGAGAGAGCAGCGTGAAGAATGATTTCTAGACGAAGAAAAACCAGGCGGGGAAGTGGGTTTGTTGTTGATCATCATCATGGTGAGCTTGCTGATAACTTGCGGGGTTTTGCTGCTAACACCACCGCTCTCCCGTGTCTCCAAAACTATGCTTAAACCCACCATATCTCATGATAATATCAATCTTTAGAGGAAAGATTGTGGTTTTGTGGAGGTGAAGGAACGAGAAAGTGTTTTTGACCTTAATTCAGGGAAATAAATAGAAGGGAATGGTACAGAGAGGGAAGGATTGGTGGGTCCATTCACAGCTAGGGGAAGAAGATGATGTACGAAGGACGATTTGACTTCTAGTGCTTGTTAACTGCCACGTACCTGTTTTTACTTTCCATTTTCCTTATTCTTCTTCTCATATCGTTTGTTGTTTTGCCCTTTTCTGTTTTATTGTACGAAGGAAGCGATAAATGTTTTTTTTTTTTTCCAAACTAGGCCAGAGTGATTATTAGCACAAGAGATGTTATCTTTCTAACGATGTCGTTTCTAATTTTCATTCAACAACCCGTTGATGATATATACGATGTCGTTTTCTACCCTATTTTATGAATTGATTAAGCAATATTTGCTTACTGTATACTCTATTATTAATCTTGACCATGGGAGGGACAGCGCACACGCCATCGATCCATAATTGCGACGGGTATACTTTTCCACCTCTTATTCCATCACTAGACCTAACCCATCAAAGACTAACACTAGAGCGAGAGAGAGAGAGAGAGAGGGCATTGCATGCAAGAACACTAAACCATGCATACACGACAACACCATACCTGTTTTTTTTTTTTATAAACCATGCGATATTTTTTTTTGTATAAACTACGCGATATTCTAGTTATTGACCTATATTAATCCATGTTCGTATCGAATGGATCCCGAAGAGATGAAAGTGTTCCCAAATAGCCGGCTCCATATAAAGAAGGAGGAAGGATTGAATTCCTAATCTCTTTTAAGAGACAAAAGTGTCCTCAACACTCATGACAGGACTCCTTATGTACCTTTATGGTCATGAAAATGAAATTTATTAATTAGCAGTCTTACCTAATTAAGTGTTTCTGAAAATTGTTTTACCAGAAAAATGAATGAAAAAGCTTCATTTTCTATGGGCATTTATAAAAATTGACCCGTCATTAAAAGAAAAAACCCACCAATAAGATCAAGTGTTTGGTGAGTACAAAATTGTCTTGGGGAGGACTAGGAAGTGAGATATAAATCTAGTGAACCCCGGTTTGGATCACGAGTTAGATAGAAGATCAATCTATTTTGATTTTATTTATAAAAAAAAGATTAAAATGATTTTATTAGAGTAATTATTATTTTTAACTGGTTTGATCATAGCAATTTCAAATTGATTTTTTTTTTTTATAATTATACTCGAGTTAGGAGTCAAATTGATCAAATATGCTTTCAATTGTTTTTTTTAAATAGTTGTATTTGAGTTTTGATATCAATTAAAAATAGTATTAATTAATATTTAAATTATCATCGATTTTTATTCATATATTCTTTTTCTTCTATAATGACTCATTCTAATTGCAAGATTTTCATAAGATGGACTTTAGTTAAGAATATTATAGAAAAATATAAGATTTAATACATGATTCAGATTATAAATAAAAGTTAGATAATCTCCTTTTTTTTAAAACGAAGTATGATTTAAATTTCATTTTCAAATTTGATGGAGAGAAAAACGACAACAAATTGAAATAGCAAGAGATGCTATTCGGCTTGTGGTAGATTTCGTGATTTTTATTTAAAAATATATTAAAATATCATATTTTTATATTAAATAAATGAAAATTACAATTTTTTAAAAATAAATAAATTTTAAAGCTGCGTATTCCAAAGACTCTCTTAAAGTATTATAGAACTGACAAGAAATAGGGCACGTACCACTCTTTTCCCCGGTGGTACAATATAGGAGCAGGATAATGTGTGGCTAGTTGCTATTTTTTTTTGTTTTTTTATAAATTAACAAAAATTGTACAAATTCTAAAATTAATAATAATATAAAATTTCAATCAACCTCAAACAAACCCTTGCTCTATGGACACTTGCCACCTTTGCGAGTTGCTGGAGAGGAGTCTAAGGTCTAGCTCTATGGACGACAGAGCAGATATGATTACAGCTACGATTCAGCAATTTTACAGTTCAGCAGAGATTCTTTTTCTTGAAGACGGTACGTGATCTTGCAGCAGCAGCAGCAGCACCACCACCACCACCTGTCAGCCGGATTAATCTTTAATTCATGATATGCTCTCATTACCACTCTTCGTGGCGATTTTTAGTACTTGTTTACGATAGTTTGGACTTCTTTACGAAATTGTTTTTTTTAAAAAAAATATACTAAAAATATCTTTTTTAATTTTTTTTAATATTAACATATAATTTTTTTTTTCAAAAACAATTTTAAAATACAGCACGACAGTCAATTTGCAATGATCCGATTAACTTGATAAGTTAAGAACTAATATGGTGAAGTCATAGAAATCATGCACTAGAAAAAAATTAATTAATTATATTTGTTAAAAGTAAAGCATTATAATATAATTTATATTATTCACTTAACACATCTCTTCAAGTAAAAGTATTTCGGGTTTGAAACTTACACGTACCCACATCATCTTATGCTTAGTTTTTATCAAATAAAATAGGAGTAGTGAAATTCGAACTCGTGACCACTGAGTCAACAAGACTCTAATACTATATTAAGAAACCATTTCACCTAAAAAATTAAATTTATAAATAAAATATTATAATATAATTTATATTATTCTTGACACGAGTACACCATCTTAGATCTGCAACTTGATTTACGGGCTCGGTTTGATAAGTTTACTTCTTTTTTCAACTATTCTTTATTTAGTATATGAAGTGTGTTTTGAAATAAATAGGCCACGTGTATTGATTTTTTTGATCATTTTCTCACCCCCGAAGCGTAGTCCAATGAAAACGAGCCATAATTTCTTACAAGACAACACGATTCCTATGATTTGATGGAAAACATCTACAGGGCCAGGCAGCCCATTGGCCTGGAGGTAGCAAGACCCATGAGCTGGACCACTAGCCTAGATTGATGTCAGAAGCATAGATATATTGTTGTTGGGTTCGGTCCATCATATATCTTGACCTGAGAAAATGAAATATTTGGACCTATTGAGTTAGGATAAAATCAGATATTTCTTTAATTAATGTAGGTGTCCGAGCAATTTTATATACCTCGACTAATCCTACAGCTTTTAAAATCAACGATTATATAAATTTCAGTGACTCTGATATTTTTGTAAGACTTGAACTCATAATTGATAATAACACATCATTTCACTATTATAAGATTGCAAATAAATTTTAAAATTCAAGAGATTGTACGTGACCTAGATTTAACAATATATTGAATTGTAAAATGCCAGCAATTTCAAAGTTAAATAGATGCCCGGGACAATAAAAAAAGTTGTGAATTTTACCAAGACTAAAAAATATTACTGATATTGTTATGTTTTGTTCGATCAAAGATTATTAAATACAAATCTTGATGGGTGTAGCTCTACCGATTAAGTTGTGGATTTGCTATCTAGAGATTACCGATTTGAGTCTTATAAATTTCAGTGTCATTAAAAGCTTATGTGATCATTAACTTCAAGGTTTGTGAAATGAGTCAAGGTGTAATCAAACTGACCTGAATATTTATATTAATAAAAAATTTAATAACGATGAATGTATGTCATAGCCTTTTAACAACCTAATTATTGGTAAGCTGATTCCCTACCCTACTATAAATCAAGATTTATTAGGGATACTTTTGAAGGGGAAAAATTTCTCCATCATTTTTTAGAATTCTCTAGCATCATTATTATCGAATAACTAATTAGCTTACTTTTTTTGAACCACCGAATAATTAAATTTTAATGAAGATGCAGTAGGACCATCCTCACATGCACATAATGCAATCAATACTTGCTGGATTTTCTTTTGGGTTCGAACGTCGGTTTTGTTTTGTTTTTTAAAATATTTTTTATTTAGAAATGTATTAATATATATATATATATATTAAAAATATTTTTGATAATATTATAATAAAATAATTTAAAAATTTTCTATGCTTTTTCACTTAAAACAAAAAACTAATAATTTTATTTAAAAAAACTCTTAATGCTCTCCCTTAATTAATCTCAAAATAATTCGTTAACAACCAAATGCCACTATCGGGAAATAGTGGTCAGTGGGTGGCTGTAAAAGAGATCATCATTGAGGGCTGGGACTTGCCGACTACGTACCTCGCTAGCGCACCTGAGACCATGCCTGAAGACACAGATTATGCCTATGGCGATGCTTGTTCGTTCTGTTGACAATGATTACATTTGGTATATACTAAATTTGTTGAAATTAAAATAATTAATATTTTTTTTTTAGTTCAAAAATAAAATATAATATATATATATGCAAAGTTTAATATAATGAAACACTTTAACACATTCTATTATAACAACAATAACATTGAAGACATGATATCTAAAAATATTATTATTATTATTGCTAAAACAATAAAAAATATTAAATTACTCCGAGAAAAAAAACTCAAAAATATTAACAAAAGAGGAAGTAAGAAAAAAACTAAAACTATTATTATTATTATTATTGTGTGAATAATGAAAAAATAAATTCAATAAAAGAATAAAAAAACCCCAAAAACTTTAATAAAAAAGGAAAAAAAACATGAAAAAATAATAAATAAATAAATAAAAAAAAAGAAAAAAAAAATATTAATTTTCAAATGATCATAAATATAGATTAAAATTTAATAACACAATTGTTTTTAAAAATAATATCGTAACTTAGAACACGTGTGTGTACACACACAAGAACATAAACAAAAATAAAAACTATTTAAGAAATATAAAAAAATCAACCAGTAAGAGTCGAGTTGCACGTGGACTACATTTGCTAATCAAGTAACTTTCATTATCAAAACCTTGCATTTTATTGACGGGATAATCCACCGATTTTTAGACATTGATTCTGTCCGAAAGAATCTTAATTACCAATGGAGTCACATCCAATTACTATTCATCGCAAAACTTATCAACGGGATCACTGATGAACTTACAGATGAACAATTAAAGCACACTAAACAAGAAAACGTTTACCACCATCATTTTATTAGTATTTTCATCGGTGAAAAGATATATTACAGTAAAAAAAAATACCGTCTCTTATTTCTTGAGTGATTTTAAATTAGTACACTTCAATGTGTTAGAGAATAATATAAATCATGTTATAGGGTTTCATTTACAAGCATAAGCTTTTAGGTGAGATGGTTCCTTAACATGGTATCAAAGCCTTATTGACCCGGCGGTCACGAGTTCGAATCTCACCACTCTCATTTTGTTTGATGAAAATCAAGCATAAGATGATGTGGGCTTGTGCAAGTTTCAAGCCCAAATGACTTACATTTGAGGAGGTGTGTTAAAGAATAATATAAATCATATTATGGAGTCTCACTTACAAGCTTTAGTTTTTAGGTGAGATGGTTCCTTAATAGAATGTATAGTTGTTAATTTTTTGGAATGATTTTTCACATTTGAGTTGACAAACGGATGGAAGTCAAAACCTGAACCCAGTGAATTTTAAATATTTTCTAAATTCAAATGTTTTTTGTTTCAAAAAATTACAAGATAAATTTCAAAATCTTTGCAATCATATTTTTATACGTTGTGCTAAGGCTGAGCCAGCACAGCTTGCTGGGCCAATTACAAATCAACCATCGGATATACGAATAATCCAACTTAGTCTCACTTAATAATGGCGTTCTTTGACAGCCATAGATAGCGAAATACCACCGATATAAGGTGGTTGTGCATGCCTGCACATGATAAATTTGCAATCTTTTTGTGTAAACATGTGCATGGTTGGACAGCCATGGCCATGTATCTATATATAGATAGATGGTCATGGCTGTCCAATCATGCACATGTATAGATGGCCATGGTTGCCCAATCATGCACATGTCCAATATCACAGCTTCGATAGAGCTTTTTTTCTTGCTGACAAGTGTGCTGCTGTGAAGGTGGAGTTGCGAGGGCAGGAGATGGAGGCGTGATAGATGTGGAACTTCCAGCTTCAGTGGCTGCCAATCCTGTCGAGTCAACAACTTGGATGGGGCAAGTCGGGTCAATGGATGGTTCAGATGCAGTGTCGTCAAAGATCGATGTCGCAAACATATATCTCGCCTCTGTTAAGGGCAGATTTCAAGGCTCCAAATCGAAGTTGAAATACTTTTGTTTTGTTTAATTTCTTATGCATTTAATGTGGAACAACAAATGGATCATCGTTGACGACGCGATTAAGTTTGAACCTATAGCAAATTTAAAAAGTGTTTTGATTAATAATTGAACAAAAGCATGAATGAAAAAGATTTCTTAAAACTTGCGAGGAGTAAAGATTGACCCGGTATGTATAATAGCCGAACCATAGAGCTAAGAGGAGCTAATTTTAATAATTAATGAGCATTTAAATTATTAACAACCATATTTTTTTTTTAAAAATGAACTCCCTCTTCGTTACCTCTAACCAAAATCTTCTCAGTTGATTGTATTTCTTTTAGTTTACAAAGAACATCTACAGAAATTATTGAATAATTGCAGGAGCCAAGAAATTAAATTATGCCCGGCCATTCTATTTAAAGGTATAAATTATATTAGTAGATATGTTCACGAACAAATAAGAAAATAAGAAAATGAATAAGAAAATAATAGACAATTCATATTAGTAGATATGTTCCAAACTTCTCGATCAATAAATAGACAATTCAAATTAATTGCCCGGCCATTCTATTATAAGGTATAAATTATATTTTTATGCTTTGCAAATGAATTGCCATTTTCTTGAAAAATCAAAATCAAGTAAAAATAGAACAAATAAGTGAATAGTTAAATTGGAAATTAAAATACAATTACGAAATAGGATAAGGATGCCATGAGAGGGTGAAATAATTATACACACACACACAATTAGAAATCTAAATGAATATGCTGAACTTGTTGTGATATTCATGTCTTAATAATATGTGTTTTGTTTCAGGATCATCACATGCACGCCAATGATTTTCTGTTTTTGTTATTTAGTATTAGGAAGTACACCCTTTTATTTTTGTAATATTAAAACATGTGAATGACTTAATCTATAAAAAATATTTTGTTTAAATTTGAAACTCATATAATCTTGCTGCATGTATGCATGTTTATTCTCACTTAATACTCCATAATGACATTTATTGTTCATGTGTGTTATAAACATTATATTTGTGATGATGATGAATGGATTGATACCCAAGACAATTAAGTTATGAAATGTGAGTTATTAGAAGTGTAAACCGGTTTTGTGTCAAATAATTTCGGATCGAACCTCCCGGTTTGGGAAACTCTATCAAAATTTTGATAGAAATTTCAGTAGGTTTTTATACGAAAAACTGTAAAAATACCATGCAGGCATGACACTTGCAAAATGACTTCAATGTTATATACAGATAATGTTCACACATTCATAGAGAGATGCGTCATATATTGGATCACTTGGTCAAGCAAAACGTTAATAGGGAAACTGATTGAGTTGCATGGCTATGGTTTCGTTGCATTTGTTATGTTTGACATGGTTTCGTAGCAAATATAAAAGGGTCAACCGGTATCTCTATAAAATTAAAGAAAGCAAAGGGCTAGCTAGAAGGCAATCAATAATTTCAGACACGGGATTCCCATCAGGTCATGCAAGCCATAAATGGTTTTCAGATATACTGACAACAAAAGGCTAGCAATCACAACAATAGTATCAGGCAAGCCGATAAAAAAAAAAAAGGAAGGAAAAGAACAAGTGGGTTTTACAACAAGAGTGAAGAGGAAAGGGAACCATATATATATATAAAACCGTAAGAGCCCACCTTCTGAACACTAAAAATATAGCAGTGTGTGTGTGTGTATATACACGTAAGAAGGTCATTGGTAGGGACAGAAATTAGAAAAGACAAAGCAGAGTAAACTCGTACAATAGAATTGCTGGAATTGATGGAGTTGCAATAATGAAGATGAAAGGTGTTATTTGAACCCTTTTTTTTTTCTAGTCCTGTTAATGCCGTGATTCTCTTTGTTCGTGTTCCTTCGATCGGTCAAATCCTTCTATCTATTTCTCACTTTTCTTCATCCGAAACTTTGCCCTACTCCTCCTTCACATTTCGCTATTTGGTCTGCATGAACATGTGCAGAGGCATCTGTTTTGCCCACCAATTCTTTGGCCTTCAACGATTCTCTATCCCAATCTGTGTTGTATACGACTGTTAGAATTGAGACCACACATACAACTTGAGCCGCTAGAAGACCATAGCATAGACCCACAAACCCCAGTTTCCAAACAAAGGCTAGGCCTATAGCCACAGGCGCACCCACCATGTAAAAGGAGTAAAAGTTAATCCCTGCCCCAATGCCGGGCCTAGCACTCCCTCTTAAAATTCCACAGCTTGTCGTTTGTGGACAATTTGCAAGCTCACATAATCCAATTATGGGTAGTACAGCCATGGTTAGCTCGAGAACCTCATCATCTTTTGTAAAAACTTTCGCCCATGCTTCTCTCCCTAGGGTGGTCCATAGCAAGCCAAATAGTGAGCTTAATAAGGCTAAGCCTATTGCAACCACCGTGGCCAAACGAGCTTTCTGTGGCCTGCCTGCTCCAAGCTCGTTGCCCACTCGAGTAGACACCGATGCACTCAGTGACGTTGGCAATGTGTACATCAGGGATGTTGTCTGAATTATAATAGCTGATGCTGCTAGAGCGGCTCGACGGTTGTGCAAGTAACCGGCTAGAATTGTCATGAACTCGTACCACCACCACTCTAAACAAACAGCTATGCAACTTGGAATTGCAAGCCGAAGTAGAATTCCCCATTCCTTTCTTAGTGAAGTAGAAGGAGATGATAGAAATGGTTGCTGTGTGATTAGGGGCGCGGACGAAGCTGGCTCCTCCACAGTGGCCGGACTAAATAAATACATGTAGCATACAAGGAACAAGAGGGTGTTAAAATTGGTAATAAAAGTAGAAATTGCAATTCCAGGGACTCCTAGAGAAAGAGTGAAGGCTAGAAATATGGTGACAGGAACATGGAGAACAATGGAGACCAGGGTGCACCACATTAATGGCCATGTAGTCCCTTTACTGCGCAAGTAAATTCGTAGAGGGTGGAGGAGGCTGTTAGCGATAAGATCAGGAATGGAAAATCGACAGTATAAACTTGCAATTCTGGTTATGTCAGGATCTTGATGGAGGCTAAGCAAGAGGGGTTCAAGATTGACCCATAACAGACCAATCGGTATCGAAGCAAGTAGTAACATAAGAATTGTTCTTCTCAGAGTATGAGATGCTACTAGTAGATTTCTCGAGCCAAATGCTTGGCTACACAGAGGCTCCATCCCCGTCGCTAGGCCGGAGAGAACTGAGTAGCCACTGATGTTGGTGAATCCAATAGCTAATGCGCCGCCGGCGAGCTCCAAGCTCCCTAGTCTTCCCATGCAGACTACTAAGATCATGTTTTTGAGATACCCCACCAAGCTCAACGCTGCTATAGGGAAGCCTATTTCTGTCATTTTTTTTAGCTCCTCGACAACCTAATGGAAAGAAAAAAGTATAAACACAATAACAAGTAACAAGTACAGGCGGCGTCAGTATGATTATTAAGAAATCAAGTCGAAGATTTTCTAGTTGTGCTCAATTGAGATTCATTTCTACCTCTGGCATTGTTGGGTACTTGTGGGATTTCTCTGCTGTAACCATTTTTGCTAGTTTCCTTTTCCTGTTCCCTTGCGCGCGCTCGCGCGTGTGTGTGAGAGAGAGAGAGAAAGAGAGAGAGAAGTCAAAGTGAGTGATATTATGGTTCGGGAGGGAGCTTTATAGATTGTAAGGCAGTGGGGTTCGATCTCAGACGTCGTTGTTTATGTTTGTGCTGCAGTTTCAATAATAAATATAAAAATTATGATCTCAAGTACCAAATTCATCTTAAATTTTTTGAAATTTAATTATTTTTTATCAGCAGTTCAAGATATTTCAACTACAAAATTTGAATTAAAAATCCACTAGCTAAACTGGTGCGTAGAAAAAATCACATAATATATATATATAGACACACACGGATAAAGCGACGGTACTGAATTAACAATGCCTCTTCAAATGACGAAATTTGTCACTTTCCAAAACAAAACCGAACATATCTACTTCCCCTTTAAAAACAACATGTAAAATGTGACTATAACCATCAACGATTGCCACAATTATTATTATTATTATTATTATTATTATTATTATTATTATTATTATTATTATTATTATTATTATTATTATTCACTTTGTAGATGTCAATGTTAAGTAAATCACTAGGGTTTACTAATCGGGATTGATCATGAACACACTAGGTGTTCTTTATTCTTAAATTTGTTAGAAATCCATGATAGCATATTAGTTTGCATGAAAACTAGGTTATATATACAATCATAAATAAATAAATAAATGAGAAATAGTTAAAGACAACTACTCTAATATTTTCTAAAATATTCAATAATTTCACGGGAAATGCACCACCGATAATTTAATTTATATAAAGGTTAAAACGATCTCTTTATTCATAAGCAGTATGATTAACTTGAGCTAGAAGTGGTACGTACCCATATTAATGACTAGTAAATCTGAACTACCATATGCTATATATACTTGTAAAGTTTTTTCAAGAAATGAAGATACCAGGAAGATTCTTAGATTGCTGGGGAATCTCTCCACGTGTAGATTGGTGTGTGTGTGTGTGTGTGTGTGTGTAGCAAAGGGATGATGATGATGATGTTAGAGAGGAATTGTGTGTGTAGTAAAGGGATGATGATGATGATGTTAGAGAGGAATTAGGAGATCGAGTCTGCGTCAGAAGAGGATTTGGAATTTAGATTGTATTGGAAGCAAATTAAATGCCTTTTTTCTCCACATGCTTTCCGAAGGGTCTTTTCGATGGATCCAAAACCATATATAGGACCATTAATCAAAAGCAAACCAGCTCTCTCACGTTTTGAAATGCAGCACGCACCTTGTCTGTTAAAGGTGCTACCGTTAGGGATGGATTTGGCTCCTCTCTATATCAGTTTCCTCTGTTTCTTCCTTCATAAGCTTGATATATATATATATATATATATATATATATATATATATATATATATATATATATACACCTTCCTACATCTCTTTCTTATTATGTTCATTCATTGTTCTCAAGTTCATTTGAATCTCTCTTAATTTATTTGAATTTATATTTTTTTAAGTTATTCGAGCTTACAAGTATTTATATTCAGGTGTCTATAGATTGATGCTTGTTAAGAGTAGAAACAACACACATATTTACAAAGTCATCTGAAATTATAGTGATATCTCTATTCCTTAAATTTCCTTTGTTCTTAAAAATATCACAGACTAAAATATATTTTGATGCTACAAGAGAGATAAAAGACACAAAAAATTAACGAAACCGACCATTGATGATCGTTTACCCATCTTCTGTCGACACGCACACCACCATATGGAAGAGAATATGGCAGCGCACCCGGAGACATGATGATCTGACAGTTTCCTTAGCCTTAGCAAATCATGCCGCTTGAGAGGTATGTAATGGAGGCAATGACATGCGCATCAAGCAGACTCGTTTGCAGGTATATAAGAAAATAATAAACAAAGATGAAACTACTTAAACGCCCCCCGAACCGGAGATAATAATTAGAAAATATGGTATCAAAATATCATTTTGCCCACAACCTCAGTGCTCTATTTTTGTCTTTTCTAATGGTATTTGAGTAGTTCTACTGCTCACCTAAATGTAAAAACCAAATATCCTTCACCGTGAGCTCATTGTGAGGATAAAGAAGTGAATTTAGTGTTCACGGTCAATGCACGAAATCAAAAATACCCTTGACCCTTCTTTGTTGTGTGCTTTCGGGGGTAAATTAATAGTTTTACTATGCAAAAAAAAAAGAGAAAAACACACCCCCCAAAAATCAGATAAAGCCAACCGTACCCTAGGAAAATTTGAAAATAACCCTGAAACCAAGAATTAAATTTCAATGTACTGAATGACAAAACATTAATTATAGTATAGTAATATGAGTCTCTACTTATATAACTGTAACATGTAGTATGAATGCTTATTCTTTTTTAAATGAAATACAAGTGTTAAATTAAGGGGCTGCTATTAAGATCCTAGTTTAATAGAGAAATGAATATACAAGTTCGATGAGTGAGAAGACTTATTTAGATAATTAATAACATCTCTTAAACAAAATTAAATATTACAAGTTCTATAATAATAATAAAAAAAAAACTATAATGCAGCCATTCTCTATTAAACAATTCTGTTAGTCTACAAATAGATCGACAAAAGAGTGTTTGAATAGAATTAAGAATATACTTCATCAATATTCTTACTTGACTGCTAATTTATTGCTAAATAATTGTTAAGAAATGACACCAAACTAATCTACAATTAAATTCAAGAATTGTTGCTACCCAAATTTTGACCCACTTATTTTCATGTTTCGGAAAATAATAAAAAAATACAAAAAAATACAAAAATCCCAAAAAATCTTGTTATAGGGGCAAAATTGAATAAATTGAGAATTTAACAGTCAATGCAAGTCAAAATCGCGTCGATTAGAAAGGAAGGACCAAATTGAAAGAAGCGCACAAGTTAAAGGCTGACTTTGAATTTTTGCATTTTTAAACCTCTATAAATAGAGTGCATGGCCACAAGAAAAAAAAAGGAGGACAAAAAAAAAGAGCTTACACACTCTGAAAAACCCTAAACCTAAACAAAAACCCTAACCCTTTTAAAATTTTTGAGAGTCGCATGCCACCTTCATTTTTAGCACATGCAGCCTCTCCCCATGATTCTCCATCTTCCCAACCGACCATTTTCCCTTGACCCACTGACCGATCAGCCTACCCATCGTCTCTCGCCTCTCCTCCGCACCTCCGATCAAGCGACCTCTTTCCGCTTTTATTTTTCATCCATTTTTCTTCCCTTTCCTCGACCCTCAAACCCCTCTCCTTCTCCTACCACAGCTGCCATAACCTCTTCCCGTCGACTGACCCACAATCTCTCTTTCTCTTCTTACTTTCCTCCTCCGTTTAGCCCCTTTGCTCGACCACGGTTTCACTCTCGTCTCCTCACTCTTCCTCGTCGTTTTTCTCCTTCTCCAGCGACCACATTCCTCACTCTCACACGGCAGACCATACTAGCACCACAACAGCTCATGATCTCCCTTCCTCTCTGCCTCCGACCATGACAGAGCCCCAAGATTTCCTCCCTTTCCTCATTTCTCTCGACCTTGCCGGATCTGAGCCCTACATCAACCAACGTCGACTTTGATCGGTTCAACCTCGTCCATGGAAGCGACATCTCCCACCGCTTTTCTTTCCTCAACCTAACCCACTGCAGTCCGAGCCATGTGAAGGAGAAGCGACCGACGCGTGGAAGACTCGGTGTCTGCAGAAGAGCATGAATTGATTTTGCTGCTGTGTTGTGTCCGTTTGTCTTTGTTTTGCGGGTCTTCGAAAACTCTCAACAACCCCATGAAGAGGAAACCGAGAATAGAGCCCTTGATTTGAAGGTAATTATCGATTGATTTTTACTGGTGTTGGTGTTTGTGTGTTTTGTTTTGTTTACGAGTTATGATGCACCCTCACCGGCGAGAGCGTAAGAAGAGGAGGAGGAACACGGCGATGAAGAAGAAGAAGAAATCACGAAGGCCGATCCGATATCCGAAGAGATTTTTTGATTTTGTGTTGTATTTGGTCGTTGTTCATTGTTGTGTTGCAGGTCGCGGACGGCCACCACCGGCGAGAGGTTGAAGAGAAGAGGCGGATTTGTTTCCCCTGTCTCCATCTGTTCACCACGGTGGCGCGTGGGACCACGCGCCACCAGTGACGGTGGCGCGTTGACGACAGCGCCACCACCCCGACATGCTCTGCCACTTGTTCCAGATCCCCAAGGACTTTTATGTATTTTCCCTTTTGTTTATGTGTTTAATTTGAACTTATTGTATTTTAATTATTATTGGTGAAATGTAATGAGAGAAAGACAACGTGTGTGTGAGTTGAATTCTATTCTTAAAATGTGATGAAAAAGAATAAAAAATATTGTGTGGGTGTGTGTTGTTTTTTTTTATTCCATATTATCTTGTTTAGTTAAGAAAAAGAATATAAAAATAAAATAAAAATGTGTTTTCTTTGTAAAAATTTAAAACCAATGTTTCAAAAGTGTAAATCCTTTTTTGGAATTTATTATTCACTGTTAAGATTCGGATAAATAAATTTCAAGGAATTAAAAAAATCCAAAATATTCGGAGGAAATAGTATACTATTATTTACTGTTCGGTGTTTGGATAAACAAATTTTATCCAAAATATTCGGCGGGAATAATGTTATTATTTACTTTTCGGTGTTTGGATAAATAAATTCTAAAGGTTATTGTCTAAAATATTCGAGTGGTAATAATAATAATCAATAAAATTTATTGGATTTTTAGGTCGTGATTGATTTCTTTTTTTAATTGTAACATTTTTATGAATAAATACTGACTTTTTGCAACATTTTAAATCACATCTAAATAGACAATGCAGCTTACCTCAGGTAAGGCGTCTTAGGGGTGCTAATACCTTCCCTATACGCAACCAGTCCCTTACCCTTGAATCCTCGAAGCGGACCAAGTACAAATCGGGTGTTCCTAGCGACCCTCAACAGCAAGGTGGCGACTCCTAAAAAAAACTCCACATTACGAGCCAGGATCCCTCCCGGACGCTGCAGCGGACGTCGCGACAGAATATTATTTATTGTTCGGTGTTTGGATAAACAAATTTTATCCAAAATATTCAGTAGGAATAATGTTATTATTTACTTTTCGGTGTTTGGATAAATAAATTCTAAAGGTTATTGTCTAAAATATTCGAGTGGTAATAATAATAATCAATAAAATTTATTGGATTTTTAGGCCGTGATTGATTTCTTTTTTTAATTGTAACATTTTTATGAATAAATACTGACTTTTTGCAACATTTTAAATCACATCTAAATAGACAATGCAGCTTACCTCAGGTAAGGCGTATTAGGGGTGCTAATACCTTCCCTTTACGCAACCAGTCCCTTGCCTTTGAATCTCTGAGCAGACCAGTACAAATCGGGTGTTCCTAGCGACCCTCAACAGCAAGGTGGCAACTCCTCATCAAAACTCCACATTGCGAGAGCCAGGATCCCTCCCGGGACGCCGCGCGGGGACGTGCGACAGAATGGCGACTCCACTAGGGAAGGTATTTTTTTCTGAAAAATATTGGACTAAGCTTTGAATATTTTGATGTGATTTACTTGTTTCAATCTGTTTGAATTTTTAGGTGTTTATTTTTAGCAAGTCTTTTGCATTTTAATTTATGGATATGTATATATGTTCATGCGTTGTTAATTTATTTCAATTATATCATTGTAGTTTGCAACTTTAAGTTACGTGGGGGACTAGCAGCTTACCTATGACTTGAGTCAAGGTTGAAGTTTGTGTAAACCCCAACTCTTCGTTGAGAGCTTAGACGGTAGTGATTGGTATACGTACCATCCCATTATCTGCTAAGACCCCATATTGCCTTTACGAGGGTGATCACTGGGACAACAAGAGACCCTGTTTAGAGCCAAAAGTAGCAAACTCACGCTGAGAGCTTAGATGGTAGTGATTGGTATACGTACCATCCCATTATCTGCTAAGACCCCATATTGCCTTTACGAAGGTGATCTCTAGGACAGCAAGAGACCCTGTTTAGAGCTAAAAGTAGCAAACTCATCATTTGTTGTGTAAACCCCAACTCTTCGCGAGAGCTTAGCCTAGTAGTGATTGGTATACGTACTCATCTCATTATCTCGCCAAGACCCTATATTGCCTTTACGAAGGTGATCATCAGGCAAGAAGAGACCTTGTTTAGAGTCCAATGTAGCAAACTCATCATTTGTTGTGTAAAGATTAGAACCAATAATTAGGTGTGTGTTACCTTCATTCTGCTTTTGCATTAAGGCAAACTCTTCCCGAGGCAATTTAAATTCAATAAGTGACACAAGAATCATCGCTAGAAAATTTGCATTGTTGGGTTTAAGCGTAAATACAGCTTTTGTGTATCATACAATTGTTAAACGCATGTGTCACTTCTCATAGGATGAGTTTGTCAAAAAAAAAAAAAAAAAAATTGCATATGCATTTTTACATGCATTCCTAAGGTTTTTGGTATATCGTACAGTTGTCACAAGCATGTGTCCCTCCCCGAAGGGCGAGTTCGTCAAAAAAAAAAATTGCATGTATCATACAATTGTTAAAAGCATGTGTCACTTCTCAAAGGACGAGTTTGTCAAAAAAAAAAAATTGCATATGCATTTTTACATGCATTCCTAAAGTTTTTGGTGTATCGTACAGTTGTCACAAGCATGTGTCACTCCCCGAAGGGCGAGTTCGTCAAAAAAAAAATAAAAATAAAAAATTTGCATATGCATTTTTATACGCATTCCCATAGTTTGGTGTATCATACAGTTGTTAAATGCATGGGTCACTTCTCAAAGGACGAGTTTGTCAAAAAAAAATAAAAAAAAATAAAAATAAAAATTTGCATATGTATTTTTATATGCATTCCCATAGTTTTGTGTATCATACAATTGTTAAACGATGTGTCACTTCTAAAGGACGAGTTTGTCAAAAAAATAATAATAAAATAAAAAATTGCATATGCATTTTTACATTCATTCCTAAGGTTTTTGTGTATCGTATACTTGTTACAAGCTTGTGTCACTCTTGGAAGACGATTTCAAAAAAAAAAAAAAAAAAAAAAATTTATATGCATTTTAACATGCATTCCTATAGTTTTTGTGTATCATGTAATTGTTACAATCAAGTTTCACTCCTAAACGGGTGAGCAAAAAAAAAAAAAAAAAAAGTTCATATGCTTTTCAAGATGCATTCTCACAAGTTTTTGTTTATCATGTAATTTTTAGGATCACATGTCATTCCTCTAAGAAGTAAAAAAAAAAAAGTCAGCATGCATATACATTTCTGCACGCCTTCCCATTGTTTTTGTTTAACATGTAATTTTTATGATCACGTTGTCATTCCTCGAAGGAGTAAAAAAAAAAAGGTCAGCATGCATATACATTTCTGCACGCATTCCCATTGTTTTTGCTTATCATGTAATTATTACGATCGCGCGTCCTTCCTCGAGGGTCGAGCCCCCCCAAAAAAAAAACATGCATATACATCTCAACATGCATTCTCATATTTTTGTTTAGCATGCAGTCATTACAACCACGTGTCGCTCTTTAAAGAGCAAGTTGGTAAAAAAAAAAAAAAAAAAAAAATTCATGCGTGTACATTTCAACATGTATTCTCACAGTTTTTGTTTAGCATACAGTCGTTACAATCACGTGTCGCTCTTTAAAGGGCAAGATTGTCAAAAAAAAAAAACATGCATATGCATTTCAACACGCATTTCTATAGTTTTGAAATAGGGGTCCCTCAATTTGTCATCCTCCGAAGAGTCAAGAGTCATTGGACATTTGATATTGCTGAGAAGAACCGGTTCCGATACAAAGTCATCATTCATGTTTCTTCTGCAAGCCCACAACAAAGTTCTCTGCTCTCTAGTGAAATCAAGTGGGACATATGCCCAGATATTATTTGGAGAGTATTAGTGCAATCATCAATGAGGATTATGGGAAATTCAGGTTTTCTTTTGAAGGAGTGCGAGTAGTCCATTTTCAGAAAGCAAGCATCAGTGAAAGAAGTTGTCTGCCTGTTTAAAGTATCAAATTGATTTCTCTCCGGATTAGATGGAGTTATTGCGGCACTGTCAAATCAGAAAGTTTTATGACGCCATGCACAAAAGACCATGCCATTTTGAGCACAATTTTGTCTGTTAAAGCAAAGATGAATATCTTCAGAGAAGACATAACATGATACTGTTGAATTTGATCCGGTGTCTGAGAAGTAAGTATGTGCACTGCAAGTTTACATTGCTCGAAGAAGCGAATTTTCGGCCAGAAGAGTCTTTTTGTCGTATGATAATTTTTATGATTTATGCATTGTGGTGTGTGGTGTTTTGACAAGAGTGCTTCCGAGCTTGAATCACTTTTTATGACCAAGGAGGAGCGAGGTAAAAAATCAGTGACATAATCCAGATGAGAAAGATGAACAATTATAAGAATATCAGTGATCAAGTGTGAAAGTTAACCAGCAAAAGGCAAGTCAAGTTTTGTGGAGAATGTTATCGTCAGCAGTGTCAGCAATAAATCATCGCGAGCATGAGCGAGATCAATGAGCAGTGGCAATGCAGAAATGTTTGTTTGGAAAGCCTCAGAAAGGTGTCTCATCGTCAGTAACTTTCTCATGGAATTTCATCGGCTATCACTTTGTTTTGGGGGTAAGTCATCATTTCATTGAAGCATGTGTTTTCATTGTTTTTTTGTTGTTTTGAAATCAAGAGATGTTTGACATTCTTATTTTTGACAAAATATTTTGATCAAACTCCAACATGCAAAATTTGAAGTTCTCATTTTTGAAAGCATTTTGATTGCAAAATTGACCCGACTGTTGTTAAAAGACCTGATGACCAATACCAGATTACTGAACAATTTGTGAGCCCATACACTGAGTTTTTGAACCACATCATAGTACTAAGCTTTATTAGTATGCATATTGACATGTAATGGATTTGGAACTTATGGACCCGTGAATCATGACTCTTGCATGTCCAAATCATTACATTGGACGAGGTCAAAATTTATCAGTTAAAACCAACTTTGCTTGAAATGATAAAAGGCCATCTTTGTTTATTTCCTTCACTATTCTTGAAATATGTATCCTTTGTTAATCCCAATTTGAGCCTGATATTATATTTTTTGAAAACACCCAACATGGATCACACCCTCACACTGGGGGCAAATACAATAGGGGACAATAGGAGATTTGTAGTTTGAGGATACAGTGACAACATTAAGAATCAACAGAAGGGGGAATGCTCGAGAATGAAGACCCAACATTGGGAGCAATCAAATTGAGATAGGACATGTCAAAAACCAAGAGTCAATGCTAAGGACAAGTTCAAAAAAAAAGGAAAAAAAAGAGAACAAAAAAGAATATTGAACTATGCCATGTCCGTTGGAATTTGTGGTCAAACCTCATGTGGGGAGAAATGATATTAAGATTATCGAGTCTTCAAGATAGGTTGTCCATCAAATGAAGATTGTGCAGAATTGTTTTGTTATACTATGTTGAGTACAACAAGAGATGAAATAACATTAGATGACAAGTGATGGTTCGAGTTTTAGAATCCCCCTTTTAAGTTTGAAATTGTCAATGAAAGGAATGACATGGTTGTAGAGATTCCTAGAGCATTGGTTGATTGTGAAAGAATCATGTGGAGATAATTAATGTATTTCGATGTGTTCTCTTTTACTAAGATAATAAGAGAAAAGGAGTTAATGACTAGATGATGGTGATCCTAGGTCTTTGAAACCCTTAAACACTTTTTGAGCCTATGAATATCCCTTTCTTTTATAGCCATGAACCATAGCCTCATTACATGCTTGTAAAAGTCCTTCTTGATCAAGCGAGCAATTTTAACTGATAAGTGGCGCTCTCAAAATTTGTTAGAGTTTTTCCATAAGGGTTATAATTTCATGAAAAAGTTGCAAGTTGTTATGCATATTGATAAGGTAAGTACTGAAAGATGAGACAAATTTTTCAACTGAACTTCAAGTTTTTACTCAGCTCTAAATGTTTGAAAACCACAAATCATCACTTCATCATGTACCATCAAAGGACATGCCCCAAAATCTGAGATTAGAATTGAAACCCAAAAACCATAAAAGACCATTTCAATCTCACAATGAGTCAATTACTGTTTGCAAAATACGAAATATTTTCAGGTCTGCATTTATTGGATATCGTGTGTTGGGTATTTGACCAAATGAATTTGATTTTCAACAAATGACATCTCTTTGATTTTATTTGCAATGATTAGACTTTGGAAGCACATGATCTTTGAAATCAGTGACTTAATTCTAGAACAAGAAAGATTTAGAGAAAATATTGACCGGATTTGAAGAATCCTTGACATTGACAATTCTCGGCTATCATTGGAATGCTCAGCAGTTAGAGGCCGAAATGTGGATCTTGATAGGAATGCAAATAATTTCACATCAGCTTGGGGGCAAAGAAGCATAAGCAAATGATTGATTTAGTGAAATTCATCAAGGAGCACCAACAGATTCAACTCAGGGCAACATGGCTTAATAGAGAGTGATGGTGTGGTAAGCTTCAGCAGTGATTGAGAATAAGATTGCATTTGAAGGGCAACTTCAGATTTTAGAAATATCATCTTACTCACAGATTTTGTTGTCTCCAAAGATTTGTTGCATGGTTGTATTTTCATAAGTATTGAAGAGTGCATGCCATCAAGGTTGATCATGGGATAATTGTTGCGAAGCTAGTCGACTCAAGGTTCAGTTCACCGCATGAATATGAGAGACAGAAAAAACCTCGTTAATGACAATATCATATTTCTTTGCAAACAAAAAGGATTTGTTTAGAAGAAATTGAGTCTATGACGAAGAGTTTAAGATTGCATGGCCGGAACATTTGCATCTGCTCAGGGCGAGATTGATCACAAGCTAAGAGAAATTTATTGATGATAGCATGGAGCATGCACCGATGAGTTTTTGATGCATTTATGGATGACTTGAAAATTCCATGAAGGTTGATGATGACATACTACAAGAGAAACATGATTAAATTGATGAAGAAAATTGATTAAGCGATCGAGAACCAGAAGATGAGGTCGACATTAACAAGCTTTGCAATGATTGTTAGCAAACACACGCAAACCAGAGAGCTGTTATTGAGAGAATCCAAGAATATGGATGACTGTTTACACTCATTCACGGTGAATCAAACAATACCACACTTGGGGGCAATATTAAACTTGATAAGCACTGAGAGCAGAGATCATCGCAGATACGTCAGAAGAAGTAATGCGCTTGAGACTTGATGAATGAATGACAACAAAGCTTTGGAGGCTGGGCAAAAACATTCTACGACAATGGAGCATCAGAAAAAGGGGACCTATATTTCTTAGGTAAGTATACATGCATCACCATGCATTGCATTATATTTCTTAGGTAAGTATACATGCATTACCATGCATTGCATTAGAAAAAGGGGACCTATATTTCCTAGGTAAGTATCCATGCATCATCATGCATTGCATCCCCATCTTCATCAGCTTTCATCTGGGTAGGTCACCCATAATAATGAGACCCCATTTTTCATCATCATCCATTCGGGTAGGTCACCCAGAAAAATGAGACCAAGCTAGCCGGGTAGGTCACCCAGAAAAATGAGACCAAGCTAGCCGGGTAGGTCACCCAGAAAAATGAGACCCCTCCATCTTCCATCCGGGTAGGTCACCCATAAAAATGAGACCCCTCCATCTTCCATCCGGGTAGGTCACCCGTAAAAATGAGACCCAATCCTCCATCCGGGTAGGTCACCCGTAAAAATGAGACCCCTCCATCTTCCATCCGGGTAGGTCACCCGTAAAAATGAGACCCTTCCATCTTCCATCCGGGTAGGTCACCCAGAAAAATGAGACCCTTCCATTTTCTCTCCGGGTAGGTCACCCGTAAAAATGAGACCCAATCCTCCATCCGGGTAGGTCACCCGTAAAAATGAGACCCTTCCATCTTCAATTCGGGTAGGTCACCCAGAAAAATGAGACCCAGCTAGCCGGGTAGGTCACCCAGAAAAACGAGACCATGCTAGTCGGGTAGGTCACCCAGAAAAATGAGACCCCTCCATCTTCCATCCGGGTAGGTCACCCGTAAAAATGAGACCCCTCCATCTTCCATCCGGGTAGGTCACCCGTAAAAATGAGACCCAATCCTCCATCCGGGTAGGTCACCCGTAAAAATGAGACTCAATCTCCCATCCGGGTAGGTCACCCTGAAAAATGAGACCCTTCCATCTTCCAATAGGTAGGTCACCCGTAAAAATGAGACCCTTCCATCTTCCATCCGGGTAGGTCACCCGTAAAAATGAGACCCTTCCATCTTCTAACTCGGGTAGGTCACCCGTAAAAATGAGACCCTTCTAACATTCTAACTCGGTAGGTCACCCGAAAAATGAGACCCTTCTAACATGCTAACACAGGCGAGTCACCCGGAAAAATGAGACCCTTCTAACATGCTAACACAGGCGAGGTCACCCGGAAAAATGAGACCCTTCTAACTTCTAACACGGGTAGGTCACCCGAGAAAAATGAGACCGGGTAAGTCATCCAGTCACTATCGAGACTCTTTCAATTGGGTAGGTCACCGTCATAATCGAGACCGGGTAAGTCATCCGTCACTATCGAGACTCTTTCATCGAGGCGAGTCACCCGTCATAATCAGACCCGGGTAAGTCATCCGTCACTATCGAGACTCTTTCATCAGGGCAGGTCACCCGTCATAATCAGACCCGGGTAAGTCATCCGTCACTATCGAGACTCTTTTATCTAATTTCTTTTATTTGTGCAGGTCACCCATCATAATGAGATCATCTCCACCATTTTAATTTAATTTATTTTATTTTTCTTTATTTTTCTTTACAACGCTTACTATTTAAAGTCTTTTGCAAGACTTCAGTCGTAAGCATTGTAAAGAGAGCAACTTATTGCTACCCAAATTTTGACCCACTTATTTTCATGTTTGGAAAATAATAAAAAATACAAAAAAATACAAAAATCCCAAAAAATCTTGTTATAGGGGCAAAATTGAATAAATTGAGAATTTAACAGTCAATGCAAGTCAAAATCGCGTCGATTAGAAAGGAAGGACCAAATTGAAAGAAGCGCACAAGTTAAAGGCTGACTTTGAATTTTTGCATTTTTAAACCTCTATAAATAGAGTGCATGGCCACAAGAAAAAAAAAGGAGGACAAAAAAAAAGAGCTTACACACTCTGAAAAACCCTAAACCTAAACAAAAACCCTAACCCTTTTAAAATTTTTGAGAGTTGCGCCATCACCTTCATTTTTAGCGACATGCACCTCTCCCCATGATTCTCCATCTTCCCAGATCGACCATTTTCCCTTGACCCACTGACCGATCAGCCTACCCATCGTCTCTCGCCTCTCCTCCGCACCTCCGATCAAGCGACCCCTTTCCGCTTTTATTTTTCATCCATTTTTCTTCCCTTTCCTCGACCCTCAAACCCCTCTCCTTCTCCTACCACAGTGCCATAACCTCTTCCCGTCGACAGACCCGTAATCTCTCTTTCTCTTCTTACTTTCCTCCTCCGTTTAGCCCCTTTGCTCGGCCACGGTTTCACTCTCGTCTCCTCACTCTTCCTCGTCGTTTTTCTCCTTCTCCGCGACCACATTCCTCACTCTCACACTAGCGACCATACTAGCACCACAACGACTCATGATCTCCCTTCCTCTCTGCCTCCAGCCATGACAGAGCCCCAAGATTTCCCTCCCTTTCCTCATTTCTCTCGGCCTTGCCGGATCCGAGCCCTACATCAACCAACGTCGGCTTTGATCGGTTCAACCTCGTCCATGGAGCGACATCTCCCACCGATTTTCTTTCCCTCAACCTAACCCACGGCAGTCCGACCATGTGAAGGAGAAGCAGTAAGCAGCGTGGAAGACACGGTGTCTGCAGAAGAGCATGAATTGATTTTCTGCTTGTGTTGTGTCCGTTTGTCTTTGTTTTGCAGGTCTTGAAAACTCTCAACAACCCCATGAAGAGGAAGCGAGAATAGAGCCCTTGATTTGAAGGTAATTACTGATTGATTTTTACTGGTGTTGGTGTTTGTGTGTTTTGTTTTGTTTACGAGTTATGATGCACCCTCACCGGCCGAGAGCGTAAGAAGAGGAGGAGGAACACTGGCGATGAAGAAGAAGAAGAAATCACGAAGGCCGATCCGATATCCGAAGAGATTTTTTTGATTTTGTGTTGTATTTGGTCTGTTGTTCATTGTTGTGTTGCAGGTCGCGGACGGCCACCACCGGCGAGAGGTTGAAGAGAAGAGGCGATTTGTTTCCCCTGTCTCACTTTGTTCACCACGGTGGCGCGTGGGACCACGCGCCACCACCCCAGCACATGCTGCCACTGTTCCAGATCCCCCCAAGGACTTTTATGTATTTTCCCTTATGTTTATGTGTTTAATTTGAACTTATTGTATTTTAATTATTATTGGTGAAATGTAATGAGAGAAAGACAATGTGTGTGTGAGTTGAATTCTATTCTTAAAATGTGATGAAAAAGAATAAAAAAGATTGTGTGGGTGTGTGTTGTTTTTTTTTATTCCATATTATGTTTTTTTGTTAAGAAAAAGAATATAAAAATAAAATAAAAATGTGTTTTCTTTGTAAAAATTTAAAACCAATGTTTCAAAAGTGTAAATCCTTTTTGGAATTTATTATTCATCTGTTAAGATTCGGATAAATAAATTTCAAGGAATTAAAAAATCCAAAATATTCGGAGGAAATAGTATACTATTATTTACTTGTTCGGTGTTTGGATAAACAAATTTTATCCAAAATATTCAGTGGGAATAATGTTATTATTTACTTTTCGATGTTTGGATAAATAAATTCTAAAGGTTATTGTCTAAAATATTCGAGTGGTAATAATAATAATCAATAAAATTTATTGGATTTTTAGGCCGTGATTGATTTCTTTTTTTAATTGTAACATTTTTATGAATAAATACTGATTTTTTGCAACATTTTAAATCACATCTAAATAGACAATGCAGCTTACCTCAGGTAAGGTGTATTAGGGTGCTAATACCTTCCCTATACGCAACCGAGTCCCTTACCCTTGAATCCTCGAGCGGACCAAGTACAAATCGGGTGTTCCTAGCGACCCTCAACAGCAAGGTGACGACTCCTCATCAAAACTCCACATTACGAGCCAGGATCCCTCCCGGGACGCCGCGAGGACGTGCGACAAGAATTATGCGCAATAATGACAAGGAAATATTCGACATAATTTCCAAATTAGCCGCAAAGTTGATTTCTTGTCATGTGAGTAGGTGTTTGTTATTCTGACGTATATTCTTTTTTGTTTCCTCATCTTGTAAAATGTATGGTGGCCATTAGGGTAAAGTGTACAAGAACCCTTGAATCATCAAATGTTCTTGTAAGGCCTACAAATCTCGGATCTACGACTCAAAATCAAAATTTTATAATTGGTTTGAGTTGAGTAAATTTATTCTTAATAAAAAGTGGTTTGAGTGATTGAAATTGGAGGCCACAATTATGGATCTCTAGCTAGCAATATATGTGTGTGTGTATAAACTTACTTTATTGTTTATAGCTAGGGTATGTTTGGCAATATAGGTTAATTAACTTGTTTTTCAAAGTGTTTTTTATTTATCTTAAATGTATTAAATTAATGTTTTTTAATGATTTTAATATGTTGATGTGAAAAATAATTATTTTAATATATTTTTAATTGAAAGTATTTTTTTGTAAAACCACCCCCACCACATTACCACCCCCAACACACTATGTATCGGTGTTAATAAAAATAAAAATATAGATGATTTAGCTGTAGATTTTGTGCGTAGCTATTAAGGCTTTTTGACTTTTTTTTCTCTCGAAAACCCTTTGGATTTCTCGAATATCATCATCAAACATGCTAATTTTTGTCAAACATTTACACTCTGCAGCTAATTGTTTTCAGTGAAATCCTGCGAGCTCCAATAGTAAAACTTCATTACTCCTAACAAACAACCAAAACCCTTTTGAAGATGGGCTAATCTCGTTGTCTGAGTAAAGGAATGCTTTTATTAAACCAAATAATGATGTAATGAAAATTAAAATTTGGGAACCATGCATGTGCATCTGGTTACACCAAAGAAACCAGTCTCATCGGCAATTATTACACCCACTTTGGATAATCTTGTCGACAAATTGCATCGCAGCCACCTTTTTCCTTGTTTAAGATGTGATTTTATACCTTCCGAGCCAATGCGATTTCAACAGAGTGATAGTTAGGGGCATTCCAAGCCATAATCAACGGTCACATCCATGATGGTTTTCGATTAGGTTCGTTACTAACCGATGCTGTGGCTCCGGGGCCAAAAACGAGTGCATTTGCTTGCAGAAACTCAAGCAGCAGACACCTTACTCCTTTCTCCCGGAATGCGTGACAAAGAAATCAACCAACGTCCCATCGATTCCATTATCTCAGTCCAAAAAGCTTGCTTCGGAAAATATATTTTGATGCCTTCCTTTTATAAATATTCTACTTACACGATAGTACAAACTATATTTTAAAATCTTACTTAACAATTTTAATTTTTAAATAAGATGATAGTATGATATGGTATAAAATTTTATTGACAGTGATTACGAGTTCAAATCTCACTATCTCTATTTTATTTGAGAAAAAGTAAGCACAGGACAGTTTAAATTTGTGCAAGTTTCAAACCCTAAAGATTTTCATTTAAAAAAGTATTTTAAATAATAATATAAATTATATTCTAAAATCTGACCTAACAACTTAAAATTTTAGATAAAATGGATATTAACCGCACACGTATATCATTGATTGCCTGTCTAATGGTCTTCCTCCTGATTGATCAAAAGCAAGGTTGGAAAAATATCTGAAGAAAAAAACATGGAATTGTGGCCCAAGAATCTTAGGGTGGTGCATATCCATTCATTTATTTTTAATCAACCAATCTATAATGTATGTAAGTCAAAAAAAAAAAAGATTCATGAAGAGATCTTGTGGATCTTGGGAGTGATCCTCTCATTTTTTATCTTTTTTTGATTTACGAGCAATACATTTCTCCTTTGTGGGAGGCCATGAGTTTGACATCTCTTACTAGATATATCACTCGGTGCCTTTTGTTGCACTAAGTCAACATACCATGGTATATTTTATATCTTAAATATGATGGTATCCCTAGAAAACCGGAAATTATAATGGAGAAAATCTACTTGAGCCAGATTGTCCACATTATTTGGTCCCCAAGTGTCAAATATAATAGGTAAAAGGGGACCGATCGATTGGGATCAAAAGAACCTCTTTTGACCGCACCCTGCCTGTAAATAATCACACATGCAGCAACTCACTCAAGTCCTCGATTGAACGTAAATTATGTTGCTCGAGCATGATGGCTTCTTTCTTTGAGAGAGATGAAGTGTTGCCATAAGTCAACCCTAGCACCATGCACTTCTTTTTTATCCGCAAGGAGACAGAAGCAGAAGCATATTTCTTCACAAGGTGGTTCAACTTGTAGCGATGCACGAGCGCCAGTAATAATCTGTGAAGGCTGGTGAAAAGCATCGGGAGAACCAAAAGGACCAGATTAATCGCCTTGATTTACTCAAGCTAAATTGTTAATTAGATACATGATGATGTTTGGAATTAGCTATTATATATGTAATGATTTGGATTCTCTAGAGTGGTTTATATGATCTCGCCGTAAGAGAATCTCAAGGTCGTCCTTACAAGACAAACTTGGAATAACCATCACACAATGTAATAATGTTTAGCTAGGTACGATCGTTAGATTTTCTTCTTGCATGTCGAGATCACCAGAAAAGGCCGATGGTGAAAGAAAAACAGGAATGCAAAATAGTACAAGTTCTGAAGGGAAAAGAGAAACAGGCCAAGCAAGACAACGTGTAGCAGGCCAAACAACGTGGTAAAACTAGAAGGAAATCTTTATGTGTTTGAAACTTGTATAATTTTTGATATTATTTTATGTTTGATTTTTTAAATAGAATAAAAATAGTGAGATTTGAATTTGTGATTGTTGCGTCAATAAAACTCTAATATTATATTAAAAAATCATCTCATTTAAAAATTTAAACTATAAAATAAAATTTCAAAATATAATTTATATGAAAGCAAAATATAAATTGAACACACGGCAACGGCAGAAAGATCCAAAGCGAAAACATGTAAGAACCTTCCATTAATTTTCGCCTTGAACCGGAAAAAAACAACGCAGCAAGGAAGGCATCTTCAACAGCTTGATCTTAACATCAAATGTCATTTCTAGCATATATTTAACAAGTGAATTTTTTTAATTTCATTTATGAAATATTATTATCATTTTAAGGCAGACCCGTAACATATGGCTGCAAATCTTTTGGAGAGATTTATGAACGCTGTGGAGAACTATGGAGGAGTCGTGGGTTGGAGGGTACATGAACATGTGAGCTTGAAAGACATATCGAAGATTTCCAGTTTCAGAAACAAAGTGCAACAGCTCACACCATCGAATCAACAAGAAGGAAAAAACACATGGTTTGTATTTATTTGTAGGAAAATATGTAAGATTATTCGAGGGAAAGCATGAATCTCAAGTGAACATAAAGGGTGTTGTGGATTGCCATCGGAAAATACTTTTGAAAAAAATTGAATTTTTTTTATTTTTATTTTTTACTTTAAATTAATTTTTTTTTGATATTTTTATATTACTTTGATGTGCCGATGTCAAAAATAATTTTTAAAAAATAAATAAAACATGATTTTAATACATTTCTAAATGAAATATATTTTAAAAAATAATCTCAAATACACTCCCAAACAGGTACATAACTGTTCTAAATCTTAAGTATCACGAGCATGTTTCAGCTGACTTGATATAGGCCTGTTTGGGAGTATGATTGTAGTTGTTTTTTAAAGTATTTTTTATTTAGAAATACATCAAAATGATAATTTTTTTATTTTTTAAAAATTAATTTTTACATCATCATATAAAAATAATCTAAAAATATTAAAAGAAATTATTTAAAATAAAATAAAATAAAATTTTGAGGAAATGGCAATACAACCGGCATCCAAACAGCCTCGTATATATTCACGTGTCTTTGGACCTGTACCAGACTGAAAGGTCTGGCTGATTTTCAGCCCGATCAAATAATTGTTGAATACAAAGCGAACATGGGCTGGCTAGCCCACTTCTATAATCCGAACAAACTCGAGGCCCGATTAGACCTACTCTTATAGCCCATATGTTATTATTTTGCATTAAAAATTGTTATTTTTTTTTAAAAAAAAAACTTTGAAGCCTAGCGTCCAGTAATAAATTTATCACTTTGAAAGTATCGATGATTGATGGACATGCCTTTACAGCCACCTCGCCTCCACGTGGGCATGGCTCATGCTTAGCCTGAATAAGGACGGTTATTTATAATGTTGTTTGTCATATCAGAATAAATAAGGGTGGGCTAGAGATGGGGAAGAGTTGGTGTTCAGAAATATAACTAGCAAATTCATATTTTTTTCAATATAAAATATATTAATTTAATAAGTTTTTTTTATTATAATATAAATTTAAATAAAATAATAAATCGATATTGAATTTTAGTGGAGTGTGAATTTTCTATAAAATATATATAAATTATAAATCGATATAAATTTATTTGTTTAGTAGATTTCAATAAAATCATAATTATTGAATTATCATCATCATCATTTAAAAAACAAATAGATTCGGATACCTGAATTACTGAATTTATTGTATTAGAATTAATTTAATTTATAATACAATTCAAATTAAACACATAAAATAAAATATAAATTATGAAAACATCTACAATAATCAAATAAATAATTCATTTTCTATCTACAAAAAGAAAAAAATAATTAAAAACTCATCCCTACATTACCATCATTATTATGACTAAATCAATTAAAATTATCATCAACATTGTTCAAACAATTAAAATCATTAAATTGCCCCGAAGAATAAAAAAAACATTCTTACAAAAAAAATAAAAAAAAAAGTAACCACTAAAATTATCATTATCATTGCGCAAACAATGAAACCATAAATCTGTATAGAAATTTTGCGAAGTGCAAAGGTATGAGGTCCGAAAGGGAAATCAAATATAAAGGGATTAATATCTAAAATTAACAGTATAAGAGCCGACATGAAAATCAAATATATTATCAATTTCAATCAAAGGACAAAATTGAAAACTTTGAAATTGTTGTACCGAATAAATTAATATTGTTCAACCCAATTTGGAAATTAAAAGAAATAGGACCAAAGTGAACATTAACATTGAATTAATTTTAATTGAAGGATCCAATCGAACTAAATTAAAACTTATATAACAAAAATTAGGACCATACACAAAATACAAAGTTCAGGGATCAAAGTGAAAATGACATAACATCGGGGGACTCTCCTGCGCTTGTACGGGTAGGAGAGAGAGAAAGGTGGCCAACGGCTTTAACCAGCCATCGCTGCGTCCATGATCGTTCATTGCCGAAACATGCCGTACCGAGATGAAGACCACACAGAGGTGCATCGGGAGCAACGCCGTTAGACCATCTCCGATCACTTCATGATTGTTCACACTCCTCCTAAACAAGGCGCGAGGCGGAAAACTGCCCGGCACGTGCCCCACATGCTCTGACAGTTACCGAAAGAAATAATAAAAAATATGATCAATTACTGTCCTATCCCGGTTTCGAATTCATCTTTTTTTCTTATTAGGGGCTATATCTGTATTTAGCCAATTTTGAAAAATAATAAAAAAATCAGAAGGATAGCAAACCGAACCGGACCGTGGTGGGAAATGACCGCGGAACCCCTTAGTCCAGGCGACATGTTTTGTCTTTTTCTGGGAGTAAAATTGTTAATACACTGTTCATAAACGAATAAAAGAAAAAAAAAGTGGACGTATACACGCGAAGTATCAGATCAAATATTCAGTCCACAGTAATTATACTCAGAATATACATTGCATAAACAGGAAAAACACCACAACGTTTATTTTATAGTTAATTAATAATAATAATATAATAATAATAATAATAATTTTAATGACGAATGGTTTATAACCTCCACGTGATTTTAGTTTATTCGATAAAATATTTGAAGTGTTGGATGATGGATGGATATGCCACCTCACCTCCACGTCAAGGTCGCGGCCTCATGCTTAGCCTCAACAAGGACCAATAGAAAATTAGGTAGCCTCATTGAAGACCAAATTAGGATGGGCTAGAGATAGGGAAGAGTCGGTGTTTAGAAAATAAATAATAATAATAATAAAAATAATTTTTAAAAATATTATTTACTTGAAAATATTAAATAAATATTTTTTAGCAACAACATATCAAAATAATCTAAAAAAATATATAAAAAATTAATTTTAAAAAATGAATTATCCACATTCAAAATGATTTATTTTTCACTTAAAACCTAGAAATATTTGG
Source organism: Salix exigua (assembly GCA_032356905.1). Lineage (NCBI taxonomy): Eukaryota > Viridiplantae > Streptophyta > Magnoliopsida > Malpighiales > Salicaceae > Salix > Salix exigua. The sequence goes on along the minus strand of CM063597.1, from coordinate 530,538 downwards.
AAGTGTGATAGTGAATTTTTTTATTCATAAATATATTAAAAAAATATCTATTTTTTATTTTTAAAATTTATTTTTGAAATCAATATATTAAAACAATTCAATACTAAAAAAATACTTTGAAGAATTTTTTTTTTTAATAAAAAATATATTCAAGCCTCAATTTCAAATAGCTACTTAGAGCCTGTTTAGTACGACAGTTTGGCTGCCGTGTTGCAATTTTTTTTTTTATTTTAAATGAATATATTTTAGTGTATTTAGATTATTTTGATGTGTCGATATCAAAAATAATTTTTTAAAAAATAAAAAATATTATTTTAATATATTTCAACACAAAAAACACTTTAAAAAACTATCATAACCAACTTTGATGGTAGATTCACACGGAGATAAGAGACTACTAAATAATCACTTGAACCCTGGCTTGACTAATTCTTTGGTTAAAAAAGGAGTGGCAAATAGATTATCTTGAGCTTGCTACGAAGCACCTATTTTTTAAATGGATGAGCGAGGTAGTAATGTATATTTTTAATTAAAAATATAATAAAATAATATATTATTTTTTATTTTTAAAATTTATCTTTAACATTAACATATAAAAAAATATATAAAAAAACACAATTTTACACGAGCAAACATTACCTACAGGTCCTCCACTATTTCACAAATGAACAAGCAAACATTACCTACCCCCTATGAAGTAATGGATTACTCTACATCTTGCTCTTATGATATACTAATGCTAATACTAATACTAATAAGAACAACAATCCCTATAAAAGTACACTTATTTTGTCTTATTTCTTAAACAAACAACAAAACTTATCTCATTTTGGGGACTAGCAAACACTTCATCAATGATGATTGTCAGAAGGGTTTGGCATAAACGGGTTTGCAGCTCCACCCCGCGACTTCTCTACCCGTACTCTACTACTACTCCTGCTCCTGCTCCAGCTTCGTCTCTGCTAACGGCCCACAAACTTCCTTTCACTGGTTATACGAATAACTCGATCAAAGTGAGTGACTATAATTAATTTGTTAATTGCTTGGTTTTGGTGAAATTAGTTAAATGACTGTTGAGTTTGGTTTTTGTAGATCAAGATCGAGAGTAAAGTGGGTTGGGGTTTGTTTTCAAGTCAAGCTTTGGGTGATGAGGGGATGAGTGGTGGAATTGTTGTTGATGTGCCTTTAGCTCAAACTGGTGAAGGTATTGCTGAATGTGAACTGCTCAAATGGTTTGTGAAAGAGGTAATTGAATGAATGAAACAATCATTTATGAAGTTGTAAATTAATTTATTTGTTTTTGTGAGTTGATGCTGGTTTTAAAGCCGTCAGTTTGGCGAGTTTCAAATTGTCTTTATAAGTGATTAGGAAAGATGGCAACGTGCTTATTGTTGTGGTAGGGTGATGAAATTGAAGACTTTCAACCACTATGTGAAGTCCAGAGTGACAAAGCGACAATTGAGATAACAAGTCGTTACAAAGGAAAAGTTGCTCAATTTCTATATGTTCCAGGAGATATAGTAAAGGTGAGGATTTGTTGATTCATTGCTCATTGGTTTGGTGAAGAAAGCATGTTGACATTTTGTAGATTAATGATAATTTAATTTTATGAATTTCCTGTGTATGTGCTTCAGTAAGTGGTTTGCCTGTGTGAGAAATGGTGTGGGATGCTAAAGATGAAATTATCAACCTTCTTGAAATGGGAGACATGAATTTGGGAGTCAGTTGGAACTCACTTTGAAACTGTGTCAAACAAATAAAATTTTTAAGACTTATGAAGAATGGTGTTATTTTGTTAGCCAGACTGGGTGGCACATACTTGTGTGAACTTAATACAGGCCACAATGGCAGAGCTGGCCCCATTTCTCATGGGGTGGGTAAAGATAGGGAGGGTGTGCTTTGCATAGTGTCGGGGGTGTCAAAAGCATGGGAAAAAAGAATACCATATAGCTTTTGTGCATGTGTATTGATATTTTGAATTTCTGGTAATGTGTGATCTGTGCAGGTTGGAGAGACTCTTCTTAAAATGGTTGTTGAGGGAGCTCAAGTTCCAATACTGAAACATGATGTTACTGAAAATATTGATTCTCATTGTTCTGAGGGTGAGGTAAATAAAAGTACAACTTGTGGAGTCCTGTCAACACCAGCTGTGCGACACCTTGGTAAGCAATATAATATAAATCTAAATGATGTCCATGGATCTGGTAAAGATGGGAGGGTATTAAAAGAAGATATAATTAAACACGCTATTCAGAAAGGGATCATTAAAGATTCCTCTGGCTTTGAGAATGTTGATTCTGGAGACAAATTTTTGAGGGGTGAAGAGGACTGCTTGTTTGTGCCAGCCGAATTAGGCTCACAATGTGATGATAAGACAATTCCTCTAAGGTAATATTAGAAGCTAATGTGAACTGAAAACCTTTTTCCTATCATTTATTTTTGAAAGAAGGGGGTAGGAATGTACAAAACTACTTTCCTTTAGCATTTTACTCCACAAAATAACATTTTTTTTAAATGATAGGATTAGAATAACATGGCAATTCTTATATTGCAGAGGTGTTAACTTTCCTACCAATTTTAATCATAATGGTTGGTCAATTAATCTGGTATCCAAGTCATAAGCCAGGCAACCACAACCATTTGCCGCAAGCCCAAGTCATAAGAAGGTGTTTTGATTTCAGACCATATCAAGCATAGGCTGTTTTGAAATTTTGAATGCCTAGCATTGTGAATAGGTGCACCTAAAAGTTCATGAGTGCATAGTTTGTCTAATAGCTTTTATTTATAAGTTGCTTATGAGATTGGGTTCTAGCTGTAGACTTCATTTTTACAAGCAACAGCTAGAGATCTACCTATGTACATGTAGTTATGTTAAATGATAGTTGAATTGCCACATATGAAGTTCTTTTTATGTAGGAACTGTATATAAAAAACCAGACAGATGTTGTGAATTCAATGGTCTAGTTTTACATGTGGTGGAAGAGCACCTGTGCTGTAAATCTTCTCCTGTGAGATATCATGACCTTTAATTTTAAATGTCAAAATTATCCTGTAAAATCGTAAACCTTTTTACTGAAAAAACTGTGATCTTTTTGTCTACACCTCTTACTCTGAACTCTTATTCTTTTCCGTACTTCCCCAGTTATTTTCTACTAGAATTCTTAAAGGATACTTGTTTATTAGACAAACCACTTTAAATTTAGTGTTGAGACAAAATAATTGCGTGCTTGATTTATTTATTTATTTACAGGGGATTCCAACGTGCAATGGTGAAAACAATGTCAATGGCTGCAAAAGTTCCACATTTTCATTATGTAGAAGAGATAAATTGTGATGCATTGGTGGAGCTTAAAGAAAGTTTCCAAAATAATAATACCGAACCAGGTGTTAAGCATACTTTCCTTCCATCTTTGATAAAGACACTTTCTGTGGCCATCAGCAAATATCCATGGATCAATAGTTGCTTCAATGAGGACTCAATGGAGGTCATCCTGAAAGGTTTGTTGATTTATTCTTCTTTGCTGCTGCAACGTTGTTTACTGCTTCTATTTTCTGATGGCTACATGTTCAATGAGTGGTAAAAAACAACTATTTACAGGGGGCTTTCCAGTATATGGGCACTATAATTCTTACTTGAGAAAGCATTTCTGCTCAATATAATTTAAACTGGTAATTTTGGTGTCCTTTGCAAATCTTTCAAGGATCTAACAAAGCTGAATCTAGATCTAGTCATCAAAAGTATAAAATGAGAAACATTTATATATTATATTTCACAACAGATTCACTGGTCTTGACTGCTTATAAAACTAATATAAAATTTATCCTACTTCCATTTGAGATGGATGTATCCTGCAGAGGCTCTACATTTGGCTCTACAAGGATGCATTTATGTTCTTATATTTCTTGCCAATGAAGGAATTGTTCTGATGTAAAATAATTGTTGTTTCTTTGAGATCTTTTGAGCAGAATGTTGCTTGGATCATGTTGAATGTTCTTATTGATATCATGTTCATAAAAACTGTTGAATGTCATAGGTTCTCACAACATTGGAATTGCCATGGCTACTCCATCCGGTCTAGTTGTACCCAATATAAAGAATGTTCAGTCTCTTTCCATCTTGGAGGTTAGTTTCATTGTCTCCTGTGTGTGTTATTTACATTTAGAACTATCTGCTATAGTTCTATTTCACTCTGCTTGATTGATAGCAGCTTCTTGCTTGTGTTCAAGTAATAAAATGGGATTTCAAAGTATTGAGTTTGACTTCAAACTTTGCTTTCATACTTAATAGTTAAGGTGAGAGATACAAATTTGATTGATTAAATAATGAAAGTTAGAATGTACTAAACCACACGAATTCATATTGAAATCGGTAAATTTTTTAAGGTTGCTTCTTGCTTTATATGCATACTTATTTATAATTAGGGTTCATCCATAACTGTAGGCAAGAATGACACTGTCTAATTTCCCCCTTTTGGAATCTGTCTTGTTTTATTTTCAATGTGTTTACTTTCAAATACTTCCCCTCAAATCACCTTTTGTTTTCCCCCTTTCTCTGGTATTGTTGACAATGTCCACCTATGTATTTAGATAACAACGGAGCTTTTGCGATTGCAAAACTTGGCCTTGGCTAATAAGCTCAACCCTGAGGATATAACTGGTGGAACAATAACACTAAGCAACATAGGAGCAATTGGTGGGAAGTTTGGTGCTCCCATCCTCAACTTGCCTGAAGTTGCAATTATTGCAATTGGCCGAATTCAGAAAGTGGCTCATTTTGCAGATGATGGAAATGTATATCCAGTATCAGCTATGACAGTAAGCAATGCTTCAGTAACTTCATTCTTTTTTTATTTGCTTAGAATACCTAGCACCATCTTCCGAATGAACTTGGGATATGCACCATTTTATTTATTTGCTCAATTCTTTTGGAAATGAATTGCTGTAACTTAGCACATCATTCTTTAGAAAAAGTGAAGCACTGTCCATGCATAGGACAATCTTGCTATAAACTCAGGCATGCTATTTCAAACAATTAGAGAAGTCTCGTGACAAAACAGGCTAAAATTATACATCTCACTTGCTGATTGTTAAAACCACGGCTCTTTGTAGCATTTCATTATTGTATCTGATCATCTGCCTGCCTCCTTTCTCAGGTAAATATTGGTGCAGATCATAGAGTTTTGGATGGGGCGACTGTTGCAAGATTTTGCAATGAGTGGAAAAAATTAATTGAGAAACCAGAGCTGCTCATGTTGCTTATGAGATGACTTCCTTGACTGGTTGCAAGAGATGACATATTTTTATCACTCTACAGCTCTTCTTTAGCATACAGTCACTTTCAAGGGAAAATAAATATATATATAAGCTGCAAGTTCTGGAAATCGTTTTCAATAAGATTTAAATCATTAATTTATAAGTGCCCTCATTTAGTCCATAGATGTCCAACACTGGCATTTCTTACTGCCTTAAAGTTGCTGCTTGAAGATGATTTTTTTTTTTTTTTATCTGTTATGCTTGAATTGCTCACCTTACTAGTCTAATGATCTAGAAATAAGGTTTGCTCATATTTTATCTACTTCCCATGCATGTAATGAATTGTTTACTTTAAATTTTTGGGTTCAATGAGCGGCTTTACGCTTCATAATGGAAGGCAGCCTTTCCATCTCTAATTGCGGTTGTTTTGAGAATTGATTTTTTATTTAAAAATATATTAAAATTATTTTTTTTAAAGAAATTATTTTTGATATCAGTATATCATCTAAGAACATCAAATTTTATTAATTTTAAAATAAAAGTATTTTTTTTTCCAAAACAGCTTTGAAAATCACTCTGCCTGGTTTCACAATGTCAAACAGTTCTTTATTAGCCAACATTGTTCTACTACATGGCCAATAAATAATCTGTCATTCTGCGATTTAATAAATAATGCAAGGAATCTCTGAGTCTTCATTTTTGTTTTATAATTTTCAAACATTTTAAATAATTAAAATGTTTGTTTTATAATTTTCAAACATGTAATGGAATTGATGATTATAAATGAAATGATTTGTCATGCAATGTAATGAGCTTTAGATAGAAAAAGATATGCAACGAAACCATTATAAGATTAAAAGTTTAAGAATACTTGTGCAGGTATCTAATTACAATGTAAATCACTAAATTGTGTTTCCAACCAAAAAAGGACCTATATATAAATACAAATAAAATATAGACAAAAATGACATTTTCTAAAAAAATTATAAGAACAAAAATAATTTTCTTACTGAAAGGTTATGTAAGTTAATGGTCAACAACAAACCAGTCCTTAAATTATTGGCCGATTACTTCTAAATAATTTCAATCACGTCCATGCAAGTTTTGAATAAATAAAAAAGTTATATTTTTAACGATTTCAAACAGAGGCGATGCTAAAACCACCATTTTTTTTTTAATTTTTTTATCATTAAACTCTTGTTGCAAACCAAATAAGCCACCAATCATATGCATTCCGATCCGAAAACGCTGCGTTGTTTAAAACGGTCGAAATTATTTGAAATTTTCCTTCCTCTCCTCTCGGCTCTCACGGACATAAAGACCCCGTATAAAGCAAGGTTTTGTGATGAATTTAAAAAAATAAGAAAAAAAAACCCAAATCGGTTTGATGCTTCTTCTGAAACTTTAAAAATAGTTTTTGTTGTTACTTGTTAGTGATCTCGTATGTTGCGGCGGGGACAATCATGTATCTTTCCTTCTCACGACACAGACAGAATATCTTTGATTGCTTCAAATTCTATCAAGTGTTGTGTTTTTTCTTTTATTGGGTCGTCTGGTGATTTTTCCATTCATCATGTCCTGCAGAAAGTTTCATTCCAACTTCCAGAGTTCTATTACTGGAAGGTGCCATTCTTTCATCTCTTTTATGAATTCAATTTTCGCTTTTGACAAGTATCTTCTCCTTCCCTTTTATTCTTATGGTTCTTGTTGCTAGCTGAGGCATTCATCATGTCCTGCAGAACTCTCAGATCTCTACTACTGGAAGGTGCCATTCTTTCATCTCTTTTATTGATTCAATTGGTAATACTCACAGTGTCTTTCTTTCAATTAGGTTGCAGGAATAAGTTTGAAAGGCATGGATGTAGCAATGGTGGAAACTGGTCCTTCGCAACAATACGTTATGAGGTAAAATATGCATATAGAAAGAACTTCATTTTATACTCGAATTCACACCCCCTTTCCAAGACTTACCGTTGATGAAGTCTGGTTTCAACTAGCCAATATATCATCAGCCCATTTTCTTGAAACGGTGATACTTTGAGCACATCATATTCGTTGTTTAGAAAGGAATGGATTGTCTGTTATTTGTCCATCATAATGAAAATGGTGTTCTGTCCAGGTTTAGGCATCCTAGAGTTCCCTACTAATTTTTTAAGTTCAACCTTGTTAGTTCAGCTTAATTTTTTTCACTATTCTTGAAGTACAATTTCTGGTGCTTCTTAATTGATCAATAATTGTCACGATTTTATGGTTTAGTATGATGCCACACCTAAGTAAGAAAGATTAGTTGAAGAGTTTTTGTTTGTACAGCTGCAGTATGTCGGCCATGTGACTTGATAAGAAACCCAGAACAGAGACATGGATTTATGGTTTAGCTAGTGCATTTTTAATTTTTATATCTCAAGTTGCTTTCATATTTAGTATGCATGTTAGAATTCTATTATTATTTGTTTGTGTTAAGAACATGTTTGCTATTAATATACTATGCTTTTACATGCTTATAGTTTTAAATATTTATAAACTTTAATTTTCCGTTGAAAATACTTTGTCTAAGATGCTTTTATATTGATAAACTAAAAACTAAATATCTTTTTCACTAATTTTATATATTTTTTACAAACTTTGATGTACACTGATTAATGCAGGCAGAAAAAAGTCCATCTCCTCTATCGTAAGCAGGAGGAAAGAGATTTTCATCTATCGGCAAGGTGATGGGAGTTGGAAGCCAGCATAATTTAATTTTGCATTGGTGCACACAGAACTGATCTCATGATTACTCTTTTTTTCTCCAACGTAGTTCAGACTGATGTTCGACAAGCTAACTCTTTCACAGGGAACAGTAGGGCTGCACTTGATGTTTACTCCAACAACTGAAGTGGATGTTCCTCTGATGTTATGGTATCGAACACCACTGAGCTTCACCCTTGATGGCTGCAAAGAGAATTGAAGAAGGCAAGTTCAGAAAAAAATGGTGATTTTCTACTCTAACTCATGATAGAAGGAGAAAAGCAGCTTGTTAAAGGGATTGATATCACAGTAAAAGAAAACGAACCGATTCTTTGTTTCCATAGAATTGATCAATAATAATGGGGTTTTTAACCCTGTTCATGACGATATCCTGGAAAAGTATGCCTGAAGCTTGGCTTGGAGGCGATCCTCCAAATGTTTTTATCCTGATTCCATTGTCCGTGTTATTCAATGTGCAATTTTTCACAGTGATTCCTCTCACGTCCTCCTCATCCTGGTACTTGCCAAGGCTTCCAATGCTGTAATATGTGGAAATGTAACAAGGTAAATAGCTGCAGTGTGTTAAAGAACCATCTTATCTAAAAATTTAAGCTGTTAGATGAAATCCTATAATATAATTTATATTATTCTCCAATACATCATTTTAAGTGAAAACTTTTTGGGTCATATTACCTTATGTTTCATTTTTATTAAATAGAATGAAGATGGTTCTTAACACGGGTTACTGCTTTTTAGTTACAAGTGCATAATTTCTGATCACTTCAAGTGAATATATATGCAGCTGGAACATTTCTGATACGAATTAGTTACCTGATACCATGTCCAGGGCCGCAGGTTACATTTCTGATGCGGACATCGGAGCATCCACGTATGATGCCAATGCAATCATCCCCAGTGCCAATGACACTGTTCGATACAGACACTTGATTGGTTTGGCTTATATGGATTCCATCAGTGTTGGGGCTGTCGTCAGGGGCGAATATACGAAGATTTTTTGCCCTGATGTTCTGGGACAGAACGATGGATATGTGGAAACCCATGGGGTTAACCGAGGTGATCTGTCTTAAGATCCCATTGACTACATGATTGAATTTTATAGACTGCGCCACAAACAATTCAAAAAAGGGATAGAAGAATCATTATGAAATTGCAATTAATCCCTACAGTATCTAATTACTAATTAGCCAGTGCATGTCTGTCAAGATAATTTCGTGTCTTACACTTGGGAACCTGGCATCACCGCCGCTGTATTTCCAGACAGCATTGCCCTGGCCATCGACGGTGCCTGTACCAGTAACCAGCAAGCCGTTGATGTTTTCAAACGAGATCCAGAAATCTTCTTCGTACATGCTAGGGTCTGGTACAGCTCTCAGGGTTCCTGCTATCTGAACCTTAATGGGTGCTGGACCTAGGCATGGTCCCTGAAAGATGGTTGCCCCTGTCAAGAAGGTTCCCTTGGGGACAAGCAGCCTTGCCTTTCCCCTATAATTGCATGCAGCCTTCCATGCTCGGATGAAAGACTGAGAAGGTCAAACCCACAATATCCAATCAATTTCACCAGAATTTCTTTATGAGAAAATCAAATGTGGATTTATTTTAACAGATAATTAAATACATGCCTCGTATTTTAAACTTTGCTTCTTGCTTAGCTTAATTAGTAATCGGAATCCAAAATATTAAACCAGCTTACCAGTGCGTTATCCTCGCTTCCTGGATGTGCCCCATAACGTAGCACGTTGAACACTTTCTCATCGGGATCTTTCCTGCCGGCAAGTCCATGGCTCCCCAGAGCCATCGAAACAAAGGAGACCGCTATAATGCACAAAATGAGCGAGGCATTTGCCGAGGATTTCCATGTTAATAATATGGCCATTGCCATGATGATCTATCCAATCCAAGCTATAGATAATCTAGATTTCTTTCTCTTTATCAACAAAAGCTATAAAAGGCTTCGATATTTGATGATTAAGGGTGGTTGCTGTCTGATGTTGTAGCTGTGAGAAGCTCTCTTACTTTATACCCAAGTTTGTTGGAGGTTTAACTGGATCGATGGATGTTTACACCGTGTTTTTTTTCTAACAAGACATTTTTGTACTGTTAAAAGCTACCTGTACGTAGGAGGTTTAACAGTTTAACTGCACAGATATTGTTTTTGGTCTGTGCGAAGTTAGGTTGCAGTGGTTCTGTTCCATAACTAGCGTCAGTTTAATTACCTATAGCTAGGTTTCTATTTCTATAATTAGTGAAGACGCAAATGAAATGCTATCCTTAATCTTTAATTTCCCCGAATTATATTACCGACTTAAATAACAAGCTCATCAAATTAAGCAAATTTTAATTTATAATTTGTTTGAGAACCTTTCTATCAATGGAAAACAATAAAAGAATCTGGTATATATCTGTTTTTTTCCCTTGGTGGTAACATCCTTCAGAACTGTCCAGCCATCTATGGATGAACACAGCCTCTCTCTTTTCACTGATGAGTTTACGTGCTCGCTAATTTCAATCATTAATGCTATAGTTTTAAATTCATGGACGTGCAGAAGCATGCATTTTTATTTTTATTTTTAACTTTCTATATGGGTCTATTCAAATCTTTCTAAAGCACAGTGCATGCATTTATAGATTTTCTGTATTTCAATACAGATAACATCGAGGTTTAGTGTTAGAGAATAATATAAATTATATTATGGGACTTCACTTACAAGCTTAAACTTTTAGGTGAGATGGTTCTTTAACATGATATCAGAGCCTTGTTAACCTAGCGGTCACGATTTCGAATCTCACCACCCCCATTCTATTTGATAAAAATCAAGCACAAGGTGATGTGGATATGTGCAAGTTTCAAGCTCAAAGAGCTTTCACTTGAGGGTGTGTGTTAGAGAATAATATAAATCATATTATGAGGTCTCACTTACAAGCTTAAATTTTTAGGTGAGATAGTTCCTTACCTAGCTAGATGAGCATGGAAAGCCAATTGCGTCGGCCTTTAAAGTAAATCAATTTCCCCCCATCCTAATCCAAAAACCTTTTTAGGTGCAACTATACAAAGTAATGTTGATGATAAATTATTAATTTGTCCGAAACTTGCTAAAAGAAATTTGCATGCTCGAGTATCGACCTCTGAGCATGGTTGAAGAGAACAATAGGTGTTTTGATTTTCGGAAATGTGTTTTAGGCATAGCAGTTAATTTGAAAAGGAGGCGGAGAGGAACACACATAGCGAAGAAAACATCGTGAAAAACTGGCATCGATCGTGCTGGCTCCACGCACCTCCAACTGTATGGACACAAGTCACGCTATTGTACAGTACTCCATCTTCACTTGCGAGAATTCACCCGACCATGCTGACCCAAAACTAAAAGAATGACATCATCATGATGCCAATGTTCCACGTCATCAGTCAAGTCAGCACCCACCAGATATGTTGATCATCCCATATATATTCAACCAGACTTGTTGCCTAACATGGCTCGCTCATCAGCCTAGAATTGTTGTGATCAAATGTGGACTAGTGGTGATGATATAAGAAGATAAATTGCCATACAAAAGCATATAAGAGTTATTGTGGTAGTCGATGGTAATAAAAAGGAAGAAGTCACAAATTTTAGCACAATATATATGTTGGATTTTCATGGTGCTTTTAGTAGCCTTCAAGTAAGAGGACCAAAACCCAAGGGGTCCTGACGTGAGTGGTGAGAGCATTCTCGTACCTTAAGAGAGGTTAGGGGTTCAATCCCTCCTCTTGTATGGAGCCGACTATTTATGGAGCACTTTCACCCCTTCGAGGTCCACTCGGTGCGAACGTGGATTAGTCTAGGCCAGCGTCTGGAACACAGCGTGGTTTATACCAAAAAAAAAGTAAGAGGACCAAAGACATTTAAATCACTTGTAAAAGATAGTAGCAACATAGTTATCAAGTTGAAATATATGAAAAGTCATTATGATGGATAGATACAATCTACAAAGTTTTATATAAAGAGACCGAGTTTTAAACGAGACAATGTGGGACCCCTTCAATATATTTTATGATATTTTTTAGTGAAAATATTATTTGCACAATACTATTTTCATAAACTATGATAGTATATCAAGTTGAAAAAAATAGAAGTGAGTTTGCATGCTCAAGAACTTAATAAAAAAGATAGTTTCAATAATTGTAATCTCTCAAGGATATAACCAAAAAGTTCCTTGTCAAAGTTGGAAATATACAATGAGTAGAAGAAGATTAGCATCCTATTTTGACTCAGAGATGTGTTGTGAAATGAGATAAAGATGATTATGCTCTTAGTGAAGTGATCAGTAAAGACTAGTTAACACAAGAAGAAGATGTATAACAAGAAGTATTTTATGCTCTCTTTGAAGTGAAGACCTTTATTTCCAATGCATGCAAAGGATGAAAATACAAGATAATACATAGACATCTAACTAAGGAGATCCAACTACTTATGATGATCTCCTATATATGATATGATGAAAGGTGAAAACACTTTGATTTGATAATGTGATTATAGTTGTTTTTTAAAGTATTTTTCGTTCAAAAATATATTAAAATGAGTCTTTTATAATACATGAGTTGGTAGGGTCTTGGGACCATTTTGAGGCATCCTAGAAAAATGATGATGCACTTGTCCTATAATAAAAACGATGAAACCTTAGTGAGAAGATGTGAGGGCCATGATTCGAGGCCAAATTATATCACCCCAGAGGCCAGAGCTACTTGTATGGTTGGATATGAGTGTACGTGTGTAAGGATAACCACCAGAATGATCACTTTAAAAAGGTATAAAGAGTACAGGTGAAAATTGTCTTTTCATGGACTTTCCCATGGTAAAAATGGAGAGCTAGCTAGTTTTTTGGGGAAACTCTTGAAAGAGTGGTGAATTTATAATTGCGTTGTAATATTTAAGGTCGTGTTTGGGAGTGTGGTTGCTGTAGTTTTTCAAAGTGTTTATCGTGCTGAAATACATCAAAATGATGATTTTTTAATTTTAAAAATTATTTTTGAAATCAGCACATCAAAATGATCTAAAACACACTAAAATATATTCATTTAAAATGAAAAAAATAATTCAAATTTCGGCCAAAAATAGTGATTATCGATAGCACTCAAAAATATATTTTTTTGTTTGAGAGGGTGCTGTAAGATAAAAGGCTTATTTGATTAATTATTCTAGACTAAACATGATTACAAAGCATGATGATTGAATGTAGTATATATGTTTTAGAAACAAGCATGGACAGTCCTCTTCAGATCATGTTGCTAGTGATTAAGATTGTTAAATCTCAAGTTCAACATGATCGAATTAAGCATATGAAAATTAATCATTCATAGTAAGTAGTTGAGAAATAAAAATTATTACCATCCAGCATATGAACAAAGAATACAATGTTAAGGAACCATCTCATCTAAAAGCTTAAACTTGTAAGTGAGACCCTATAATATGATTTATATATTATTCCCTAACACCCCCTCAAATGAAAACCTTTTGGGTTTGAAAACTTGCACAGGTCAACATTGCCTTGTGCTTGGTTTTTATCAAATAGAATGAGGGTGATGAGATTCAAACTCGTAACTGTTGGGTCAACAAAACTCTGATGTCATGTTAGATTTTAAATAATATAGTTACTTAAGATACAAACTATTCCTTCCTTTTCTTTTTCTAACTCATTTATTCACATCTTTCTAAAACACATACCATGCACGTATGGATTGTCTGCATTTGAATAAAGGAAACATCGAGGGCCTAGCCAGAGGAGCATGAAAGTACAGAAGGTCTCATCCTAATCCTACTCATGATATTAAAAGAAAATATAATATTTTTTTAGGGGCAACTCTCGAGCTGTACAAAAGCGGAGGTATATAATTACTTTCAAGTGATTTATTTTTTGATCGCACTAGCTCCACCCTTCCAAAAGAAGTTGGCCTGAGACCCTACTTGGAAACATTAAGTCCCATGGTTTCGCATTTCTAAATTACAGAAAACGCGATGGTATCTTGCCCGCCGAAATGCTTGAAACTGAAGGAATTTTGTGGAATGCTCATAGATCATGAACTTAAGGAGAGACTAATAAATGGATGCCAAGACAGATTTGCAAAAAAATACGATAAGCCGACGAATTGATCGCTGTCAGCTTTGGTACTGATTATATTGCAGTGTTATGATCAGTAGACCCTGCAATAACCCCATCATGGATGTGGTTTTCCTTGAGATGTTTACAGTTGATTTGCAGCGTGCGCGTGCAATCAATCAATGACAGGCAAATTAAAGCAGCATGGTTTGTGAAACATAATGACATTAATTTCTGTAAATCCAAAAATGGACCATCTCCTTGTATAAAAGAAATGAAATGAAGAACGAGAGTTTTTTTCAACTACAATTAAGCACCTATCGACAAGGTGGTGGGAATTGGTTTCCAACATAGTTGACTTTTGCATTCGTACACGTGGAACTGAAAGGCAGCTTCCTTTGCCCAGAGTACTTCAAATTGATGTTTGAAAAGTAAAGATTTTCACAAGGAACAGCCTTGCTGCACTGGAGATCGACTCCGACCTCTGACGCGGAGGTTCCTCTGATGTTTATGTATCGAACATCACTTATCTTTACCCTTGATGGCTGCCAAAAAACAAAATACCAAGATGAATTAAACTACTCATTGATCTCCAAGTACGTACGTACCTGTGGAGGATGAAATTAAGCAGCCTTGTTAGAATAATTCGGCCGGGCACAGAAAACGAACCGAGGATTTTGATCCGTAGGATTGATCAATGATAATGGGGTTTTTAACATTGTCCATGATAATATCCTCGAAAAGTATGTTTGAAGCTTGGCTCGGGGCGGATCCTCCCCATGTTTTGATTCTGACTCCATTGTCAGCGTTTCTTAGCGTGCAGTTTGTCACGATGACTCCTCTCACATCCTTTTCATCGGGGTACTTGCCAAGGCTACCAACGCTGTTATATATATATATATGCATGGATATGTAAGTTACAAACAAGGAAAGATACTTGGTAACTGCAAATTAATATATTCATATAATAAATAATTAAAGAGATCTAGTGTTTGCTGAAATTTTCAACAGAGAGATCGACTCATTACCTGAAGCCATGTCCAGGGCCACAAGTAACCTTTTTGATGCTGATATCGGTGCTTCCTTGAATCATAGCAATGCAGTCATCACCGGTGCTGATAACACTTCTGGATACTTTCACCTGACTGGACTGGCTTATATGGATTCCATCGGTGTTGGGGCTCGTCGCAGGAGAAGTTATATGAAGATTTTTTGCCCTGATATTCTGGGACAGAACGATGGCTATGTGGAAACCCATGGGGTTAACCGAGGTGATCTGTCTTAAGATCCCATTGACTACATGATTGAATTTTATAGACTGCGCCGCATATAATTAACAAGAGGGAAAGAAGAATCATTATGAAAGTGCAATTAATCCCTACAGTATATAATTACTAATTAGCCAGTGCATCATGTCTGTCAAGATAACTGTGTCTTACACTTGGGAACTTGGCATCACCGCTGCTGTATTTCCAGACAGCATTGCCTTGGCCATCGACAGTGCCTGTACCAGTAACCAGCAAGCCGTTGATGTTTTCGAACGAGATCCAGAAATCTTCTTCGTACATGCTAGGGTCTGGTACAGCCTTCAGAGTTCCTGCAATTTGAACCTTAATGGGTACTGGACCCAGGCATGGTCCCTGAAAGATGGTTGCCCCTATCAAGAAGGTTCCGCTGGGGATAAGTAGCCTTGCCGGTCCCCTGTAATTGCATGCAGCCCTCCATGCTCGGATGAAAGACTACAAAGGCCGAACCCACAAGTTAATCAGTTTCATCAAAGTTAATTTCTTGATGAGAAAATGGAGGGAACGTTCAGATATGTTCGCCAAGTACTATAATATTCTAAACCCCCCCATCAGATGTGAGTTTCTTTTAACAGATGATTGATTACAGCCATTGTCATGCTTCGATTTCAACGTTCCATATATTCGTCATGAGAAACTCCCACCTTGTATATATATTATGAACACATGCACACAGTACCCAAAATATCGATCAAAGTCCTTACCAATGCACTATCCTTTTTTCCTCCTGGTTTTGCCCCGTACTGTAGCACGTTGAAGACCTTTTCATTGGGGTCTCTTCTTCCTGCAGTCCGGCGAGTTGATATTGCGGCAGGAGCTCGGCTTCCGAGCAGACCCTGTGCCTCACAAGAGGCGGCTAATACGCACAATATAAGCAGGGCATTAGCCAAATATTTCATTGTAATAGCCGCCCTTGTATGTTTCTCCTTCTCCACGTACAGATTAAAAAGCCTCGTTAGGAAGCTTGTCCGATGTCATTGAGGCAAGCTCTCTTTCCATTCTTCTTTCTTTATACCATGTTTTTAGCAAAACAGACAGGTAGAGACCAAGCTATCTATAGGATTTCTACCTCACATGGATAATTTTGGTTAGCGGTGAGGCAGGCATTCATTTTTTTAGTGCTTATTTTCCTTAGATTTAGGAGAGATGATCTCTCCCTTTAAAGCTGGTTCCTTCTTCTCCTCGATAAGCTAGCTAGCTCTTCAATAATCTAGCCATGTTCACCACCTGTATCGCACCAGGCAGTCACCAGACATTAATTATTTCTGGTTTAGAGAAAGATATTCTGACCAAACCCCGTAAGCAATGGCAAAATTTCAAGAGCATGATGTTCAGTTCATTCTGTCAATGACGGTATAACCTTTTCTATTTCTGATTATCCGAAGCTAACTACCGTTTACTGTAGCATTAGTATGATTGTTTTTTAAAATATTTTTAATTATTTTTTTAAAAAAATATTTTTAACATCAACACATAAAAATCATATCTTTATCTAACATAACAAACATGTAAAAAACTATATAGTTGAAAAACACATAACAATCATCTATTTTCTCTTCTTTTTTCTCATAATTCTAGTATTTTCTTTGTTGTAAATTTGGATGAAATTGATTTAATTAGCACAAAATATATACAAAAAATAAAATAAACATCCATATCCATATATTAACTATAAAAAATACTAATTGTTCACTACCATAAAAAGAAAATATAAAATCAATAGTGTGAATAGTAAAATCAACAAATCTTAAAAAAAATCTAAATGACCAAATATTTAGAAGTTATAATCAACCAAAGGAAAGCAATGATCACAAGAGCTTGACTATTGATCTAGAGGTTAATTCCTAGTAGGAGCAAAGTCATTGATAGGTTTAACTTATTATGTAATATAACTTAGTTAATTTCAATAAATGATAACTTTATTTGTATTATAACTCTATATACTTCTTTATTTTAGTCCTTTCATTTTTCATTTCATGCAAATAAGTAAATCGAATTCTATTTTTATGAAATTAAGAATCAACTCAATTTTGAATTTCTTGCCGACAATAAAATCATTTTTTTCTTTAAATCAAACACGAGTTAGGATATTTTATGAGAGAGTTTAACCATATAAAAAAATAAAATAAATTATTAATTTTAAATCTTAATTAACACAAGATTAAAAAAACTAAAATTAAAAACAAATAAAAAATCAATAATAATAATAATAATAATAAATAAAAACCTAGGCAATCCATGGTGTTTCTCCTCCAATCTATTGCTGATTTATTTTATTTATTTATTTATTTTTAAAACAGAGGATTGGAATTTCAATATTCGATATCATATAACTTGGTTCGGTGGGGGGTTTACCCAATTTAATTGGACGCAAATAATGGACATGAGGGTGCCGGGTCGGATATGAACGAATCTATTAAAAACCCGTCCCACCCCGCCCGACCCTTTGTAGTCCCTAAATATTTATATATATTTATCCGCGCCTCGGCCGGAACCATATTTTATATCTGTGGGCATCTCCAATGAGGAGCTATCCTGGAGCCAAAGCCAAATATTTAAAATTTTGGCTCTTATTTGGCTCTTTTATCAATTTATGCTCTCCAGCGGAAGAGCAATCCCAAGGAGCCATTTAGCCTCTTCTTCTCGGCTGAAGGCATTCCTACATATATTAACCAAGAGCTATTTTGTTAAAAGAGCCGTTAAACTAGCCGTTGGAATATTGGCAGAATGTTAATCATCAACAACCTACAAAATCACATCAACAAATTCAAAGCAAAATCACAACCGTGATTTTGCTCCTAGATTATCGGTCAGAGGACAACAAAACGGGTGGAGAAGGAGAGGGTCAGTAAGCTGCAGAGGGAGAGGGAGGGTGGCTGGATGGTAGTCGGAGAGTGGAGAGCGAGGGGGAGGGGGCAGCGCTGTTTTGTGGAAGGAAGGTAAGGAGTGTGGAGTAAACGGGGGGAGGGGGAGGGGGCTGGAGGCCACAGATGGAGAGGTAGGGTGGTTGTAGAGTGCAAAGGGAGGGTGGCTGGATGGTGACCGGAGATTGTAGAGGGAGAGGGAGGGCAGCGCTGTTAGAGCAAAAAATATTTAGGGTTTGGAAAAAATGGGGATGGACGAACGGGTGGGGAGTTTATATATTATTATTATTAATTATAATAATTATAATAGTTAACATAAAATAATAGTTACCAAACATAATCCATATTAAAAAAAAGAGTTAAATTACTTTACATCACATCAAATAACTCATCAAATAACTGTGGAATTTAAGTGCCCAAATTCTTTAAACACAAATCCATCTGGATTAAAATTAAATTGACAGTGAGTTCGAAAATGTGGATTTCTATCATTTGACTAAATATTTGACGATAATTATACTAAAAGATTCAGACCTTGACAAAGTTCATATGACAATTGAAGGAGTTGAGTTTTATTTATTTATACTCATATTTATTTATTCAATTTAATTTTTAATATTTTTATTTTTATTTTGTCCTTATAAATAGTTTCAACTTAAATTTTATAAAATTATTGTGTTTTTACTCAAATTTGCTGGCCTAATTCACCAATAAAATTAATAATTATATTGTTGGAAGGTTTTTTTAAAAGTAATTATTTAATTATATAATTTACTCCTATTAATTGTATAATTAATTGCATAATTAAATTATATACAAAATAATTACATTACATTTAAAATAATATAAAAAAATGGCTCTCCAAAATGACTCTTACCACTGAAATGCACATCAACAAAAAAGTCAAATATACACTATTTAAAAAATCATTTTAAAAATTTGACTCTTCAAAATAGCTACTACCATTGGAGATGCTCAGTTTTTATTTATTTATTTGGGTGAAACCGACATGTCGGGTTTAGAGAGCTACTTTTTGACGACTTCTTCCCTTTCATTTCCTTTCTCCAACAATAAAAGGTCACGAGTCCAGTGTACTCCTCCAAGACGATCGCCGTTTGACATTGCTACGATAAAGAGAAGACCGATCGTGATCGTAATGGCATCACCTTCAGCGGGCATACAAAAGCTACTTCAAGTAGGAACCAAGATCGTTGGCGTTGGCCGTAACTACGCTGCACACGCCAAAGAACTAGGCAACGCCGTCCCCAAGGTAATTCGCCAATCATCAAATTAACCACTCAATAATCAATATTTAAAATGTGAAATATTTGCGATGGATAGGAACCGGTGTTGTTTATGAAACCGACGTCGTCTTATTTGGAAAACGGAGGCACGATCGAGATTCCACAACCGTTGGAGTCGTTGCATCATGAAGTGGAGCTTGCTGTTGTGATATGCCAGAAAGCTCGAGATGTGCCTGAATCAACTGCCATGGATTATGTTGGAGGTTGGTGTTTTACTTGTTAATATTATTCTCTTAAGTTGGATTTTTATTGGCTGAAATTAAAATAGAAGTAATTTTCATTTTCAATTTTATTTAAGGGTATGCGCTTGCATTGGATATGACTGCAAGGGAAATACAAGCTACTGCTAAGGTAACTAACTAAATAAAAAGATTGTGTTTTAATCTGTAGGATTGTAACGAGAAAATGTTATTACATACTTTTTTTTACTATTTTTTCTTGCGTCGTATAATTGTTTGGAGAAATGAGGAGAACGCGATTGTGTTTTGTGGGAGGAAGTTGTCGAATGTAGCAAAAGTGAATGTGAATGTGAAGGATGTTTGCATTGGATTATGTGTGTAATGCTGGAGAAGATATGAGTGTGAGATTGTTGTTTAGGAAGTGTATGTTTCCAAGTATTGATTCTGTTGCCGTGTACTCTCGTTCTCTGTCGTTTAATGTTGAGTGTGATTATGGGCATTTTAAATTGACTTCATTAATGGTTTTTTCTTCGGGTTGTTTGTCAGTCTGCAGGGCTCCCGTGGACTGTGGCCAAAGGGCAGGACACGTTCACACCTATCAGTTCTGTCGTAAGAAATGAATTGGACTTTGTTCTCTTTTATTGCTTCCCTGTTTGATTATAACCATGTTGATGAACATTTTTTTCTCAAATATTGAGATTCAACCTCTCTATAATTGTGAGTTATTAACAACTAACTTGAGGAAGATGGGGTGACAAGTTATGCAAGTTACCTTTAAATAAATGTTGCCGTCCCATTTGTAGTTGTTGCGAATCTGGCACTCATTGAAGCTTGGATACTCACAATCATCAAACTTGTCCTTGTAGTCATATATGTTGTAACCAGCAGCCATTTTGTTTTACTTTATTGCTAAAAGGAGGAATACCAAGCTTTTCCATCTATCTAGGGTATTTTCCCCATACTGTTAATATGTTAATCAGTGCGTCATTGATCTCACATGCTCAACTTTCAAAAACTTTGTGCAGCTTTCCAAGTCAAATGTGCCTGATCCTGACAACTTGGAATTATGGTTAAAGGTATCAAAATCATTGTTTTGCATGCTCCATTTTGTAGGTTCCTCTTCAAATGTTGTCATTTTGATTCATCAGAGACCAAATGGATCTGTTTTACTGTAGGTAGATGGAGAAATACGGCAGAAAGGTTCCACCAAGGATATGATCTTTAAAATCCCATTTCTCATTAGCCACATCAGTTCTATAATGACACTCTTTGAAGGAGATGTTATAATAACAGGTATCACTTTTTTCTGTTTCTGTGGTTTTGTTTTTTGTAAGAGGATTCACTTGCTTTTGGTCAAATGATAATCAAAGATGCTTGAGATATTTGCCTTGACAAGTTCCTACCTAGATGTGGTTTCTTATTTTCAGTAGTAACACAGTAATTACAGACCCCTGGGATACATGTATCATATACTATTTGTTAAGGCAAATTGTGTCAGTGAGGTTTGAGATCTGGCTTGCTACATTGTATGTTACCAAATTCACTTCTTACCTCTATTTTGGCATCAACCCCCCCTCCCTTTTCAGTACTTGAGAGGTTTTAACTTTTATGCATCTTACTTATAATTTATGGGGAAAGTGGTGCTTAGCCTTATTTGTAGAGTCCATATCTTAAGATTTATTCTTTTAAGCTTGCAGAATCCATGTGAGAAGGAATCGTTTCATTTTACAATGAGCTCTTTGTTTTGTTGGACTATATGAACACTGCTAGCAGCTTTCTGGCTTAGCGTTTTGTCTTCTGACCTTTATATTAGTATCTATTTTGCATATGCAAGTGTGGGAGGAGAGATTTTTGGTACATACATCTGAATATTGGATAATTGCTCACGGCCATCCCCATGAGTGAATTATGAGATGTCTTCCTAGTGTGATCAAATATAGGATATTTTCATTTGAAGTGTTGAATAAATTGCCTTTATATCTTTTTGGTGCAGGCACCCCACAAGGTGTTGGCCCTGTAAAAATAGGTCAAAAGATAACAGCTGGTATAACAGATCTTATTGATGTGCATTTCAATGTTGAGAAACGCAAAAGACCAGGAAGTTGTTGAGCATCCTCGCATCCCACTTTGAGGGGATTTCCCCCGAGGAGGCGTGAAGGAATCTGTTTCCAATTCTTCACACAATGTTGAAGCTGCTTGTTAGTGGGGTTTAGCATCAATTACTGTATTTTGTTGTTGTGGCAGGATCTTCAGGGAGAAGCAAAACGTACTTCCCTCACTGTGCTTGATCATAACATCTCTGGTGGAATTATAATAATAATAAAAATAAATAAATAAATAAATAAATTAAAGAATATTCATGACTTCTTAGAAAAGCATATTCAAGTTTTTTTGTCATATGAAAGAAACTCTTGCTGGATATTTGTCTTGGGGTTTGCTCGACAATTAGAGATCGGTACTTTTTTCAAGGGCATGTATGGGAGCGTGGAAATCTCAAATGTCCTAGGACGCTGGAAATGTGATTCTCTTCTAAAATAAGCAGTTTGATATGTCAGCATTCAATGTTTTAACTTTATATATTAAGTTGCCTAGCATAATTTATTTATTTTAATCCAATAATAACACAGTTTTCTAGGAAATTAATGACACATAACATAGGCTGTGGTCACTCTATTGTAATAACAAAATCAGTAATGTGTTAATAAATATATTATTTTTCTTGATAGTTATAATAATGGGAATCGATGATGAATAAATGAGACAGAAAATGAAAAATAAATCACACCACAGCATGCCTGTGCTTTGAGCAATCAATTACAGAAGGCTAATCAAAGCAGCAGTTCATGATTTATTTTGAGAGCATCCAGCAACCAGTACAGTAACTCTCCACAAGAACATCCCATTCAACTTATTAAAATACCGCAGGAGCACCACGCAAAGCCTTAAAGCCTTAAACACACACGCGCACACACACACACAATGGCCGCACACACTTGCGAGCTAGCTAGAACTTCTGAAAGAAGTCGTAGATGTGCTTGCTGATCTCATCAGCTTTCTCTTCATTGATGAAATGACCCACGCCTTCCATTACAACTACGTCCTCTAAAAGCGGGACGTCTCTTTTGGGCCCTCCCTTGGCTATATAATCCTTGGCACCCAGCGAATTATAGGTGAGGTCCAGATCACCCACGATGAACTTAGCCGGGACTTTTACCTGAGCTCCAGTCCATGGTGCGGTGAGTTCCCAGTTCCTGCAATGTGGAGGGCATGAGGAATTAGGAGATGACGGGAAAAATGGAAATAAATCTTGTACACGATCAGGTAAGCAACAAAAGCAAAGACTCCTGGGGATGAATTTCAATTCAACCTCTTAATAAAATGAGGTTAGAGACGCATCTAAATTTCCATCAGAACAAACTTTGAAAGTGTAAAATAGCAGGAAATTTTTAATCCGCAGCAGCAGGAATGAGCAGCAAACTGAACAGACATGGAAGGAAGACGTACCGGTCAAGATTCCGATAATAGTTCAATCCTCCAGTAAACCCCTTCTGCTCAAACTTGCTGGTGTAGTACTTGACATCTTCTTCAGACAACCAAGTAGGCAACACAACTGGAGTGTCCAGAGACTTCCCATTAAACCCTTGACCTTTAGGTAAAAAGAGAGGAGCTGGAGTACGGTAGCTTAAGAATTCCCTGATAACTCTCTCTGCACCCATCTCTGCAAACTCAGCTTCAATCTCTCCAGGCTCCTGCAAAAGCAATCAAGCAGTTCCTCCATTCAAATGGGTTTTGTAAAATCCAATTATGATAAACTATTCAAAATTTTCTCAAGTGTGCCAAAGAACAGTTAGATAATAGAGTTGCCCGGTGCCATAAATGATTGTGTAAGCCTCAGCTACAATTTTACTGTTAAATAATCATATATTCATATCAGCTAGAACAGCTGGATTATCAGGTTCAAATTCGCAACTACCAGCTAATTACAACCAGAAAGCCTAATCTGTCCATCCCTATCAAATAATCACTGCAAACAGTAAACAAAATATAAAATAGATGACAATCCAATTCCTAAAACTTGATGATTAAAAAATTCATAAAAAAATGAGGTCAAATCAAACAAACTGCAATTACCCACAACGAGAATGTCTTGTCTTTTCATGCCCTATTAAGCGATCCCTTCAAGTAATAAACATACCTACAAAATCTATTTACCCAGTCCTTGTAATCCAGAAAAGGCGAAAGAATTGCTAGAGTGACAGTAACAAGCTTACAATTTGACATCATAAAACAGTATGCAGTCAAGAAAGAAACTTTCAACCTGAAAAAAAAATAAAACATCAATAAAACAAACCTGGAATCTGATTATATAATAATCGTCACCATAAACAGCCTTCAAAGTCGAGATAACTTTCCTACTGGGACTCCTTGGATTAAACAAAACACTCAAGGCAACCAAAGCTTTCACTCTATCTGGTCTAAACAAAGACAAATGCCAAGCAATCAAAGAACCCCAATCATGTCCCACAACAAAAACACTCTCTTTTTTCGGAGCTACAACATCAAGCAACCCGATCAAATCACCAACCACATGGAGAACGCTGTAACTTGCAACCTCAGCTGGCGCGTCTGTGTCACCATACCCTCTCAAGTCCGGTGCCACAGCTCTGTATCCAAGTGAGGATAGAGCCTCAATCTGGTGTCTCCAGGAGTACCATAGTTGAGGGAATCCATGGATGAAGAGAATAACCGGAGCATTCTCTGGACCTTTGATTGCTACATGCATATTGATGCCATTGACGTTGATGGTTCTGTGCTCTATGGAGGAGGCCATGTTTCCTGTCCTTGTGTTCGAGTTTTGGACTGGGTTTTGATGGCTTCGCAGGACAATTGTGTTTAGTAGTTTGGTGAGACGATGCGTGGGCAACATTAAAAGAATACATGTGACTACAAATAATGTTAGCAATATTATTTGCAAATGTCCAAACTCCAGACCGACTTTCATGGTTGGTGATGTCAATCTAACGTGTTGCATTAACAAGAATTCCAATTAAAAGAAAGAAATTTAGTTGCACGTGATGTGCTCAAAGCTGTATCTAATTGAGTATAGTGATTCACCTTGAGAATGATTTTCTTGTTTCGATATTTTGTTTAAATATGTGTTTTTCTATATATATATTATATTTAATAAAGAAACTAAATCACGGATTCATGTGTAAAATCTAAAAATATTAGATTATTGTAAGGATGGAAATTAGACTCAAACTAACTTGAATTTGTGGGGGTTTTCTTGGATAGAAATTAAATATAAATATTATTAAATCAGACTCAAAACATAACATCTATATCATATGTATATATGCATGTGTGATTTTTATATTTTTAAAAATAACTATATTAATTTTATTTTATGTTAAATACTATATTGTATTTGGATAATAAACACTTTAAACTTGAGATAAAAATAAATAAAAAGATTTATCAATGAATATAATTTAATAAATAACAATTTTCTCGTTGAAATTTATTCTTGGAGTGTAATCAGTCTGAAGCTTTTTGTTGGTGGAAGATACTGGAAAGGAAAGAATCGAAGGGAAGGGAAAGAAACATTGCCTAGGTATCGTTGGTATTGCACGTGAGACACGAGAGAGGGCCATGTTTTGGAATCAATTTACAGACAAGTATCTTAAAGAATAAAAAAATCATTTGATTTTTACAGGTAAGAACAAACACTATTGTAAATATATATAAATACAAGGGTATTTCCTGGACAGGAAGAAAGGGCCGAGTTTGGGATCGTTTCAGAATTTGTCAGGCTTTCCAGAAAAATCAGCCTTATCTTTATCTTTTCGTACTTGCATAACTATTTCCTTGTTTGTCATCACGTTTCCACTGGTTTTTTAAAGAAATTTGAATTATTTTTTATCTTAAATAAATATATTATTGTGTGTTTTAGATAATTTTGATGTACTGATTTTAAAAATAATTTTTAAAAAATAAAAAATTATTATTTTAATGTATTTTAGCACGATAAACACTTTAAAAAATTACCGTCAGCACACTCATGCAATATGGCAACCGGCTAGAGATTGGATTCATTTTTTTTTTAAATGCAGAAAATATGTCGAAGTGTTTTCTATCATTAGAAAAAATAAAAATTTGATTTGTGTTTTTTTAAAATAAAAAAAACTCTTTTATCTTACCATCACACCCCATTTTCAATAACATCTTATCACAACCATAAAAATATTAAATTTATGATAACTTCAAATAAATGTGATAAAAAATATAAGAGAAATAATTTGAAATCAGTCAGTCAACCCTAAAATTAGTTCAAAATTATAATTTAATAATAATAATAATAATAATAATAATAATAATAAAGCATCATTTCGACTTATATCTTCTAAAAATATAAGTTCATCATATTTAGAGATCAAGAAATTTAAAAAAAAAAATAGAGAAAGTAGAATGCTTCAAATTATGTTTGGAACGTTAAAATTTTCATGTACACTTATTTGGAAAGCTCTATATCATTCCCAGAATACCTGCATGGTTTAATCCATGTTTAACCAAGCTTTAAATAATACATGAAAAAAATAAACCAAAAAAGAACCTCGCTTAAATCAAGCTTTTCTTTTGTTTTTGTTAAGGTTTTCATTAAACTCTGTATAAAATCAAAATCAAAATCAAAATCAAAATCAAAACCAAACAATCTGGTACGAGGCAAATTCAAACCGACAAAGGCATGATGCCGAGAGCAAGCTGGAAAAGGACAAGTTGAGGGGCCGCCTCTACTTATTTTGGACCATTGTGTGAATTTTGGTGAACAACTGCATTTCAAAATTATTTTTAAAAAATATTTATTTTGAATTAAATTAAGTTTTTTTATTGTGCGGAGATCATTTTTATATATTAATATTAAAATGATATTTTTAAATAAAAAACAATTTTAAAAATAATATCAATTACATTAATTAAAAATTAAGTTTGGTTCACTAATTTTAGGATTTGTAAGATTAGTTAAAGTGTTTATAAACTGATTTAGACATACACATTAATAAAAAAAAATACAAAGGCTTTAGTTTATTTTTAAAGAATTTATAAATTGATTTTAGATGTTAATTCTAAGATAAAAAAAAGGTATCCAATCTTCTTAATCACTAAATTAATCCCTTAAATTTATATCACGTGTTCACGTGTGCCATAATGACTATAAAACTCATGAATCAAGATCTAATCTTGTCCGGATGAAGTTCTTATAAACTCTGTAAAACCTGATCCAAACTTTATCGAATTAACACTAAAAATAATTATATATATATATATATATTATTTTAATAAAAACAAAACCATAAATTACTTGATGCAGTAGGCTAAACATGTTTTACTTGATTTGTTTTTAATGGGATATCTTAGTGTGACGTCAGGGTCGCATATTTGTAAGTTAATTCTAGCCGTTGTATCAACTATCTACTCCACATGTTGGGGTTCTTTCGGTCCCCACGACGCAAATCACAAACTATCACTATTCACTACGCTAAGGAATGGGCAGCCATAATGCAATCGCCTGATTCGAAAATCAAAATCCAAAGTGGGATGGACATTGTGAGGAAGTAGCTCAAGTGTCGACAATTCAAAAGGGGAATTAAAAAAACAACACCCACGATGACTTGGTGGAGGTCGTTCTGTGAAAGCATACCACCGCGTTACCAAACCAAGCCGCCGTGCCTATTCCCGGTGGTGGTTCAAGCTTTTCAGCCTGCTTTTTAATCAAAAAGTAGCTTAATTAAGCTTCTGGGTTTCTTCATTAGTTGCAGAAATCAATAAAGGGAAGGGAGCAGCGACCACTCAAGAAAAGAAAAGGTGATCAAACACCTTTGCAGTTTGCACTCGCCGGAAACATGGCATAGAAGAATATAAAACTAAAAGACTGAACAAGTAATCAGTCACTAAGCAGACCCAGTATAATAATAATAATAATAATGAAGGAGGTTTTTATTTTAAGTGACCAAATAGATTGGATTAGCAGAAGCAGAACTCCTCTGCTGCTGCTGCTGCTCCATGCTCAGATCCATCAGACTCAAATAAGGGATCTCCATATCACCTTTTCTTGCAGGAGTCAAGGTTCCAGCTAGAGCTCCTGAAGATGGTCTGCTGGTTGACCTGGAAGGAGTGCTTGACCCACTCAAGCTATCGATTAAATAAACAGATCCTGAAACTGAAGCTCTGAAACCTCTACCCCTTGCTTCATGCGCATTTTCATGATCAAGATAATGATCTCTGTCATTACCGTGGATACACTTCCACTTGAAGAACAACACTGCATTTCTCCACCATTTCTTCTTCTTGTTCTTGGCTTTGTGGACCTTTCTACTTGCAGAATCTTCATTTGAAATGGGCTTTCGGAGCTTCAAGTGCAAGGAGTCAACGGGAAGCCTCGCCGTTACAGTCTTTCTCTTGCGATTTCTTGCTCCCTCCAACAGCTTATTTATATGGAGATTAAAAAGAAAATGGGGTCACTTCAAAACATCAGATAATTAGGAGTATATATAAAGGACTGGTAAAGATTGAAACAAACCTGAAAGTAATCAATCTGTGGGTCAAAGCCATAGTCGCTGAAATGTTGAGGCTCTGGCATGGGAAAAATTGGGGACTTGTTTGACATTTTTGCTTTCTGGTAGCTGCAAAGTGAAGGACTTTCAATTGTGGGTTTGCTTTATAGCAGAGGAGGGCTCAATTAAGAGGTCGTTTTTTTGGGCCTTGGGGATCGAAGGGTGTAATTGACCGTTGGGGAATAGTAGTCACTGATTATTTACTTCCAAAATTCAAACATATAGGGTTTTGTCACTAATTGCAAGTTTTGAAAATAAGGGGATTGAAAAAAATATTGTTCCTGCAAATATTTCTCCCTTTTTAGATTACCAAGTGTGCTAAGAAATTAAAATCTCCATACATTAATACGAGATTTCATGGATTTTTGTTCACATTTACATTTGTTGTAGTTGAATCATCAACTCATCCCTTTCTTTTTATACTTTTGCTAAGCTTTTCTCTACCTCAGAATTCAAACTTATATTCTAGGAATCCAGGCGGGCTCATATCCCTTCTTGCACAGCTTTCATGGAAGGTGCCATCAGCTACTTGATTTTCTTCACTGTGGTATTAAATTTGTTTCCCTTTTCCTTAATTCATCTGCCATATGGGGGTGGTCCTCTCATCCTCTTGTGCAATTCCAACAATATGCTACGCAGGAATCAAAGTATGCATGATAAGTTTCTTAATAGAATAGAACAAGGATTTACCATTTCAATTTTACAATCCAAATTTAGATAACTTGTTTGTCGTGTCAAAATTATGATTTTGGCAACCTCATGTGGGCTTTCCTAACTCATTCAACTATCTCCTGACAAAGTTCTCTAATTTAGAGAACACGAGCGAATTGGCCCGCGCGATGCGCTGAGTTTTTTTAGCTATGTTGAAAACTGATTGATTTTATACGTGTTGTATTTTGTGATTTTAATATTTAATCAGTAAAATTATAATTGAGAAAATCTGCTAAAAACAGGTTTTTTTCTACCAAAAAGTGATAATACATATTAAAGCTCTAATATTAAATAAATATCAAAAGGTATAATTATTATGATATATTTAAAAGAAAATAAAACTTAAAAATAATGAAAATTCAATACCTAAAAATATTAATAAAAAATAAATATTATTATATTTGAAGAAATTATTTAACTTGAAAAATTAAAAAAAGAGAAATAATAACAAACATTATTTTTTCAATGATGACCAACACGAATTAATATTTAAATATTAAAAAAAATCTTAATAATAGTGGAATAAAAAAAATAGAAACAAAAACTAAGAGCATATACATATACACATGGACAAAAATAAGAATTATGTAAACAATATATAAAAAATGAATATTTTTTTCAAAAAGAAATGAAATGTGAAAACCATAGTTGAAATAATTGTTAATTATTGTTTGAAATTGTGATCTCCATTAGCTATTCTATAAAATAATAGTTGTGGAGCCCGTAAGCTGACCCATACACCCCAATTATATATAAAAAATTATAAGTGGGAAAAAAACATAAAAAAAACATTAAACAAAAAGTGGTTCCGAGGATTATTAATGGTGTGTGTAAGTTGTCCTGTACATCCTGGTTATAAAAAAAACTGTATGCATGGAAAACAAATCGATGTGCACGTAAGTTGGCTCGAACATCACGGTTATAAAAAATGTACAAATGAGAAGAAAAAAAAGGAAAAAAACGTAAAAAAAATTGTGGTGTGCGTAAATTGATAAAGACACCCTAGTCATGAAAAAAAAACAAAAAAAATGTATAAGTTGAAAAACAATGTTAAAAAAATGATTTGGAAATTAGTCGTGGTGCACGTAAGCTGTCACAGATACCCTGATTAAAAAAAACACAACAAAAGAAACCTGATTAAAAGAAAAAAAATTGACCTGGACACCCTAGTTCTATATTGTTTTTTTTTAAAAAAGGTCCCCGTTTATGAAAAAAAAATGTTCAGTTATAAAAAAGGTATAAGGGGAAAGCATCTTTTTAAACTGTAATGAGAAAAAAAATATTGCACGTAAACTAACCCGAACACTTCGGTCATGTAAAAAAATATATAAGTGGTAATAAAAAATAGGGAAAAATAATTAAAAAAATAGATCCAGAGATTAGTCGGTGCTCATACTCTGGTTTAAAAAAAACAAATAAAAAACCCTGTTAAAATAAAAAATGGAAGAAATTTTTTCAAGTAGTATTGAATAGTAAAAATTACTATTTTAAAAAAAATGCAAGGGAAAAACATATTCTTAAACAATAATGAGAAAAAAATTTGTGGTTTGCATAAAATAATCCGGACACCCTGGTCATGGAAAAAAAATGTATAAGTGGCAACAAAAAAGGAAAATAAATGAATCCGGAGATTAGTCGTGGTACGCGTAAGCTGTCACTCATATCATTTAAAAAAAACAGAAAGCAAATTTTGCAGAATAATTTTAAAAAATTAGAAGGAAAAAAACCTGGATTTTATAAAAAAAAATACTGGATTTTAGAGGTAAAAAAAGAATTTCTGAAATAAATAAATAAATTCAGTTTTATTGTCGCAGAGGGTCGAACTCTTGCGTGCTGAGAACCACTCGGCCACAATTAATTTTTTTTTGTCTATTTTGCTCTATAAATGAATTAAAAGAACGCCTGTGTTTTTTTTATTAAAAAAACCGAGCTTATGTAGGCACGAAGCACCAGATAAAATGTCCAGTGAATAGTGCCCTGCATGAACAATGGAAAACTACAATAACCGATTCATTGTATTTTAGCTATATTGTAAAAAGGCAAGAAATAAAAAAAATAGAAAAAAAGTAATAAGAAAAAAAAAGCAAGAAATGAATAAAATGCAAAAAAATAAAAATTGTAACTCGGAAGTAATAAAAAAAATAAAAAGAAAATAAACAAAAAAAAAATAGAAATCAAAATGAAAAATGTAACCTGGAAGAAAAAAAAAACACAAAAAAAAAAGTAACTCAGAAGTAGAAAATAAAAAGAAAAAAAATAAAAAAAAATAAAAAATGTAACCCAAAAAAATGGAAGTAAAAAAAAAAAGCACAAAATCAGAAGTAAAAAAAAGCAAAAAAAAAGAAAGAAAAAAAGATGTAACTGAAAAAAAGAAAAAGAAAAAAGCGCAGTTACTCTCGCGAAGCAGGAGGTGAAATGACCAATGAATAGTAACTTCCCATTCTCTTTTATCTATAAGGTAACAAGTACCAGGGGGAACCAAATAACCCATAAATTCTCCCTTCAACCGGATGACTTGTAATCCAAACAAACGTCAACTAAAGACAAGACTTGAGATGATCTTCCCCGGCTTTCCAATTGTTATTCAAAGAACACAAAATTCCAGCCGGAATTGCTGCAACGAAAGGAAAGAGCGCACTGTTGAAAAAGAACAGTAGCCGGAGTGGAGTCCATCCATGCGCAGTAATCCCACACCCGTTTTAGTGAGCTCATTTCCCCATTTGTTTTTATTTTTTTATTTTCTTCTTCTTAAATTTAGATAATATGCAATAAAGTTTAAGAATACGGTGGGTTCAACTTGTATTTTATTTCAGCCATTTATTTAATTAATTATACGCAATAAAGTTTTTTTGCAAGTAGTCCATCCAGCAACCCTCTTGAAACTTGGATGTACAAAAAGTTATAATGCATAGTTTATATCAATTTTTTTATTACAATACCAACTATATTTACTTATTGTATAATGACGTTAGAATAAGGTGTTTCTTACATATAAATATAATAACATGATATTTTTTAAATTATTTTATATTATAAAATTAAAACTATCTAAAATATTAAAAACAAACACTCCCTCCCTCACAAGAAAACCCCAGTGTCAACCCTGGCGACTGGCTTTCTTCCTCGTTCCCTTTGACCGCGTTAAACCTAATGCAAAGATTCCTCACCTTCTCTCACCAAGAAACTAGTAAGAACCTTCCTCCCTCCCTCTCTGTATATGTGTGTGTGTGTATGCATTATTAAATATCTTCTTCAAATACCAACTCCAAAACCGTTATCTTCTTATCATTTACAAGCTAACCCATATTTCTCTTTCGTCTCCTCTTACAATCCCATACACACAGCAACAGCCATAGCCACAATCAAGAAATGGAATCAGAGATGAGAGATCCACCAGCGGATTTTAAAGAAGGCTATGCGTTGAGTGGCAAGATAATGTTAAGTGCTATTGTTGTTCTTTTCTTTGTTATCATTTTAATGGTTTGTCTCCACCTTTACGCTCGCTGGTACCTCATCCGTGCACGGCAGCGCCATACCCGCCGTCACCGCAACCGTACCAATCTTGTATTCTACGTCGACCCTGCCCAGAACCCTGCCAATGTCACTGCTCAAGTCACAAGTGGCCTTGAAGAGACCGTGTTAAAATCGCTTCCTGTTTTCGTGTATTCAGGAAAAACCCACCAAGATCCGATGGAGTGTGCGGTTTGTTTATCCGAATTTGAAGAGAACGAAACGGGTCGGACCTTGCCCAAATGTAATCACAGTTTCCACATCGAGTGTATCGATAT
Source organism: Salix exigua (assembly GCA_032356905.1). Classification (NCBI taxonomy): domain Eukaryota; kingdom Viridiplantae; phylum Streptophyta; class Magnoliopsida; order Malpighiales; family Salicaceae; genus Salix; species Salix exigua. The sequence continues at coordinate 497,703 of CM063597.1, read as the reverse complement.
GTGGTTTCATTCTCACTCCACGTGCCCTCTCTGTCGCTCTCCGGTCGAGCCGGTGACGGAAAACTCGGTTCAAGATGGTTCCATTTTCGGGGTTTCAGTTCCGGGTTCGAGTTCGGGCACCACGTGTCAGCATGAGGAGGATCGTGCGGGTTCGGCCTCTACGTCGTCGCTTAATGACAGAAGGAAACAGGTGGGGCTTATCGGGGTGACCATCGAAGTGCCTGGGAGAAACGGGAATTTTGAGGATGGGTCAAGTACAGGGTCGCCATCAGCGAGCCACTCGTTTAGATCGCCAATGAGTCGGATGCTGTCCTTTAAGAGGATGCTAAGTAGGGAAAGAAGAGGTATGGCGTCTCCTACCGTGGCCAACTCAATGAGCTGCGGTGGCGGGTCGGTGACGACCGAGATGGATATTGAACGAGGGAAGGATGAGTCGATGCCGCCGCAAACCCGGTGCTAAAATCGACGGTGGCAACATAGCTGCGTGGTTGTTGTATCGCGGAGAAAACAGGTGGCGATTTCAGTCGCATAAGTGGCAGAGTGTGGGCCCTTGTGAGTTGGACGCCGCCTTGGGCTCACATGGTAAACTTTGACTTGTATATAGTGGAATGAATATCTTCTCATTAATTTTATTTCCTTCTCAATATTGTCGACTATGATTTCAATTTACATATATTTATTGTATTCGAAAATCAATTTTCTGAGCGTGGATTAGATTAAAAAAAGAAAAAGAAAACATTTTTCGAATAATAATATCATATTAATAGCATTATTGAGACGAAATAGAATACAATAAAATAAGGACTGGTTGTCAAGTGGCCCAACCGAGATGTGCAGGGAAGCATCGTCGTAGGGTAAGATGGCATTCAATTTCATGAGAAGGATACTCCTACGATGTTGTTTGCACGACTGAAAATCTTCTCAAACTTTTAATGGAATCAGTTCCTCGAGCCGGCTTATGACAACATGCTTGTTAATGTTTAGACATGGCGATCATATTTGGTACGCTGCTGGTCCATATTATTTTTCTAGTAAAGTATTTAGACATAGCTAGCATATTTTTTTTAAAAAAGAAAAAAAATAATACACTATCAACTTGGATTGAAGGTGGAATTAAAAACATTATTTTTTTTACAAAAGAGCTAAGGAAAAAAAAACAGCAATACTTGAAATCATGATTTTACTTGCGAAACAAGAAATTAAGATTGCATGTCGACCATCACCTATATATGTTTTAAAAAAAGAAGAAGAGAGATGAACATGTTTTCGATCTTTAAATGATAATAAATAAAATGCTATCTAAATCGAGTACTCTCTGTGTTCTTTCCTTGCTGGAGATGACTCCCATGACTATTCTCGACACGGCTTCTCACAGTCCCAGACACGATCACGGTATCCTACTTGGAAATCTTCTCCTACTTTCCTCGATGTTTCATCTTAGCTCATGTCAGTATCATGAATTATGAGTCTCTTGCAGATATATAATAATATAATTCAACATCGTTAATTAAACCCTGATAAAATGACGTGGATTTTAAGTTCAACTCATTTATTTTAATTTTTCTTGTTTGAAAATTAACCTAGATATTTTAATTAAAATAACTGATTATATTTTAATTTTAATCGCACAAATTCGACCCAAATATCATAATTAAATAAAAAACATTTTAAAATATAAAAAACACGTCATCTGCACAGAGGTCCACACGCTTTCGTAAGCTTGCATTCAACGGCATGTCGAGACAAATGAGAAAGTCAGAAACATTGTGTTGGTTATGCTGAATGCATTACATGTATGCTCTTAGTACACGCCCCCCACCAAATTCCACCATCACAATTTCAACTTTTTAAAATTTTTTATATAAAGTGATCTGAGTTCGTTTATTTAAATCTACGAATCGAGGTTACTATTATTATATGTTGGCTATGAATAGGAAATTACGAGGGAGAGTGTGAAAGAAATTACCATACCCATGTTCTGACTTATCCTAATCCGATTGATCATGAAAATTAATCATTTGATTTTTTTATTGATGAGAGAAGAAAATTAGCTAATAAAATATTGAAAAGAGTCTCTGATCTATTTATAAATAATAACTTGTGTGTTTTATTTACGTAGACATAAATTAGAAGGTTTCTCCCAAATAAAAATTTTATTTTTTGAAGTTGTGTTATTGATGTGGTAGGATTTTTTTCTGAATTTGAGCAAAAATAATTAAAATTATTTATGATTTAATTTTTTATATAAAATATTTAATAGAGGGGGTATGAAAGAACGTTAAATGGGTTGGTGGAGAATTAAGGATATTTTATATCATGAAAGCTTTGAGGCTCCTTCCTTAGTCATAAAACGAGTGATGTTTGCAAGGACTCTTTTTTTTTTTTTTTAGTGATTATCTTTTATTACTATTTAGTTACAATAAAGTCAAGTAATCAATGAGCTCTTTCACTTAATTCTTATCTGACAAGAAATGGAATAGGTTCGGATGATGGTTGCTTGACAAAGAATTACGACATAATGGTGTTATTTCAATTAAAAATACAAGACCATAATCATAATGGTAGTAACTAATTAGGGTCTAATAATATGTTTTGCTCTTTTATCTTGCCTATCTTGAGTTCAAATTAAAATATTTTTATTTTATAAAAACTTGAAATAGCAAGATATTTACTGGCTTAACCTGGCCTAATAAAGAATATTTAAAGAAAAATAAGATTTTCTCAAATAAAAAAAAATCAAGTCCCTCAATAATCGATTGTTCTCATTCTTTCTGTCAATATTCCTTTAGCTTTATGTCACACAAAAGATACCGGCAACCGTCCATGCGTGCTTTTCCGTCAATCAATTCATAGCAATTAGTTCAAAAAAACATAATCAACGCGTAGAATAACAATGCTAGCAGTAAGCAGATTGACATGACTACAGTTAAATTAGAAGTGTTATTACAAGGGGCTTTGACCTGCAAGTACGTGAAAAATTAAATATATTACACATCCTAGCTTATCATTGTCATCGTCCATACCATGTTTTTGAAACCAGGGCCGGGACACTCGGCTCAAGATCCGGGTCGCAGGTGATCAACCGAGCAGCCAGGCCAGGTCTCCGAACCAATGGTCTATGCTGAGGTAATACAAATAATGCAATCACATTGTCAATGCACCGAGCCACAGCACAAGGATTGAATAACTCCAGCAATAAAACTAGCTTATGATGCCTTGGTCACCCTGCCGAATGTAAGTCAACTGGCTCAACAACTCGAGATCTTCGCCTCTTCTTACCTTCAGGTGTGCACCTTGAGTTACCATTCTTCCCGAGCTTCGAACCTCCTTTTCTTATTGGTGATTTAACTCTCTTTTTTGACAGTTGGAATTGTCTTCCTGCCTGTTCTTTTTTATGACCGACGAGCCGAACATGGAAAGGATTGACAGCCGTGTAACAGAATGACTCGGTATTAGCTTGAATCCCATCCAAATCAACTTCTCCATTGTTGACCTGAAAATGGAGAAATCATGCTAATTTAGCATTTAAAAGCAATGCATCTATTTCACTCCAAGTGACTTTCCGTATCCAACACACAAACTTCATACGAAAGAAACAATAATTTACAGTGTCATTAAGAAAAATGATTTGGAGCTAGTAGCCGAAAAATCACAGGTTTGAGGCCTGAGAGCAGCTGCTTTGGATATTAAAGTGTACCAGCCATTTATTTGAGAAGTTGTTCTACTTTAAGGAACTGATACGCTTCCTAGATTGAAATAGTGAAAGAGAACTACCAGCTGAAGAAGTGCGGAGAAGGTTCGAGCCACATCGTGTTTTTCCTGGCCCTTCACAACATCTGTAAAGGCCATGACATGTTTCTTACTGTCTGTTTCGAGAGAGAGTTTGCCAACAATCCTTCCACCATAGGCATGAATGTCAAATGGCGGATGTGAGTCCTATTAGAAACAAAATTCACCTGAAATCAAAAACAGTAAAAAGATTTGAGGAACTAAAGAGCAGAAAAAAACAGAGGTGAAAATTACTTGTTCTTCCAAGTTCTGCTCAATTTTCTGTTTCCATGATGAAATCCGAGCAGCCAGTTCAGTTTGCTTCTCAGTTTCAGCTATATTGGCGAGGAGAGCATCCTACAAAATGAAAGGTGGGTAAGCTACGACATACTCTGGATTGGGCAAAAGATTATATCTGATAGAACACAATCAATTCCAAAATTTTAGGGATCGGGTTGATCTCCGTAATTCAGTTCCTACAATCTCTAAAATCATTGCTTTCAAAAACTATGCTTGCATTTCCTGAGAATTTTAAACCTAAAGAGAAACCAGCAAAGTGCACAAATCTACATTGATGAGAGCTAAGTTTCAGAAATTGCAACAAGTACAGGCAGGGGATTGAGTACGTGTAAAAGACATGCAATGAGAGCAGAACCTATTCATCTTGCTTTTCAGGAAAAAAATCAGGAATTTGAGGAAGGAATGCATATGATAAAGCAAACTTTACAGACTGTTTTCTAAAAGAGAGTGCATGTTCCACAAATATTTGGTGGTAAGTTGCGGAAGAGTTCTGGACAGGAAGAAATGTCACACCTTTACCCAGCATAGAAATTTCACCCAAGCTACCTCAAACAAATACACAAAATTTGTGTGCATGTACTATTGCCATAAACTAGATTAGATTTAATCAAAAAGTGATAGAAATGCAAGCTTACAAGGTGAGAGCGACATAGATCTTCCAGGCTTGATTGAGATCTTTGATCTCCATGTCCAAAATCTTTATAGGTGCCAAAGTGAGTCGTGTCATCATCATGCTGTGATGACAACAACAGTAAGCAACCAAACAGTTCCTTCTATACTATTGCAAATATAAACTAGAACAAGAACACAAGAGCAACCAAATAGTTCCTTCTATACTATTGCAAATACAAACTAGAACAAAAACACAAGCCTGCCAACCTCTCCATGTAGAGGGGGGGCTAAATCTTCTTTCATGTATTCTGAAATCTCTTCATCAGGCTGCCCGAAATCAGGGATCCCAGTGTCATATGCATTGTCTTCATTGTCATTCCCAGAGGCACCAAAAGTATCAGGAATATCATGTCCTTCATTAGTAAAAGATTGCCTCAGCTGCAATTGGAACATCAGGTATGATATGACAATCACAAGAAATAACATAAAGACATTATCCGAAAAACCAATACCTTTTCAAATAATGTAGGATATTGCGTGTTCCCATGTTTCCCAATTTTGTTTTGCCGTGCTTCCCATATTTTGGCAAGATCAGGGCAAATAGTACCATGCATCCTTGCAAGTGGAAACAGGGCAGCAACAGAAGTCTTCTCGGCAGATTTTAGCCCATTCCTTCTGAAAGCTTTTACTGCTTGTTAAGGGAAATCCAATATGAGTGTGAAGTAGGCATATAACATACTACAGGGAAAACAGGGGGAAAAAAGAGAAATTCTCCAACCACCTCTCTTAAAAGGTTTCACTTTTAAGTTCCCAGGTTCATGAGGATTCAAAGGTTTCCAGGGATCATCATTGTCATCTGAATCTTCTGCATTCTCAGATTCTGAATATCTGTCTTCCATATAAAATCCAGGATTCTTGTCAAAATTATCATATACAGGAGAGTCAGGCCTGATCTTACAACCATTAACTCCAAAACTGCAACCAGCAACAGGAGATGGAATGGGATTGGCATCCCAATTCTTTCCAAGAGAAGGCTTGTGAGCAGTTCCTCCAGAATGCCTTGTTGGGGACTGAAAGGTCTTGCGAATTGTGCTGCCCCTGTAAGGACCATTTTGTGCCTTTGCAGTACCCTCTGCTTTCAAAAAATCATTTATGGCTAGGGCATCACATGGGTCTAAGAGAATAAAATCTTGATAAAGATCATTGGTGGCTAACTGCAACCATGTAGGGGGAAAAACAAGGGATTTAGATTGGGTTGGAAGCATAAAGCTCATTATACTATAAAGTAAAAGTACATGTTATACCAGATATGACTCTAATTCCCCACCATCACCACTGGTATCCAAGCAATCGCCTTCAAGAACAACAAGATTTGCTGGTGGTTTCACAAATTGATAGAAAGAAGTATCTTTGCTGGTTGAAGAATCTAAGCAATTCCTTGCTTCCACTGAAGCATAATGAATTTTTTTTAGTCAAGAGTTCCATCATAACTATATCAAATAGAGGGCAGAGTTAAGCCTACCTGGGACATCATCTGAGACCCAAAATTGATCATTTACTTCATCAGAAACTGCACAGGAACCACTTTGTTTGGTCTGGAAATATGTGCCCTCTGATTGCTCCTTCTGCTGCCTGTTTCAAAAATTCACAAAACCAATCTAAAAATCATTTCCATAGGATGGTACCGCAGATCTTTTGAACTTCAAAATTACTTGTTATAAGCCTTAAATGGCTTTCCTTTGAGTAAATTTTTTATTTGTGGTGCCTCTTTATTCTTCATGAAATCAACCTCATTTGTAATCCCTAGTTGAATATTAGTAGGTTGTTCTGATGTGAGAGGTTATGGAGAAGAGCATAATGAAAAACCTGTAATTTGTGAGTTTCTAATGATCCGTGTTCCACAACAGTTAATACTTTTCCTGAAAAAACTCTGGATCAGTGTTTTGTAATTGATTGTTCTATTTATAAAACTCACAATCAAAGAGTTAAACTGCCTATTGACAACTTTAGATTGCATGGCAACTAACAGAATCCACAGTACAGCCTAGAAATTCTTTATCAAAACATAACATGTAACCGCATTTAAATATCCCAGCTCGACTACAGGGTGGCAATTGAATATATTTCTTGTCTTCTCTCAACCAGTAGCCATATTCTCCATCTCTAATTCAAGCAGTGGAAAAACTCTCAAAAAGACAAATTGAATGTCACGACACTCTCAAGATTCTTAAGACTTCATAGAGCAATCAATCATCGCAAAACGCTTGCTTATCCTGATAAATGTATGTTTGAACAATACCGCAACACTTTCCATTTGGACTGTATTTAAATTTGAAATGACAATCATCTTAACTATCAAATAAACCACAAACAAAGAAAGTTACAGAAAAAAAATTCTAAGAAATACGTTTGGAAAGGAACTTAGTAAACGATCACAACCCAACAAATAGTTTTTTTTTTTTTTTTTAAAAAAAGAGTACCTTGTCTGAGATAGGAAGTCCAAAGCATGCAAAACCAAGTTGTATAAATACTCAACCTTCCTGCTATAAACTTGAACTGAGCCTTGAAGCAATAACGCAGCTACATTTATCCACAAAAATCCATTAAAATCCCTCAACAACAGAACCCTAAACCCACAATTAATTCAAATAAAGCCCAAATCTTTGAGCAATAAAGCAACTGCATTCTTAAAAAAAAAAAATTCTACAAAGAAATTAACTTCAAGAAAACCCTACCTTCAGCGAAATTGATGTTACTATCCTCTTCGCTTCCAGCAATTTCACCTGAACAAATCTTTAGCAAATAATCTTCAAGCTTTTTTGAAAGATCGACTTCCCAATTGGCTTCTAAATCACGCTCTGCTTGTACTGTGTGGTACTTGCTGTCTTCTTCTTTGTTATTAGTCATTTTTTTGAATAATACTTGCACATTTCATTTGGAGGGCTTGCTGGGAAACCCAGGGTTTTGGGGATTTGGAGAAGGGCACAAGTGGAAAGGTTGGGAAATTTGGGGGTGTTTGGTTGCCTGGAAAATTAGAGAGAGAGCGCGAGGGAATCGAAGATCGTGTGAGATATGGCTATGCGAGGGTTCAAAATTTTCAATGACTTTTTTTCCCGCTTTTTTTTTGAGTTGTCTTAATTGAAGATTCGGATAGTGGGCTTTCAATTATTATTTATTTACCAGCCCATTTCTATTCAATTTTCAAACTGAACCGGTTAGGGTTAGGGTTAGGGTTAGGGTTTATGAAATATTCTACTCTTGTGATCACCTAAAAGAAATTGTTTTTGGGAAAACAAGATTAACTTGGTAAATCTATTAAATATATATATAAACTTGGTTTTATTTTTGATATTTATATATTAAAATTATTAGAAACGTCAAATGATAAATTTAATAAATACGATTTATTTTTCTTATTGAAACGCATTTTAAAAAGAATTTTAAAAGAAAGTAAAAATACATTATCAAACATAGTTAAAAATAAAAAATAAAAAATAAAAAACAAAATAAAGCACTGTAATACTGCACAAGGTAAGAAAACTCTCATGAACGCGAAGCAAATATCCTATATATTTTATTGAGAATCGCGTGTAGGGAGGCAGGCACCTATAAAGTACCGAAATTTCCTGGCAAGGATAACTGGTGTATATACGACGGAGTTGGGAGTTTTCTGAAGTAAATTTCATCAGATATTATGGATGCATGCCCGCCCGCTGCATGCCACTTACAAACTTGGGAAGCAAATTAATTTTCTTTATTTTTCAGAATAAACAAGAAGTAAAGGCAACGTATACATGTATTGTAGAGTTGATGAATGCATGCAGGTATTTGAAGGAGCAAATTATAGTGAGAGCCTGTTAATTCTCTCATTCTACACATTGATCATGCCAGCAGTGTAAGGCACGCCAGTCTGTGGAATCCATTCATCACCCTGAATGAATTTCGCGGCGGTGTAACCATCAGCGGCCTCTGGTGTAAGCTTCCTGATGCCAGCCCATTTTACTCTGCTGGTCTCCACTGCACCGGGACCCCTGTTGTCGTACTCGGAATAGAACAGTGTATCCAGGCCAAAACTACCCATCCATGGCAGCCAACCTTCAGGAGCTATCAGATCATCAATATAAGATTCCATGACGATGGTCCTGGACTGCTCCCTCCATGGCCGCCCAAGATAGGCCTTGTTCGTCAACCTGACAGGAAAGTATAGAGGGTCTGCTGTGATCGTGCAGTTTTGGATGACAAAGCCGGTGGGCTCACGCGTCTCGTTCCTTCCTTGAGCTGTGACGATGCACTGCTGGTTGTCCAGTGGTTTCCTGACGACCAGTTTGCAGTTCTGGAAAAGAGCAACGGAATCGCCGAAGATGAAGTCGATGGTGCCGGAGATGGTGCAGTCCCGGTAGAACTGGCGCTTGGTGTGGGCATAGAGGGTGTCTTGGTAGCCATCGATCTGGCAATTGTAGAAGACAGACATATCAGCTTGGACTCGGAGCGCCACGGCTTGGTGCCCTATAGCTCCTGCAGAGTTCTCAAATCCGATGTCCTTGGCCATGAAGTGATCTCCAGCAATTGCTGTGTGGTTACAAATGAGAAAACATTATCAGAGAGTAAATCTCCAGACATTGAAGCTCTCAAGGCAGGGATAACGATACTTACAAACTGTTGCGGTTTTGAATGTCTGGACTCCATCAGCGTAGTTGAGATTTCCGGTGATCTTGGTCTTTGTAGGGCCATCACCGATCATCAGAACATGGGTGAGGCTCCTTGCGAGGCTCACTTTCTCCTTGTAAACTCCTTCCTTGATGTATAGCACAAAGGTTTCGTTTTTTTTCTTAGGGATGTTCTCGATGGCCTCGGCAATTGTTTTATATTGACCGCTTCCATCCTGAGCCACAATCGCATCGGCCTTGATCGTAGCAGGGGTCTCTCCGAGGAGAAGTTTCCTTTTTTCAGCGTTGACCCACGATGGGAATTCGTCGTCAGCTTCCAGGAGCCTGCGGCTCGTCATTCCCGGGATGTTCAAGTCCTTGAGGATAGAAGTGATGCCATCAACCATGGCCAGGCCATTGCTGGTGAGCTGACTAGAAGCAACCAGAAGTTCCTTCATTTTCTCCCCAGCTGGACCTGTTGTGTTCTCAAACCCGTCCAAACAAGTCCGTTGATACGTGATGGTAGCGCTGAGCCAGACTTTAAGGTTATTTACGTACTCGTCGAACTGGCTAACCTGGAACGACTCTATCTGATTAAAAGAATGCTCGAGTTCAGCAATAGCATCGTCCATCAATTCACGGCAGTTGTCAAGAGCCTGGCTAGCCATCGGGTCCTTGGCCAATTCTTTCAATGTGGCGGATCTATTGATGGCATTTTGGAGAGCTTCAATAGCAACCTTGAAACCAGTCTGGACAAGCTTCGAAGGATCGGTTGTGTTTCCCGCAGCTTTTGAGAGGCTTTCTTCACAGGTTTCTCTATAATCTGTGGGTTGGCAAATAGCTTTGATTGATTTAGATGATGTCGATATCTGCCCCTCGGGAGAACTTTCAGCTGGCTTCGAATCTCCATGGCTGCCACCGATTCCAACAGCCACAGCAACCACCATGGCTACCAGGATTACAGATGACACGCCGATTACAGCAAACTTCTTCTTCCGGTCATTGGAACCATCATCAGTAAATGCCATCTTCTTCGATGAAGTTAATGTCCTGGGCACAACTAAGACACTGGATATTATAGATCCAAGGTACGCCTATAAATACATATACCTATATTTCACTGCTGCTATCTACCATAAAAACAGAGGTTCCAGTGCCTCTTAGGCCCTTGAATTGTGAGATACCCCTTTGTATGAGGAGGAGGAGGAGGAGGGAGGGAGGGCAAAAATAGGAAAGTTCAAAATTCTGTTGCCTTAGGAAACGTGAGGTATGAGACACACCCGCCAAAAATGAGGCCCCCCGGATGTTTTTCCAAATTTAAGAAATTCCAGAAATCTTGTTTAATGTCAAAAATGAAGGTCCTCGGATGGTTATTTCTTGCTTGAAGTCTTCAAATATTTTTATTATTTCATGTAAAGATCAAGTCATTCTCATGTAAATATACATAAAAAAGTATCACCATTCTCTTTTATCGTTATGTAGATATCATATTCATGAGGGTATTTAACAAATTAAGGTGATTATACCAAGCTCTCGGGGCTTGCTTCAATCCACACAAGACTTTATTCAACTTTAAAATCTTCTCTTCATGTCCCTTTACTTCACAACTCATAGGTTGCTCAATGTAGACATACTCTTTATGAAAACCATTAAGAAATGCTGACTTGAAATTCATTTGATAGATTCTCCATCTATGTTGGAATGATTAACGATGACAATGATGGTTAATCCAATGGTCTCCAATCCAGCAACTGGAGAAGAATATTTCATCATAGTCAATCTCATACTTTTGATCGTATCCTTTTACCACTAACCTTGCCTTTTACCTCTCCACCTTTCCTTTGTTTTGTTTAGATTCTCTTGACACCTATAAGCCGTTTTCCACTTGGTCTATGAACCAATCTCCATATGTCATTCTTTTCAATTGATGCAATTTTCTCATTCATAACAATTCTTCACTTTTCATCTTTCATTGTTTATTCAAACACTATAGGATCACATGTAACAAGGTGACAATATAGTGCTACATCATCATCTATAGGATTAGTTATCTTATATAAGTCATCAAAACTCCTCATCTTTCTTAGTGGACTTGATATAGTGTCACTGCTTAAGCTTCTACTAGAAGAAGAAAGAAAATTAAGTTGAGGTCATTGGTGTTTATGAAGGTGTGTAACTATAGGTTCTTAATGATCTTCATATCTTTCTTTCTCTTCATTAAGAATTAGCAGGAGGTCATATTTTTCACAATTATTTATCTTGCAATCTCTTGCTTTTTCTTCATTAATCTTCAAATTGTCAAAGTTTACATGCCCAAGTATATCATATAACAAAACCAAGTCTCATCTTCCACACATGTATTTAGGCATTTGGACACATACATCTCTATGTTTAGAAAGAATATTCTATTCATTGTCATGACTACCTTCACAATCATAGCTCCTTTAGTGTCAAGTATTGTCAAAGTATGATTTTTCATCTTAGTCTAATACCCTTCTCCAATAATTTTCATAAGCTCAATATGTTATTTTTTGCACTTTTAGCATATAATAAACATCACCAAATAAATTGATGATTTCCATATTTTAATTTCATGAAAATCATACCTTTTCCTTTGGTGACAATATTTAAATAATCTAAGGTGTCATTACTTCTAATTGCATCATTAAACTTCATGAACTTGTCTTTATCTCTACACATATGGTTGTTGGCTCTATTTTCTTGATACCATATGTTCTATTTGCTTGTATTCTATTATGTATTAGTAGTAAGGTGACTTCATTTTCTTCTTTTATCATAAGATCTGCATTTTCCTTAACCTTTTTCTTTGAACTCTAAAAATCCTTAGCGTATTGACTTGTCTTTTTGACAATTATAACATTTAACTTTTGATTTATCATATTTTCTGTCAAATCTAGATTTCATATTGTTAATGTTAGTTAAACCAGTCAACCGATTTTTTTTATTCGGCTTGTCGAGGTTGCCTCGACCTCCTATTTCAAATATTCCTTTTCCTCCTCGTCCTTTACTTTATTCACATCCTCTACCTTTTTAGGAACATCCAAAATCATCTTTCATTGAAATAAGTGTTTGTGCACTTATATCTTTTTGAATCTTCATGACTCTTTCCTTCTGAACTTTAAGTTTCTCATGAGATTTTGTATTGAAAAAACTTTTATATTTTGGGACTCCTCTATAACAACCACCATATAATGAAACTTCTTATAGAGCATATGATCTTCTCTACCACACATATCATTTTCATCCTCTCCCTCAGATCTCTTCATTTGATTGTATGCATAATCTCGCAAATTATTTAGAAAACTATGTAACTTTTCAGTCACAAGTAGTTATGTACCTTTTTCACATTGTTAGCTCCTTGGTATACCTATTTGGCGATGATTATGAGTGATTGTTGATCCTTTCTTTATGCCTTTTGCACAATTGTTTTTTGGGATTGAGTTGAAATTGCTCCACTAATGAAAATTCTGATACTATAAATCTTATTTTTTAAATAATTTGTTAAAATATAAGTTAAACAATCTTATTTATGTTAATAATAAGTCTATTAAAGATGAAAAAAAATTCGCAAGTAATTATAGGGATTCCTAAGCTCAATAAAACAAAAAACAACATCATCAAGCATAATTTTTTATTTTCAATAATTTCTATATTTTCCTAAAACAAATAAGTTTTCTTGAAAATTCACATAGCAGTATTCAAGTGCGAAGATCAGTGAAAGAAATGAAAACATACAAATATGATAGACAATAACTGTGAAATAAAATTCACATAAACATTTATGCAGTTCGTATCGGAATAATCAAAGAACTCATTGTATGGTTACATTATTGTGATGAAATTTCGTCCAAGTCTTCTCATACTACCCACAGAAGTTTTACTTATTGCTCTTTGTTTTCTCTTATTTGTTTTTTAAAGCTTAGCTCTCTGTAATTCTAACTTGGCAATGGTACCCAAGTGAACTTCATCAGGGCCATCTGCAATTCTCAATGTTCTTGCAGTAGCCCAGAGATGGGCCAAAATTGTGTCTGATGATACCCCAGCTGCGCCATGAACTTGGATTGCCGTGTCAAGAACCATGAGTGCCATATTTGGAGCTGCTACCTGCTCCACATTATGTCAAACCATTTTACTCTATGTTATGGATGTTTGATGTTGAGAGAATAATGCGATGATGCGCTTCAAATCGAAGAGCGATAATTACCTTGGCCATAGCAATGGTACCACGGGCCTTTTTGTTTCCAAGCCGATCAAGCTGATCAGCTGCCTCAAGAACTAATAGTCTGGTCTTCTCAAGCTCTATTCGACACTGCATGAAACAGTAAATCACACGTTAGATTTTTAGACAGAACAGCTAGATGAATAGTTCTGATGAAGAGGGACAGTAAGAGGTACGCTGCATAAGCCATAAACAAATTTCTAACACAGTAACCAGGGTCTATTTAATTCAAAACTGCAAGGGACGGATGGTGGTCCCTTTCTTTAGATTGAATAACCGGTTTCTCATTTTCTTCAAGTGACTAGGAAGATATTGTTTTCCTTGCCAAAATTGATATCTGACAAAATAGTACACGAAATGTTTTTACCTTGGCAATATCTGAACGAAAGGAACCTTGCTCTGCAATTAATTTTCCAAATGCTCTTCTGCTGAGAGCTCTTTGAACCATCATCTGCATGCCACGCTCAGAAGCACCTATCAATCTCATGCAGTGGTGCAATCTTCCAGGGCCTAGTCTACCCTGCAAGAAATTAAGGACATACCATTACTGACAAAGCAAAACATCAGTGTCTGCAATGTTAACACACTGTTTTCTGAAAATAGAAGGCACAGATCTTGTCCTCGCAAAGATGTCTACACAAGCATGTCTCATAGTTTGTGTCTACTATGGAAGTGATAGTAAAACTAAAAAGTAGAATGCTCTGAGCTTATGTCTGTGAAAGTTGAATATTCAAAGTTTACCTGTGCAATCTCAAATCCACGCCCTTCTCCCAGTAGAATGTTCTTTGCAGGAACACGTACATTGTCGAATACAACTTCAGCATGGCCATGAGGTGCATCGTCGAAGCCAAAGACCATGAGAGGTCTTTTTATGTGTACACCTGGAGTCTGAATGCCTACCAGTATCATAGACTGCTGCTTGTGATTAGCAGCAGTGAAGTCTGTTTTTCCCTGTGCATAATTCCACACATCATCAAGCAAAAAATGAACAAATGATTTAACTATCCCTGAACTGAATTATCAGAACTAACCATGACTATAAGAACTTTACACCTTGGATCCATTGCACCACTTGTCCACCATTTCCTACCATTAATGACATACGAATCCCCTTCTCTGTTCAAGGAAAGTAAACTCAATTACAGTGATAGATAACTAAAGCTGAAACTCAAAATTATCCGCATACATCACATAAATATCACTTCTAATGATTAACCTTGCATCAAACTTTAAACTCTTGTTCCTATCTACTTTGATTTAAATGGGATCCCCTTTTCAAAATATGCTACCTTTTAATGGAACACTCAATATTTGTTGCATCAGATGATGCAACTTGTGGCTCTGTCATTGCAAATCCAGAGCGGATCTTTCCCTGAAGCAATGGAACTAGCCATTGGAGTAGCTGTTCTTTATTACCATAGCGCAACAAGACCTGAATAAAGAAGTATGCTTTCTTAAAACAAGCGTGCAGAATTAAAGCAAATAATAAATGCAGAAAGCACACATACTGTTGTTAATAGCTTAGGAGGAAATCAATGGAAACATGAGGAGGAAGCCTTCTTGATAGTTATTCCTGCATACAGTTCCTATTATCTATCTCTCCAAATATATTTTTCTATTGGTTACTATTCTTTGGATTTGGTGCAGGTTTTAAAAGCTTTTCAGATACACATTCTTTCACTTATTACTAACTTGATGACATTGAAGCCCTGCCACTCAAAATACTACTAACCTCTTCATTTTTATTTTTCATTTTACATAGATCTGATTACATTCCCCACTTTTAGTGTTCGAGAGAATATCTCAGAATTATTCATAAAAGCTGAGAATACATCAAAGATGGAAGGGAAAGCCATGCGGTAGTCACACTAATAAATTGTTCCCAGACTCAAAAAAATCTGGAATTAAAATTTACCTCCATATTTCCAGTGTCGGGTGCACCACAATTGAACACCTGTGGTGCCCAAACAGAACGACCCATGATCTCACAAAGGTATCCATATTCAAGGTTTGAGAGGCCCGCGCCAAGGAACTGATCATGCTCACCATTAGTATCCATGAGATTACTTTCATCAAATAGTAATTTTTTAGCTCTTTCAGCACTATCAAACTGCAATAAAAGCACACAAGTTTGCAAGAATTTCATAATTCCATTCAGTCTTTTACACGAGTTAAAAACAGAAACAAGACTAAATAGAGAAACGAGCTCGGAAAGGCAGAAGCACAAATACAGGTATCCATAAGTTCCACAATCCTTCTTTCTTAGCCAGCTCCTTTAAACTCTCTTCCTCTGGGTGCACTGTCCAACGAGAAGAAGACTGAGCAAGTTTATAGAACTCATTTTCCATGGGGTAAATGTGATCTTCCATAAACTTGACCAACCTATTTCTCAATTTTAGGACCTTTTCACTGGGAACAAACCTCCCACTTTCATTTCCTCCACCAAATTGTTTCGTGTAATCTCGTGCAATTGGATCTGGGTAGTTCAGAGAATAGCCACATAAACAATAGTCTTGAGTAAAAGAAATCAAAATGAAGGGAATGCTAATGTCGTGTCTGAAAACCCATGATGGTATCAATAAAACTACCATGCACATACCCTTAGTCTATTTGGGGGTTAATCAATTATTATGATGGATGAAGGTTGAATTATGCATCCCATAGAAGAAGAATGTTCCTAAAAATAACTGTCATGTGTAAAATAACAAGAATCTCTGGACCAAAGAAGAAAAAACTTGAGTCTACCAGGAGGGTGATTGGGAAGCACAGCTTTTCTTGCAATATATGCCCATGCAGAGTCTACAAGATCATTAGCTTGCTTTCCTGTATTTCGAGCACGCTCACCTCCTGAAGCATTGCCCTGCAATGTCATGAGGACAAAATAAAACATTAATTTATCTTTCACTGATAAGAGTTTTTACCACAAGCTTCACCCTTAAAATATCAAGTTTTAGCTTTGAACACTACCATAAGCCAACGACTGTATACCCCTGCATAGATTGCTGCCCCACGAAACATAGCCAAGGAAATATGGAACTTCCACACAGCAGCCGGCCATGGTTTTCCCTAAATTGCAATGTTTTCAGATAAAAATGTATAAAATATCTATCTACCATGAGCATTTACAAAACAAGCAAGAGTGTAAGCACTAGAACTACATCCAGAAAGTCTAGAAGACTTTATTATTTCCTTTTCTTTTCTGTATAGGCCAAGAGGACTTAATTATAATTGCTTATAGCATATGAAATATATTCTCCAAAACCTACAGGTTCGCTGCATTACCAGCTTTCACTACAAGTCACTATATCTATTTCTTAAACATTTACCAATCATCTCTTGGTTACCTAGATTTCTTCCCAAAGGAAATAAATATTCAAAGAATATGTGTATATGACTTCTAAATGCGAGCTTTAAATTATATTGGAGGTCAACAATCCTAGGAGACTAGAGACATGCTGGAAAGCCTGGAATCAATCCTGCCTAGGATACATGATTTAAAAAGAAATAGATTCACAGCTGCCTGTCAGTTTCCTTCCGTTTGCAATTGCAATTAGTTAAAGTGCTTTCAGAAAGTTATAAAAAGAAATAACTGAGTTTTTGAAAGAGAATGCATCGTTTGCAAAATCTAATATGTTCAATTTAGTTGCATTACCAACACGTACATTCATATTTGCTCAATAAAGTACTCATATCTTTCTGAACCAGCTACTAAATTCAATTTTCATGAAACCCACAAAGAATACATGTCCATATAGTTTGATTTCCTTGCAAACAATCACATTTGAACAGTGCAGAAGGACATCAATATTAAATAAAGTTTCACAATGGGTCTTACAGATGCAGAGCAATATTCTGCCACATATTCTGCTTGTGAAGGAATTCCTTCTGGAATTCTGGTAAGTTCAAAGCCTTTACCCACTTGTTGATTTTCATGGTTAATATCCACAATGTAAGCCTGCCAAGGACAATGAATACAATCAACTTAAAAATGTTGCTTAAAAGCTAAATAACAAGTATTTATCCTCTTTTTTCCATACCCAGAGCATAAGAAGGGAAAGGCTGGCATCTGCACCATAAGGTAAAAAAAAGGTGGAATACTCTTTGAATAAAAAAATAAATGAAATTTGGATCCATACCAAACAGCTGTAAGCAACATCAGTCATCTGATTTCCTAATGTGGATAATTCCCAGTCGAGAATACCAATCACTCGATCCTGCACATCAAGAGTCCCATTAGATTCCTGATACTATCTAAAATATTCATATTTCAAAAGGATTTATAACAATGAAATTGCAAACACAATAGAATCATCTAAAGCACTAATCTCACAGCATTTCAAATCTCTTAATCATGTTAAACTCCCACCAGATACCTTAATCAAACATTCAAGTACCTCACTGTCCTCACATAAAGATGAAATATATACATTTAAATTTAGAAAAGAACAATAAGCATTTACAACAACAGACCTCAATGGGATGAAATACAACATTATCAAGGCGAAAGTCCCCATGAACTATTCCTTCTCCCGATGAATCTTCACTAGGAATATGTTGCTGCAACCAATGAGCCAGCTCCAGCATCTTTGGATTACCGGGATACCTACTATCACCTGTTGATGCAATGTATTGTTTGGTCCATCTCTCTACCTAAATAGCACAAAAAATAATTTAGAAATAAAATAAAATCATAAGAACCACCATAGTGTGGAAGGCAACTGTAAAACTGCCCTTCAAACACCCCATTCCCAATCAAAACATCGCTTTGACTCAACCTACGGTACTGGGAACTAATATGTATAAATTATGAGTTAAATATAGGCAAGTTTGCAATCTTGGAGGAAAATCCACCCACCTGTCTTTTACAGTAGTTATTCCGGCGTCCATATTTTCCTAAACCAATAGCATCCACATCAACAGAATGTAAAGCTGCCAATACTTTGGCAGTTTCTCTATAAATTGCCTCCCTCCTCTCCGGCGCCAAACCCTGAACAAAAAAACGGTGAGCACAATTCTTCAATCCCTCAAGCTCATATTCCACAACGCAATCAAAATTATAAAAAAAAATAAATACCGGAAGCTTAGGATCTATGAAAATGCGTCCTTCCAAAAACTCCATGATGTAAAAATCAGTTCCAATCACACTCGCATCCCTACACAAGCAAAACACTTTGGGAACTGGAACTTCAGTACGTTCACCCAGCGCCCGAAGAACCTATCACGTCACATAAGAATAAATAAAAAAATTACTCCAAAGTAAATTTTCCCTGTCATTTCATAGCAATTGAGCACCCCTAAAACCTCGCTTTTTCCTTCAATTTCTCAGAATCACAGCAATAAGTTTCCAATCAATCAAACCAAAACCCAAATTTTTCTGTGCAACCAAACAGAAGTTACCTGGTATTCTCTATCCACAGCATGCGCAGACTGAAGCAATTTACCAGGCGGTTTCTTCCTCAAAACGTAGCGTTTCACGGAACCTCCATTTCCCACTTCCAATAAAAACGTCGGGTTCGATTGTCCATGTCCAAACTAAAATACAAACACAAAATCATAAGAAAAAAATAAAATTGGCAAGAGTCTAGTAAGAGGGCACTAACCTGTTTGACAGTGAAGGTTGAAGCTGCAGAGGAAGGGAAGCCAGGGACATGAGCAGAGGCATAGCGGAATAAGGAGTCGTGATCGAATTGGTGAGCTGCTTGAACTTGCCCTAACAAATCAAACGTACTATTCGCCATTTTTTCCCGGAATTTGGAGAAAAAAGGAATTGCCTTCCGGGCGTCTGAATTTATTAACGGTTTTCTTCTTCGAAATTCACGCTATCATTTTGTTCGTATTCACATTGAAGATTGATAATGACATTGGCATCCTTGGAGAGAGTCCCAATGAAATTAACCATCAAATAATGCTTTACCAAACAAAACCCATCAAATAATGGCCCCCACAAGAGCCAAACACATTTTTTAACTGCGTGTAAATATATGATTTGTATGCAAATAATATAATAATTATAATGCTGAGCGAGAGACACACTGCGGTGGATAATTTTTCATGGGATATAAAATGATAAAGCTTTGAAATGGAAGGAGAAGTCATTTTCATCCAGAACAGGCAAAAGTTTTTCTTTCTTCGCCAAACAAAGAGATTGCGTTCGTTGGGCTCTTTCATTTTATAATAGCCATGGAGTTTCTAGTCTTTTGGATTACGATTATTTTCCAGCCAAGAGAGGATGACGAGGATGAAGGGCCAACGACCGCAATCTCTTTCTTTGGCTGCCAAATATTTTTACTTTATTTTTATTTGCCTAATACTTCTGTTTGCGGTGGGCAACTCCTTTGGTTGTTCATCCAGCTATTTATTCGGGCACGTCACGTGTAAGGTGTCTTTATTTAATTTTATTATTCATTAATATTTTAACATTTGATATGTATCTGAATATTATTTTATCTGTAATATTTTATTTTAATATTGCATGTTTTATTTTATTAATATTTTAACATTCTTTCCTTCTCTCTCTCTAAACGAGTGGCTTGAGCTGGGGTCAATTCCTCTACTTATAGACTCAATAAATATGAGTAGTGATCTGGTCTTGTTTTGTCTTGATAAATTGGGATGGACTTTAGGTCCAATTTAATTTCCCACCATGTATTATACACACACACAATCAACCATCTATATTATAATCTTTGGAAGACTAGTCTTACATCCTCTAATTGCCTTTAAAACTAGTTAGGTGACAATTTCTTCATTTTTTTTTTATCATTTAGTTTGGCTAAATATCGCCTATGACTAATTACAATTATAATAATATCTAAATGATAGAGCAATTATATAATATATTAAAAGAAAATAATTATCATTGTAGAAATAATAATTTTGTAATATATTATTGTAGTGAGTGCTGCATAAGTGATAAATTTGTAATTTTTTATTTTGTTGTTGTTGACCTGATATGAAGATGACAAGATTGTAATTTAAAGATTTATTGTTGATTTTCTTTATTTGCCCCCCCCCCCCTCTCTCTCTTCTCTCTCTATTTTTTCTCCCTCATCATTTTTTGTAATTTATTCTTTAAACATTTTTTTTCAAAAATTATTTATTATTTTTGACATATGAAATATCTTGCCATATATACTTACAAGCCCATATATACTAACAAGCAACAAGCCCATATATACTTACAAGCCCACACATATGAGCCCTTATTTTATTTTTCTTTGTTAATAGGGCGATGACACTCTATTCTTTTAGGCCCACACACAAGTGAGCTTTTTTTACCTTTATTTTTCTTTGTAAATGGAATACACAACATGTAGACTTGCCTGCAAATTCCAATAACACTTGATTATTTTTTATTTTTTAAACAAATTTTTTATTCTCTTATTTTTTTAAAAAATTGTTTACCTAATCTTTTTTAAAGAGTGGTCATTGTTTTAATTATTTTGTACTATTTAATGTTTCAAAAAGATTATTCTTATTAACTTATGAATTAATTTATATGTTTTTATATAAATAAAATTTATTTTCAAAAATAAAGATTATTATTCTTTGTAAGAAACAATGATATTTATGATAAAAAAATGTGCATATAAAACGTAGAGGATATATATTATATTTACCTATCTTTTACTTTTTATAGGGATATTTCTCTCTACTATCTCCCACATAATTCACATAAACTAAGCCTCCTATTTACACACAAAATAAAAGCTTGAATAAGCAAAATTTTAAATTGCCTTTCTTGATCCATGTAGATTGTTTAATGTCAAAAATAATATTTTAAAAATAAAAATAAAAATTATTTTTGTATGTTTCCGAATATTCTCTTAAAAACACTTACTTGGAAACATATCCAACTTGAAAGGAATGGATTGTTAAAGGCTACAGAACTCGATTCCTATAGAGTTAGGAACTCCTAGAACTGATGAGTTGGACCGGAATCCAGCCATGCCCTTTAATGATTATCTCTAGTTAAAATGAGCACTCGTTGATAACTCAGTGAGCAAGTGTATCTCGTAAAAGATCTTATTCTTCCATGATATAGCTCTTCTTCTTCATCTTTTCTAATCCTCCATTACAAGAAAGACGTACGCATCAGATATGATATATATTTTTTCTGTTCACCAAGAAAATGGTCTCGCATGCAAGCCAGGCCTCGAGGAATTATAAAACGATATATCTTGTACTGTAATATTGGGATGGAGAGGTACGTGCTTGCTTCCACGGAATGTCCATAACCACAAGATCTCAATGGAATATTGCCCCTTGCTAGCACAACCTGGAGTAAATAAAGAAGGATAGAATAAAGTGGCTTCACTGATTACTTGGAACATGTTCTTGATATTTCATATCCAACACTTCTGTCTCAATTATTCGGTCAATATTTGGATCTAATGCTTCTTTTACTCGGATTCCAGGCCGACCATGTGTAACTGCTCCACTTTAATTTGTTAATTAGGACGCGATGGAGAGGTTGTGTCGCATTAATTATGTCATTTTCCTTAGGTTAGCTAGAATAAATAATAGATACATAGGTTTTGGAAAGAATAAAGATCAATTAAAGAAGAAGAAAAAACAAGATTATCAGAAGAAATTAGAAAGAAGTTAGTTACAAGGAATCAGATTCACCAAAGTTAGTTACAAGGAATCAGGTTCGCCATGAAACTGAAGAGTCTCATCGATTCTAGGAAACTAGCTGGAAGTGATCATTTGTTCAGAATTCAAACCGGTTTTAATTTTCGGCCTAACTTGTTTTAATCCGATGAGGATTTAATGTAACTAGATGAGAATTTGTCAATTAGAAAGTAATTAAATGGTCTAACATATGCTTTTATGGTCTAGTGGGATAAGATAAGAATCTTGCTAAAACAGAGAAAAAATATTTTTAAATCAATAAAAAAATTAGAGAGTAAAATAACATTTTGGAAAAGTAAACACAATTTTCATGCTATCTTGCTAGAAAAATACATAATCTCTAGGATAAAGCTAAAACTCCTCTGAGTATTGCTTATTGCCATTAAAGAATGTGAATAAAACTAGGGCTAACAAAAACTATAGAGTATAGTGTTAAGTCCACAACCTTAACTTCAAAATTAAACAAGAGATAATTACGAAGAGGGCATGCAAAGAGAATACCATTTCCTAATTAGGCTACACATAACCATAACCATGTATCCCAGATAGGTTTCTAGGTATTGAATTACCCTCTCTAATTCTCCATCAAATTGGGGATGGTAGGCAGAGCTCATGAACTCTTCACCATCTTCATCCTTTCGTTTAACTAAATATAATCCTTTACAATTGTTGTTTCTTCAACTAGCTACCAACTAGAACTAACAGTTTCACGTTGAAATTTTAGGTAGTTAGCTTTTTATTTGAATTTATTACATAAGCTGGAATTGCTTATTCATTACGTTGCAATTTCTGAAACCACTCTTCATCTGCTGCTTGTAGGCTGATTTTAACACAGATGGATGAAGTGCATGCCCAGAAACCGCAACATTTTCACATATTTAAACTGAAATTATATAATCTGATAAGATAAAATACCCTGAATCTTCTTTCATAATTGTCTTTCGAGAAGGTTTAGTGTTATTGCTACCTCTACTTTTGACCTGATCACTTGATACCAGGCAGGCAAAAACAGCATCAGTCCTGCAACTGCAATAAAATGGATGGCATGAATTACAGCAAAACTGCTCTCTACTACTTTACTGGTTCCACCAGCAAGGAATCACCAAAAGCAGGGAAGCTATTGTCTCTTTAATCACATGATCAGATATTTATGAGCATTGGTTGACACCAGTTGTTAATGAGCAGTGTTGCGGCCCTTATTTTTCAATTTACTTATAGCATTCAATTCTGATACAAAGTCGATGAAGATTAATGCAATACACAAATGCTGAGTGCTTTTATTTACAAAAAGGAGTACTATCTAACATTATTCATCTGACAGCTGCTGTCAACCAAATCCTGTCTATATAAAGGGTGGCTTGGCCTCATGCATATAATTATCCAAAGCAAGAAAACCTATTTACAGCCACTTGTCTTCTGTATTGACTGACTAATTGCCAGTTAACATGAATCGTCAGGCAGACCGTCTTGCTAGGATTGGGCTGGAGGGCTTTGCGGCCTTGGATGAGCACTCAGGCCGGGCAAAGAGGCGGCTACCAGCTCCGAAGGTTCCCTATGTTCCCCAGACTAAGCCTATTCCTGCAACAAATGTTATCGACTGCAACGAGGCAGCTCAACGCTACAATGGGAAGGTTTATATAAATTATCCCAGGGGGAAACCAGCTCCGTTTTAAGGACCTGGTGATGAATCACTTCGCTTTCTTGCATGCATAATCTTCTCCACTTGTGTTATATTAAATCCCGTATGATATTCTGCCTCTGCTGAGACTCGAGGCAGCCGCTTCTTCTTCTTCTTCTTCAAATAAAATTTCTGTGATTTACATATCATCATTTTCTATCTGTATGGTCATTTATGTATTGCCATAAATATCTCTCTGGATTCCCTGAATATCACCTCATTCACCTCTTACTTATCATGAAATTGAAAGACTGAAGCAGGCGATCGAAAGCAAAACAATACTGTCGCAAGCACAAAAAACTGAAAATAGACTAATTAAAATAGCTAGGGTTGAAACACAAAGAACCTCAAAACCCTATTTAATTTCTTAAATATTAATTTGTACGCCTCCTAAATGTTAGGATCGATCCCATCATGCAAAACAAAATGCACAACCTAAAAATTTGAATACTTTCACAGGTATAGAAGGATTTTATTAAATAATATGAGATTTACGTACCACCACTTTCTATTAATAGTAGAGAAAATGGAGATCTCTTTATCGATAGCAATAAACACCTCTCACTCTCACAAATTACCTCAAAAACATTTTGTGATTCCTATCTTTCACCCTTGTGTTTGTCTCTTGTATATGGTGCATTTAAAGACATGTAAATCACAATAGAGATGACGCTAAAGGAGAAGGACGAGGAGGAGGTATGTCCTTACAGTGAGACAATAAAAAAGAAAAGAAGAACACATGGATCATCCCAATATGATTGCATATGCAGAAGCATTCAACGCAATTTGATCGTTTCATCATAACTTTCTTAGCTAAAGCCGTCTAAGACTCTGAAGTTTGCATGAACGAAACCAATTTAGAGCAGGTTCTAACAGTGGCTAATAAAAAATAAGTCTATTCATTAAATTTATTTATTTGATATTTTTTAAAATTCCAGTGTGTGAAGAAATCTTAATATCATAAAAAATATGTATATGTAGATGGGGTTATAATTAGACCAATAAATGAATATCATGAGCAAAAATGAAGTCTAGAAATTTTGAAGTCATAATTAAGGTATGAATTAAGGGAAATAAGCTTAAATTGGTTTAATTTGGCTAAAACTAAAAGAATTTAAAGTTAAAGGATGAGTTTGACATAAATAGTCAAGTTAAAAAATCAATTAAGCGCTTGATGAAAGAAAAAAATGAAATTGAAAGTTATCTTGGCTTCAAAATATATAATTGAAGGACCAAAGACTGAAATGGATAAAATAGAGGATTTAAAGGACCTTTTCTTTTTGTTAAGTGTATTATTGAAGGAGATTAAGGGGGAAAGGTAAAATTGACTGAATTAAGAAAGATTCAAAGACCAAAGACTAAAACACAAAAAAATATTGAAATAAAGGGACTATACTGAATTTGACTTCAATGAACTGGAATAAACCTTGATTAAGACTCAAACGATGTCGTTTGACGATAAATGAAATGAAGTATATTATGTAAAGATGGAAGAATAGACTAATGAATATATGAAGAAAATTGTGTTGTTTAACTCTTTATTCTTACAGATTTATAGGTAGAAAGAAGAGAGGTAGAAATAGTGGCATGTTAGAAAACTTTAGGGTTCACTTACTCTTTATATACACTCTTTGGAGAGAAGAAAAGTGACATCATCTAAATGTTGATGAATAATTACGAGTGTTTGTTAATCTTTTTTTGTGTCTTTAGGTTGATATCAACGTTGTTATTTTCTTATGCTCCTTAAAACATTTTTCAACGTAGCTAAACTTTTACTTGAATACATCAAGTTCATATTTGTCTTTAATCAAACAGGGATATTGAGGTGATTAGTTTGGGTTGACCATGTCAAATAATTAGAAGAGATTCTTGGTGTGGTAAAAACTAATCTTAAAAAGTAAAACTAAAGCACAAGAAAAAAAATGAAAAAAGTTATATTTTTCATTAAGAGTTTTCTCAAAGATATACATTATAAGTTTTTGTTCATGCCTCTATCACGTTCAGATTACTGGCCTATTTATATGCATAAAATCTTAGATAATCAAGAAATTAAAATAACAAAAGAAAAACCTAAATTGATAACAAAAAATATTATATCGATTGAAATGGTTGACCATCGATCTGTTAGAGAATAATATAAATCATATTATGGGGTTTCACCTAAAAGGTTAAGCTGTTAGGTAAGGCCCTACAATATGATTTATATTATTCTCTAACACACACACACCTCAAGTGAAAACCTCTTTGGATTTGAAACTTGCACATAGGTCTACTTTACCTTATGCTTGATTTTTATCAAATAAAATGAGAGTGGTGAGATTTGAACTCGTGACCGCTGGGTCAATAAGGCTCTGATACCATGTTAGTATTATGTAACTGATGAAAAATAATTAGAGAGAGAACAAAGGAGATGGAGAGAGTAGAATTTGAATTTTATTATAATTGTCACACACATTATGTGTTACAACAACCACTATTTATACACCTTGTATACTCTCTATTTTATATTCTAACATGGTCAACTACTTCATTTCATTTATCAAGTTGACCAATTTCTCTATTTATAAAAAAATAATCAAAATCTAGTTTTGCTTTGAACATGCCATGTTTATCTGAATATTACCATGCTCATCAGGCAAACAAAATTCCTGCAACAAAAAACATCAACAACAACGAGGCAGCTCAGAAAAAGGGGAAATGCTTTGAGCATACACCTTTTCTTGATCTATCCCAACCCTTCATTATAGATGGGACCCGTCAAAAAAGAGATGTGCTTCCACTTCCTCCATATTTCATCTTTGCCAATAAGGATAAACAAGAATATATATACACCCTACAAGCCCAAATAAACATGTAAGGCACCACATGAGTGACAAACATACTACGTAGAGAAAGACCCAGAAAAATGAGAGGAGATACCTTCTCACCCTAGAGACTCGAACCATGAGTTCAAATGAGAGATGCACTCCTCTGCGCCACTGGACTTCCAGAGATTTTCCTTCTCTGCTCTGCTATCACACATGCAACTGAAATCTTCAAGTCCTGTTCAGCGTGCCCCTTCGAGAAAGTGGTCTATCATGGAAAGTCCTGAGGAATCTGAGGCTTTTAACATGTGATATACATCGTCCCAAGATCATAAAAATGATAAATATAATCCTAATATTGTGGATATGGAATCAGCCACAAGTGGAGAACCCCCTAAATTGTGAAACCCTCTGGTGACTGTGATGGCCCCACTACAGAATCTAGCACATCCTTGAAAATGCCAAATATCTAGTCATGAACTCTTGATTAATCCGAATCCAATGTCATGTTCTTGGTCTAATTTTGAATGAAATATGCTTTCGAATGGACTGGCATGGCTAGAAGAATATTCAAGAGAAAAAAAAAAAAAAGCATCAAACAATATCTCACCTTCCTTGCCACTGCCAGGACCTTAAATCCATGCCTCTGCCTACCCCATTAATTAACAACAATATTTCAAGCTTTTAAACCTTAAAATTCCAACACAACGTTGGGACATTTTTTTCAGACAATGAAAAATAGTCATTGGTTAGCACTGCTTTTAAGATTGGAACCCTAAATGATAATCTAAATAGGTAGTAATCAGAACCTTATTTTTTCCAGGTCCTGCTCGACGGGCAAAGGGACCCGATTTGGAGAATCTTGTGTGTCCAGTCCAAAGGTCATTCCCAGTCTTCACACTTCATGCACAAGCAAATAATATGTTTTATTCGTCATTCGGATTCCTTATGCTATAGAATTTAATTCCTCATTAGACAAAGAAATTAACTGCATCAAATTAATGTGAATGCTATGACTATTCTCATAGAACTTGACCATAAATCCACCTAGCTTTCTTGCAAGGAACAAAGCCTTCTTCCCGATATTTTCAAAGAATGCTATCATTATTGGATGGTGAATCATGCATGCATATCCGGAATGATTTCATATCTCTTAATTGAATTTTGGAAAAACCATCACTTATGGTACTACTATAGAAGTAACTTGACAATTAATATCAGTATCTAAATTATTTAATTCAAAATGTTCTTTTTTTCATCATGAAATTAAAAAAAAAAACTTAATTCAAGGACCATGTTGAGTCATTAATTGGAAGGTTTTGTTATAGAAAAATGAATAGAGGATCAAAATAAAGTCACTGCTCCAATTCTCACCCAATTTTGATAGAAAAAACTTTCAAGAATACATAATAAGTAACAAAAACAAATTTCACTAATGATTTACGATTACAAATGTCCTTGATTTGATAAATTTGGCTAGAAGATTCTACATGAAGTCTCTGATGAGGGTTAGGCTGCTCAGCACTATATTTTTTACTTATTTGGAAATTAAATTAATTAGTAATCCCATCTAGTCTAGATTTTTTAAAACAACTATTGGAATTGAACCGGGCAACATAGCAAATTTAAAAGTGTAAGAATAGATAAGTATTTGCAATTTGGTTTATAGTAATTAGAATCTTTAAATGGCCTTAAGGGCTTTTAGGTAAGAGTTGATTATATTAAAAAGAAGTGAAAACTATATCTTTCTTTTAAAATTTTGATTTTTTATCACAGTAAACCTATAATATACGGACTAGCTTAGCTAGAGAGGCTTCTATGATCTCTATATATACGGACTATCCTGGCTTCAAACCATGTGTACAACGCAAGCTCAAACTCAAATTGTTTCTTCTTCTTCTTCTTCTTCATCTTTTCAATGGCTCGCCAAGCAGATCGCCTTTACAGGATTGGGCTGGAAGGATTTGCACTTATAGATGAGTGGCACGGGTGCCCTAGGAGACCTTCTCCTGCTCAAGAACACCAACAGCAACAATATGATTATCGTGGAATCCAAGTTACCATGAAGAAAATGGATGGTATCAGCAATAAGGAGGCAGCAAAACGTTATGGTGGGGTGGTGATTATGGATTATAGAAAGAAAAAATCACTCTATTGAGCTCTTTAGCGATAATGTATAAGGCCGTGCTTTGCCTGGTTAAGTTAATTACCAAAGCATAATTAAGTCCTTTTTAACTTTATTGTTTTCTTCTACTTTTTTATATGTTTGTGTGTGTATGCAAGCTATATACAGAGTCAGTGACTTCAAAACATGAAGAAGTATTTGTGCCTTGAAGTGATTTGCTGCGTCTCTCATTTTTCTGAGATTACTTTGTTTGGTTTTTGAAAATACATGATGTAGAATCTTATTTCAAGGCCCATGGAAAGACTTAGTGATCTTAAATGAGCTATTAAAAAGATAATCATTGAGTATGACATGAAGATATTTGAGTAGTGATTAAGAAAGGAATCATCACCTTAGATGAATAAAAAAAAACATTATGTATATTTTGAAATTGCATTGATTGAGAAATTTTTAGCCAAAGTAGAATGAAATTTGAAAAGAGTTTAAAATGTTACTGAAATGATCACTGACTATTACGAAGAGAACAAACATAATTTAATATTGCAGACATATTTCATCTTTTAATGATAAATCAGAATATTATTGATGAAAAAATATTAATTACGATAAAAAAACTAATCACTAAAAGGTTAAGTTAACCTACTAATTATTTTTCTAATATTTAGAAGGTAACAACATGTTGATACACTTAATCTTTCAATATAAATTAATCAAATTTTGAATTTATAATAAAATAAATTTTTTAATTTATGTAATTCTATTTAATTAGAATTGTAATTTATATTTGAACCAATATATTAGAAAGTCAATGGGTCACACAATTTAAGAATCATTAGTCCTACAAAAAACTGATATGATTTTAATTAAATATGACTTGGCTAAAATATATTTTAAAAAATATGATTTAAAATGTAATTAATATAAGGATTATGTTGAAGACCTAGAAAAATCAAGTAAGGATTTGATTGAATTAATTTATAAAATTATCTTGAATTAATATATGTATATTATTCAATGAGCAAACTGATACATTCTGCCAATCTATAGGATTTTTTTAGATTTTTTTATAAATAGTAAGCTATGACTTTTATTATTTTTTTTAAAAAAAAGAAGGTAAAGTTATTGTTTTTGGTAAATAAAAAACTATGTAGGTTACATAATAAAGAACCAGTACGCTAAATATAACAATCTTTCTTTTAAATAGAGATTTAAAACTTTTTTCACTAGTAATTCATTCATGTAAACTATAATTGGAGGTCAAATTATTAGACAATTTATGGTTTGTAATAGCCTAATTTTTAAAACATTATTCAATATAAATAAATAAATAAACAAATCTTCGGTGAAAAATTACCAGTCACCTCTTGTCGGAGGGATGCGTGAGGACTGCTCCAGTAAAATTAAAATTACTCAAATAATTTCCTAACTATCCAACAAATAATAATAATAATAATAATAATAATAATAATAATAATAATAACTGGATCTTTTTTCATAGCTGCCATCACTGCTCTCTGCATTGTTGACTTGATCCCTGAAACAGCGTTAGTCTTCCCACCGCAACAGAATGGATGGCGTGAATTACAGCAACACCTGTTCTCTTCTTTATTGGCCAGGTTCACCATCAAGGAATCACATCAAGTGGGGAAGATTTGATTTTCTGTTATTTATTCCCTATTTTTCATTTTTATATTCAAATCTAATCCAATGTTGATAAAAAAACGAACTCTTTGTGATGAAAATTATATGTGTTTTTTTAAGTTATATCTGATATGTTAAAGAACAATATAAATCATATTATAGGCCTCACTTACAAGTTTAAATTTTTAGGTGAGATAGTTCTTTTACATGATATCAGAGCCTTATTGACCCAGCGGTCACGAGTTCGAATCTCACCACCCCCATTCTATTTGATAAAAATTAAGCACAAGATGATGTGGGTCTGTGCAAGTTTCATGCTTAAAGGGCTTTCACTTAAGGGTGTGTGCTAGAGAATAATATAAATCATATTATGGGACCTCACTGACAAGCTTAAATTTTTAAGTAAGATGGTTCTTTAACATGATATAGCACAACACATCACATGAAAATAATATAAAAATACTAAAAAAAATTTAATTTAAAAAAAAATGGTGAGGTTGCGTAAAGTGTAACTAGAGTGAGGTTGCGTCATGTTGATTATGTCATGTTATGGAAGTTAACTAGAATAAGAAATAAAGATATCAAGTTTTCCATTTGGAAAGAATAAATATCAGTTAAAGAAAAAAACAGATTATCAAAAGAAATTGGAAAGGAAAACTTAGTCATAAGGAATCAGATTCACCAAGAAATTAAAGTATCAACAAGTTGGAAGGTATCCATTGTTCAATAATTGAATGCTTTTTTCTTAGATAGATAGATAGAGCAGGGGGCTGTATGGACCCGACTATGCTAATTATGAACATGATTCTATTCTTTTGTAGGACCAAAAAATATAATGTCCTGAGAAACCATTTTTGCTCAAAATGTTACCTTTGTGATTAGATGTGTTTTTTTTGGAATTTATGCTATACATGAACATTCATCGTTGTGTTTACACATCACCAAGAAAAAAATGACATCTTTAATACTTGTCTAGTAGTTTTTCCGGTAAGAAGTTCACATTAATTTTTTAGTATCTATATATGATATTGGTTTCAGCCCGCAAGTATTCAAATTTTTACGAATTTAATAGGTTCAAAAGGTGTTTAAAGGTTTTAAGATCTAGAATTGCTATAAGCTATTTATCAATTTTTTTTATCTCTTGTTACGGAGTCATCTCATCTAAAAACTCAAATTATTAGATAAAGTTTCACAATATAGTTTATATTATTCTCTAACATCAGTTTCAAGTCAAAGTCATTTAGGTCTGAAACCTGGACACATCCATATTACCTTGTGTTTGTTTTTTATCAAATAAAGTGATTATAGTGAGATTTGAACTCGTGATTGCTGAGTTAACAAGGATTTAATATAAAAAATTTATACTTCCTTAACACTCTTATTATCAATCAGACAATGTTCCAGAAACTCTTTAGCTAAGCTCATAGTCGATATAGTTGCATCGGATTATAATTAATATTTAATCGATGATAAGGATTAATGCAATTCACAAAAGTTGGGAGCTTCTGTTTCGAAGGAGTGTTGTCTAACATCATTTATTTGACAGCAGCTGTCAACCAAACATTCCCTATCATATCTATATATAGGCTGGCTTTGCCTCAACACATATTATTCAAGCAAGCAAACCATACCTCAACCTATATACCGCTACTTGTCTTGTGTTCAACATGTCTGAGAAAGACCGTCTTGTCAGGATTGGGCGGGAGGGCTTTGCAGCCATAGATGAGCACTTCGGCCGGGCCAAGAGGCGGCCACCAGTTCCGAAGGTTATCGACTGCAACGAGGCGGCTCAGATCTACAAAGGGAAGGTTTTCATCGATTATCGCAACGAGCCGGCTCAGCGCTACAAAGGGAAGGCTTACATCGATCATCGCACGGGGAAACCAGTTCCGTTTTAAGGACCTGGCTAGTGATTAATCATCACTTAATTAGCTTTCATGTATGCATAACCTAGCTAGCTCCTCCACTTGTGTTATCCTTAGTCCTGTACATTATCCTCCCTCTGCGAAACGTAGACGAGGAGAGGTTCGAGTGATCAGGGGCTTCTTCTTACATCTTGGAATAAAATTTCTGTTATATATTTATATCACGATTTTCTATTTGACTGGTCAAGCATGCATGTATTGCCATAAATGGTCTTCTGACTTCCTAATTATCACCTCTTACATAGCATAGAATTGAAAGATACATGAGTAATTCATTGCTGAAAAGCCGAGGTGTGGTTTCACCAAATAACTCGAGGATAAAAATGATGAGCCGCGGGAAGCCTCTCTGATTGCTGCACAGTAAGCAAGAGTGTACGTATGATCACTATTGTCGCTGTTATCTATTTTTTCAACCTCATTTCTGGAAAGAAAAGAAAAAAGAATACCAGAAATAACAAAAAAAAAAGAACGTATTTACATAAGCAAGAGTGTGTACTAAATTTTTCAAAAATATATTTCAAATGACGTGTACCTATGCAAATTTGAAGTTCAAAAAGCTTTTAGGTGTATTAGAGAATAATATAAATAATATTATAAAACCTCACTTACAGATTTAAGTTTTTAAGTGAGATAGTTCCTTAACAAACAACTCCGTTGTTATTGCCGTATGCTTAAATGGATGCTTTTATAAATCATAGGATCTGCATAGCACAAGTGATGATGACAAACTTGTTAATAAGTTCCATCCAGACATCAATATCGGATTTAAGGATAAAAAAAGCTGTAGGAATTGTGGTTTAGGATGTTGGCTCTCTTCCTTTTTTATTTCGAACTTTAAAAACAATACTCATATAATTTATTTATTTATTTTCTGAATGAAACTTATCGATACAAGAGGTGTGATTTTGATGAAAAAGAAAAATCTTATTTTTACCCCATCATTTGGTACCACTCCCCACCTAATTAAGAAATTAGGTTATGATTTATTTATTTTAATATAGTTGGGCTAATCAAGAGATGAAGATAAATGGAGTTAACGGAAAAACAATTGCTTAGGAAAAAGAAAAATAGAAATTTACAACAGTGAACAATATATCTAAAAATATGAGCGACTTTGTTCATTTGTGAATTCTGTCGGCATTTCATAGCAAATGATTACGTGTATACCCAGAATTTTCTTCACACAGCTCTTTAGCTAAGCTCATAGTCGATGGAAGGAAAAACATGATTCCCAATCCGTGCTGTGTGAGCAAGTGTATCTCGTAAAAATCTGCCAAGAAAATGAGATGAGGAACCTCGCTTTGATCTTTACACATGTATTTACAGAAAAAGGGAAAATGCTTTGCGTAAACACCTTTTCTTGATCGATTCCAACCCTCCATTATAAATGGGACCCGTCAAAAAAGAGAGATGTGCTTCAACTTCCTCCATATTCCATCTTTGCCAAGAAGGATAAACAAGAATATTATTATTGCTTCTGAAACAAAACGATCGCCTTTCGGTGAACTTTCGATGACATGAAACTGACACAAATTGTGTCTTACCCGGAGGTTTTTCCTCTCTGCTCTGCTATCAAACATGCAACTGAAATCTTCAAGCCCTGCATGTTCAGGGTGCCCCTTCGAGGAAGTGGTCTATCATGGAAAGTCATGAGGAATCTGAGACATAATATGAGATATATATGGTCCCAAGTTCATAAAAATGTTATATCCTAATCTTGTGGATATGGAATCAGCCACAAGTGGAGAACCCCATACCTTTTGAACCCCTCTGGTGATTGTGATGTGTCCAGAAAGCAAGTCACAAGCTGTCTAGCTAGGTTAAAGAATAGAATTTGTGGCAGCATTACTTCTCTCACAAGCATTCCTCCCTTCAATTATTTGGGTGAACTTTGTTTATTCGGAATTGAGACCGGTCATATACCTATATTTTTTTGTTAGGATCGATGAGGTGGTCAGGTTGCGTCACGTTGAATATGTCATGTTAACTAGAGTAGAGTAAGAGATAAAGCTAATTACAGAGTTTAATTAGGAGAGGATCGATATCAGATAAAGCAAAAAATTAAAAAACATATTATGAAAATAAATTGGAAAGGAAAAGTCACATCGATTTCAGGAAACAAGGT